>JARJHM010000099.1:0-596314 GCA_033356055.1 Carex pumila
AATATAAATTATAAATAAATTAAATTAAAATTATATATTAATTAAATTTAAAATATAAATAAATAAAATTAAAATTGTAAATTAATTAAATGTAAATTATAAATAAATTAAATTAAAACTTACTGTGAGAGAGCGCATTTCGTGAAAGCGACGATTCTGCGGATTTTATAAACGATTTTTAAGGAATTTTGGAAAAAAAAATTTCGGAAATTCTCTATTTCCGGAAAAAAAATTTCCGGAAATTCTCTGTTTCCGGAAAAAAAATTTCCGGAAATTCTCTGTTTCCGGAAAAAAAATTTCCGGAAGTTCTCTGTTTCCGGAAAATTTTTTTCCGGTTTTAGGAGCCATTTCCGGAAAATTTTTTTCCGGAATGGGTACATTTCGAATTTTACCAGCCATACGGATATTTTTTATAATTTTATATTAAATTTGGATATTAATAAAAAATTCGGACAGACATATTATACTTTATTTTTACAATAGATACATTATTTTGTCAACCATTATACTTTTAGTACTCTCAAAAATTGGTCAGATATAGTTTCAAGTTGCTTGTTTTAAAAATCAATTAGTATTTTTGTGAAAATAACCTTCATTGTAGCAGTATCTACAAATTATGTCCAAAAAATGAAAAAAAAATGATAGTTTCGGTAGGTATTAAAATTAGTAAAAAAAAATTAACTAAAGAACTTGTTATTTTCTCCAACAATGTCAGGGTTGCTTTCAAATTTGTGAGGATATTAGGGGTGTTTGTGAAATATGTCTATGCATATTTATGAAGATATTATTTTCCAGTTGTTGCAAATGGAGCTGGATTCATTTATCCAGAATGGGCCCTACCTATATGTAATTCTAAATTTATATTCTTAACTTTAAGAAGTTAAAAATATAATTGTGGGTCCCACATTTAATCAATTGAATGTGATCTAACCTCTGTTGTTGGGTGTTGGATCTCTTAACCAATCAATCCGAAACATAGTTCTAAGATTCGTAAATTATTCGTGAATTAAATCTAAATAGTTTGGTTTTTTTGTGATGTCGAACTGAACGTCGAATTATTCGGCTAACCGAATTAAATCCAAATAATTCGCGAATTTTACAAAATTTTCTCATATTTTACGAATTATTCACAATTTTTTTTTCCGAATTTTTCCCATAATTTTTTTTTCCTCTTGCAGAATTGAGATCTCTAGTTCGAATAATTCCAAATCATTTCTGAATTATACCCAAATTATTTCTAAATCACAAACTTTTAACTTCGTCGAACCAAACCTAAATAGCTCATTTGTCACTGTGATCAGAAATGAGAACACATGGTTACCTGAGTTGCTACAAAAATTACAACTTTGTATAAAGCATAGAAATTCAAGCTATATTTGTGGAGTGTTATAAAAAATGCAAGATATTTTATGGAGCGTCAAATGGAGGTCTTTTTCATGGGGTCAACCCCATGAGACCATCATGATCTGACTAAGTCAAAATATTTAACTTTTTTTTCTGGTTTAATAAGAAAAAAATGGAATTATAAAATTTGTTGCAGTCTTCAAAAAAATTTTTTTCCTATATTAAATACCTTGATAATAGAATATATATTTATTTGACTATGATATATTGATATGAAAAATGTCAATTGAAATAATATTTGACTGCGGTATTTCTTCATTTATATTTATTGTAATTTCCTTATTATAATTTGAAAAAAGAACCCATAAATAAAAAATGAATAAATGAATGACAGAAAAATAATTGTTGCTTGAACTTTGTTGCAAAATGGAGATGCTTTTTTAGCTTATTAAAACTTTTATTATTTACAAGAAATTATATGATCATTAATTATATAGACATTAGACAAGCAAAAAGAAATGTTTTTTTTTTCAAGCACAATAAATGTTGAGTGTTCCTTCTTCCTTGGAAAATCTGTAAAATATTTGGTGGAGTTAATAAAATAATATTAAATTAAAGATACAAACAAGCAAAAAGAAGAGAATTATTCCTTTTCAAAAGTCACAAGTCACACTCACCTAAAAGTTTTTAACCAGCATTCTTTTTCAGGTAAAAGGTACCTTTCTTGTTTAATTTAACTTTCCTATTATGGTAATTCACAATTTAATATCATTGGTTCTTATCCAATCAACCAACTCCATTGATAGGTTATGCAGTTATTAAAAAAATTCATGAAGATAAATAATTTTACAAGTTTAAGTTAAATAGAGAAATATTAACAGGGAGGATTTCAAAAATTTGACAAAAATGTCAAAACTTTTTTTTCACAAAAGAAACATTTTTAAATAACCAAAACAATGAGAGCAAGTTTAGGCTCTGTTTGACTGCTATCTATGGGGAAAAAAATTAAGATTTTTTTTTTCACACGCACAGTGTTTTGATCATTTAAATTGGATCCAAACCTAATTTTATTCTTGTTCCCACCTGGCAGCCAAATAGGCTCTTAAGCTCATGAATAGAGAAAGATTGACAACGAGGATTTAAAAACTATGGATATGACAAAAATGTCAAACCTTTTTTTATTTTTTTTACAAATGAAATATAAATTTTAAATAACAAGAAAAATGGCAAAATGCTTTCGATAAAATGGGAAGAATCGTATCAAATCTGTGATTTCCTGAAAATTCGTTAAAAATCGTATATTTGGTGAATTCTTCAGTGCACCACAACGCTATATATTTGACTGTCGAACAGTGTTGTGGTATGCTAAATAAGAAATTACATTATTATTATTTTTTTAATACAGATACGGAGTAGATATCAAATATATCAGATATGCAGATTTGTTCTCTTGCACGATATTAAAAACTTTTCATCATTTTTCTGATTCTTTAAGTATATTTATTTCTTTTCCTAAAAAAAAAAAAAGTAAGGCCTCGTTTGTGTGTGTGTGTGTATATATATATATACACATATTTTCTGAGTAAAGAGTCAATCAAATAATTATCATGAGAGCACTAATTCAGCAGTCAAAGAGAATTCTAGAACCACACTTTTCAATTTTATTAAGTTCGGTTAAATGGGAGGGCATATGATTACATCAACCGTTTAATAATTTTTTTTTTTTTTACTGAAAACCGTAGACAGATTTATTAATAGAAAAAAATTACAAAGTGGCTGTTTAATAAATTAAATATGAACTTATACCGACCAATTGAACCCGCTTTTTTTTAGTATTTAATTCAGAAAATAAAGCTTCTCGAAAAAACTACAAAGAACTGTATGATTTTTTTTTTCATGTGATATGATAAAAATGGTGCTATAATACTTCAGTTAGGCATGTTTGATTATTACAGTATTATGCAGGATATCATATTTTGTAAGTATTAAAATTCACAAATTAATTTACAGAAATTCATATATATGAATATGTCTGAAAATTGTTATGAAAGTGTGGTGAAATATATATATTCTGATTGAAAAAGATAATATTCATAAGAAAGATGCATATAATTAAGTTGTGGATATAGGTCTATATATGACGTGGATAATGAATCAATTATCTAAGTCATCTATATGTATAAATCATCTATCTATTTCATTATTTTCATAATTGAAAATTAAAATTAAATTTTAAAATCAAAATATTAAATAAATTTTTTTATCATTTTTATCAAATTTTGATACTGATAATAATGTTTCCATAATTCAATACATTTTTAGTGATATTTTGGAAATCCAAAAATCTTAATACTTTTTCCCACAATTTATTGAAGTAATGGGAAAATATAATGGAAATAAAATCCATACCCATACTAAATAAAAATGTCACCAACAATCTTTGAAAAATATTTCCCAGCGAGTAAAAAATCCCACAAATTCCATAAGATGGAATGCATCCAAATAATTCCTTAGTTTGAATTTCAACACTCTAATTTTTTATTTTGATTATTATATTAATAATAGTTCTTTGATCATATTGTTTGCTATTTTTCATGTGAAGAAAAAAACAATTTAATAATTTCTGAAATTTAAATCTACTCTATAAAAATAAAATATAACATACAGAATAAATTAATAAAAGCGAAATATCAAACATTTTATGTACGAAGAATTAATCATTTCTTTGTTCTTACATAAAATTGAGCATCTAATAATAAATAGCTGCTTAGAAGTCACTGTCATAAATTGTATAGTTCGAAGGTAGTTGTTATAAATTGAGAAGTATAAAAACATTTTTGCTATAGATTAAAAGTTTGAGGACTTAACATGAAAAATATTATGGACTGAATTTTTTTTTATAAACCATAATTAAAAAAAAATTATGAAACCAACATAATTATTTTTTTTGTTTACAAAAACCATAAGGGGACCGAAATGGCATCTCAATTTTTATGGTTTTGTAGAAAAAAAAATAATCAAGTTGATTTGGTAAATTTATTTATTTATTTATGGTTTCTAAAAAAAATTCCATTTCTCCGATGAGCTAAAAAACAAATCTGGCTTGAATTTTAAGTATTATAAAAATATTCCATCAGATCAATGCGTTGCAGAATTTAATTTGGTAGTTGTAGTAGAATGCGACTAATTTGACAAAATAAAAAAAAATAAAAATATGTTAGATTAAATTGTAGTATGTGTAAGATAGAGGAGACCATGTCATCAGTTGTTGTAGCATGGCAATTTATTAAGAGAACAGATATAAACAGTTTGAAGAGGCTGGGGCAGTATAAGATATAACAAATAAATTTGTCATTTTGAAATAAAAATATATAAATATTATTTCAGGAAATAATTTTTTTTTATTTTGTTATCCACATATCAAAAAAATTGATATTAACATTTTTGTATGGAATACAACTGATTAAAACAACAAAAATTACAATTAGCTATACAAGGGGGAATATTGATTATATGATATATTTTTTTGTTTAATTCAATTCAGTTTACACAGAAAATACGGAGTATATAGTTATTATGTGATACCAAACAGTGCTTTATTATCCTTTTCCAAAAAAAAAAAATGCTGGCCTTTAAGCACCATATATGATCTAAGTATTAATAAGTTAACACATAATTATGTGATCATAATGCAACTAGCTGAAGGAAGAAATGGTCAAATTGATGTCATTACAACGCTGCAAACTTAAAATAATAAAACATTTAATGATACAAAATAGTACATACAAAAGGGGCGGATCCATAATTTTTGTCGGGGGTAAAAAATATATCAAATCGGGTTTAAACCCATTAACTAATTAGGTATTCGACAAAAAACAATGCTTTAACTTATACTTTATAATACTCTGACTTGTAATTTCTGATTTTCTAACATATAATTTTAATTACCAATCATAATTAAAGAAATTTATTTAAATTTTAACTCTAAATTTAACCCGAATTACAATTCAAAAACGTCAGCATTGGTAGCATTGAAAGCATCAGAATTTCAAAAAAAATATCATTTAGTGTCTCAAAAAAACATCGGTATACAACGATCAGTATTTTGTTTGTATCATTTAGATTTTTGTAGTGTAATTATTAATTGTTGAATTTTTAGTTTGCATGTATATAATTATATTATATTATATCATTATAGAAAAACCTTAATTATATATAATTATATGTAATTATATTATGAGGGATCAAGTTACAACACTTTTGAGTTACAACAAAGTTACAACATTTATTTTTTTCATTGTCAAAGTCCAAATCGTCGATCCAAACCGTTAGATATTCAATTTATATTAAAATATACTTGGAGACCAAATTTTACATTTTTTGGATTGTTTTTGTTATTTATTAAGATGGGTACAGAATCGCTGTTTTTTAATGGTGCAAAATTTTAATAAAAACAACGATTTTGTACCCATCTTAATAAATAGCAAAAAAAACTCTAAAACATATAAAATTTGGTCTGCAAGCACATTTTAATATAGATTGAATATCTAACGGTTCGGATCGACGATTTGGACTTTGAAAATGAAAAAAATAGATGTTGTAACTCTGTTGTAACTCAAAAATATTGTAACTCGATCCCTCCTCTTATATTATATATAAATATAATATATACATATATTATATTATAGATACATATACATCTACATATACATATACATATACATATACATATATTATACATATATTAAGAACAAAAACCAAACCATGAATATTTTCTTTCTCCAAACTCAAAAAAAAAAAAAAAATTTTCCAGGCTGCGAAAAAAATCCGTGTCTTGGAATAAAAATTTTGGGTCGCGGAAAAAATTCGCGGTCTGAATATTTTTAAAAATTATGCCGAACTGCGGTTATTTTTAATAAAATATATATTTTTTTGGTAAAAATAAAAATCTCGGCTAAGAGAGGGTGTAAAGTTTGATTTGAGAAAGTTGGGTACGTGTGAATCTTTAGCATAATTTTTTGCTCTCCTGAGCACTCTGATCTAGTGTTTATAAAACAGATCGGATCGAGTTCTGTTAGTCCGAATTCATTCGGGTTACGGTTCTCACAATCCTCAGGTCCAATAGGTCTACGGATTAGCTAGGTTTCGAGGGCGGTTCATACGGTCCTTGGGTTTTAGGGTGGTGCACGATTCGGCCGGTTAGGTCTGACCCGCCCGGTTTTTTTTCAATTCACTACTTCGAACTTTAGTATGAATCTTTGCTATGTTCGCCCATCTTTGAGGAGTGTCGATCGAGTTCGCATCGTCTGTATTAAATCAAAAGAGCATCTTTTGAGTTAATAGATATCAGCCGTCTTATTGTAAATAGAGTAAATCTAGTCCCATATTATAATTCACAGGGTTCTTTAATATTAGTGTGAATTTAGTCTACACGGATCTTAAAGTGAATCGAACGGTCCTTATTCATTAACTCTAAAGATTCCTTTTTGAGTTAATGCAGAGGGTATGAATTCGTGTGGATCGGCATCAGATGGAAATCCATTTGATGTTTGATTTAAGTTAGAGGAGGGTTCCAATGCCTCATTTTTTTCATACCTCAAAATATCTCATATTTTATATCTTCATTTTCTTCATATTCAAAGTCTAAATTATCGATCCGAACAGTTCAACATGATATCCATACTAAAATATGATTAGGGATGAAATTTTATATTTTTTGGAATTTTTTCGCTATTTTTTAAGATGGGTAGAAAATTATTGTTTTTTGAACGGTTCAAAAACAGTGATTTTGTACCTATCTTAAAAAATAGCAAAAAAATTCCAAAAAATATAAAATTTCATCTCTATGCATATTTTAGTATAAATATTTTATTGAACAGTTCGGATCGACAATTTGAACTTTGAAAACGAAAACATAAAATATGAGGTATTTTGAGGTATGAAAAAAATGAGGCATTGGAACCCTCCTCTTTAAGTTATTATTTGATTCGCATTAAAATTTGTGGATAATTTAAATTTAAACGTGGATTGAAATTAATATAAATTTAAATATACTCATCCGAATCTTGATGCAGATTAAATAACTTGGGCATAGAGGACAGATGTCAGTTCGATGCTCATTGGAACCCCCGCTCCCACTTCAAGAACTCAGATCCAAATCCAATGCAATTAATATAGCCGACTGTCTAGAATGAGATCTGAGTCGTCTGTTTCAATTCTGGCACGAATCTCAAAACTTGAGTCTGCCAGAGTATTCTACTATTTTAAATGAGGAGGCATTATAATCCTCCTCAATTTTTTGTGTTTGCATCATGTCTTCATTTTTAAAAACTCTAATGACTCAAAATTTGAAATTTATAAGTCAAAATAAAGCTATTGAATATAATCTACATCATTTTATTTATGCACATATAAAATATTATGACATTTCAATTTTATTTTGATTGTCATTAAGAGATTGTAAAAGAATGTACCAATGTGAATAATTTATAGACGTTAATTTTTTAACTTTTAATTCACATAAAATCAAAATTGAAATGTGATAATATTTCATGAGTATATAAAGAAAATAACATAGATCACATTTAACGGTTTTATTTTAATATTTATAATTTAAATTTTAAATTATTAAAATTTTTAAAAACAAAGACATTTTACCCTCCTCATTTTAAATAGATCACCTCAATTGATGTTGTGAAATTTGGGCTTACAACGGGCTGATTTCCAATTAGAGAAGTCCTTGAAAGAGCTGCAAGGCATGTCCAGCTACAATGGCTCATATAAACCCAGTGTATTCAAGACATTTGAACCGTCCCCATTTTAAATAGATCACCTCAATTGATCTTGTGAAATTTGGGCTTACAACGGGCTGATTTCCAATTAGAGAAGCCCTTGAAAGAGCTGAAAGGCATGTACAATGGCTCATATATACTCGGTGTATTCAAGAAATTATAGCGTTATCTAACCGACCTTGTAAGTTATATCATCCTCACGCTTCTTTTCATTTTAATTAATGTGTTGTATAGGTTACCAGATATGTACATTCTATTTGCAATTGTATAAGAAACCTCTTTAGTTCTTTTCATGGGAAATTATTATTTATGGTCTCTATAATTTTGTTGATAAAAAAAATACTTATCTGTTACTTATAATTTAAAAAATTAATTGAGATATTTGGTGAAGCTAATCATTGATGTATGAACAATAAATAACGAACAATTGGTTGGGCAATCAAATGTCTGACATTGATGAATCGATATGAACCTAAATTAATAATGTGACTTATTTAATTATAAAAGATATATGTGAGACATTAATTTTTTTTGTTTTTTGGAATTACAAAATGTAACTTAGCTCGTGGCCGAGTTTCAATTTTTTTGTGGTTTAATTTGATCACAATGTTAGACTTTTTTATTTAATTTTTGTAAGATTATTGTCAATTATTTAACCAATGATCACAAGGTTCTGCAATAATTATTAGTGGTCTACATTTAAAATTAAATTAATAATGTCTATGATATTGATAGCATTGAAATTGATCTGAAGCTTAAAAATCATTTTCTCACTGTGCTTTGTGCTTCATAAAATGATTTATTAATTGTTTGAATAATAAGTAAGCTATTTTTTTTTCACATAGTTAATCACATATTTATCATGAATAGGGTTAAAATGCATCATCGGTTTTATGCCTTAATTATACTCTACATCTCTATCTCTGCTTTTAAAATTCAAACAATCAATCCGAACCGCTCAACATGAAATCCATATTAAAATGTGATTAGAAACCAAATTTTATATTTTTTGGAATTTTATTACTATTTTTTAGAAAGTTACAAAATCATTTCAATCCAAAAACAATAATGTTGTACCTTTCTAAAAAAAATAGTAAAAGATTTTAAAAAATATAAAATTTGATCTTTATATATATTTTAATGTAAAAATTATGTTGAACGGTTCGAATTAATTGTTTGAACTTGAGAAATATATATAAAGATGTTGGATGTTGTTGGAGACACAAAATCAATGATACATTATAACCCTACTCATTTATCATAATATAATATTAAAATGAATCAAGTAGCTTCCTTTTTTTACATTCATGGACCGCCTGAGATTAGTGTTATTTTTTTTTCATATTAAATGCTAACTCTTGAATTAAGTGAGGGAGTTGTCTTCGTTATATTGTACAAAAATTAAAATTAAATCATATGGCTATGGTTGTTGGTGAACAATAAAAAAAATGCACTTATGAGAGTACCCACTGGCTCTATAAAACTTCAACCAGTGTAGTAATATTCTGTCTATTCGGCCGAATATTTTTATTCGGTTGCAATCTAAATAGAAATTAAATTTATATTCTGTCCGAATATGCGATTTAGAGCATATTATCGGTTTAGAGTATATTATTAATGATATATACCACATATTACCGGTTTAGAGTATATATATTAACAATGATAAAAATATCAATTTATGGTATATTAACAGTGGTTTATACCACATATTACTATAGACTTGTTTTATATATATATGAATTATCATTTAAAATCTGCATATGCAGTTGCATACTGCATATGCGGTATGCGGTGACTTTCCGCATATTGCATATAAACCGAATATTAAAACACTGCTTTTTAATCGTCCGATGGAAAAATAAATCAGGCAATTTAAAATGACAAAAATTAAATTTATTCAATACATCAGTAATTTAACATTTTTTTTAAAGTTAGTAAAGAGGATAATATTTTTGGAATTGCAAGGGTGAATAGGGTCATACCAATTACAATGCATCTTATGTGGACATTCCATCAATTGAAATTGCGCAAATGCTTTCCATGACTTTCATCATCTATTCACTATATTCCTCATCAGAAAATCAGAAAATATAGGCATAGATTGCTTCAAGTGATTGTAGGCAAATTGAAGATATAATTCGGTTTCAAATATAGAACCGAATCGAGCTGAATCGAACCAAATTAAAGTTTTATTTCGGTTTGTTCGGTTCAAATTGAAATATATTAATATTTTCATTTAAAGCAATTGATTTATAATAAACTAAAGTATATTAAAAAATAAATCGAGGTATTAAAAAATAAACCGAAGTATTTAAAGCAATTGACTAAGAAATAAAGTGGGGTAATAAGAAATAAACCGGGACGGTTCGGACCAAATTCATAATATATAAAAGTTCAGTCAGTTCGTTTATTTCGGTTTTGAAAATTTTCAAACCGAACCGAAATTATAATTCGGTTTTAAAAAATAAACCAAACCGTACCACTAAATCGAAAACCGAACCGTTTAATCCAAACTAATTCGGTTCGGTTCAAAACCGATTAAACCGGACCCAATGAAAGTCAACGGATCTGATATGGAGCTGATTTTTAACCAAAGAGATTCATTCAAATAGAGCTGCTAGGCTTGATTTTGATTTAAGGCCTAGCATACACATGTTTTGTTTAGATGAATTACTTACTGTGTGATGTAGCAACTTATTATTCATAATTCCTAACTCCACTATTTATTTTACAACCTTAGGTCACCCCAATTGATCTTGTGCAAAAAATTGGGCCTACATTGGACTGATTTCCAATTAGAAAAGCCCTGAAAGAACTATGAGGCTTGTCCAATTTCAATCAAGTATTTATGGCGTGATCAACCAACCTTATATTATCATGCTTCTTTTCAATTTCAATTTAGTGCATGGGTTATATATAAGTTAGCAGAAACTTCAGCATTGTGCACATTCTATTCGTAATTAGATAAAAAAATTCTTAAGTACTTTCCATGTAAAATTATTATTTCTGGTCTGTTACATTTTATTTAAAATAAAATCGAGGTATTGGAGGAAGCCAATAATTAATGTATGAATAATTAATACTGTATAATTTGCTGTGGAATCAAATGTCAGACGTGGATGAGCCGTTATGCAATTAACCTTAATGTTATTTTAACAAAATAGCTAAATTAGTATGTGCTCGATCTGTTTTTTCAGTGTAATTATGCTAGACAAGTGTGGATCTGTATGGAACAATTGGTGCAGTTAGGTGTATCGGTAGATAAGTTGTGGGAAGCATCTTGGGGCCGATATAAGTTGTTGATCAAAGAATCTAAATGGGTATGGATGATTCGTATTATGGTTGTTCTTTGGAGAGCATGGAAGCAACAAAATGCATGTATTTTTGGTCGATAATGGAAACCTTTGTGGCTACTGGCACGGGATATCAAAGAAGAGACTGAAATGTGATTGAAGTGTTGTAGAGGTTCACTTCTTATTGGTTGAGAGCAACGATTCTGTATTTTATTTTTATTTTTATTTTTAGCCTTTTGAAATTGTAAACACATTTATTATTGTACACCTGATAGTCGCTACCTAGATAAAAAAGAAAAGAAAAAGGGATGTGCTTCATATTTCAACTAGTGAAATTAGGCAAGTATTTCCCAATGACTTTCTTCTATTCACTATTTCTCATCAGAAAATATGGGTATAGATTCCTCAATTGATCATAGCCATTGGATCTGATTTGGAGCTGATTTTTTTTACCAAAGATATTATTTCAAACAGAGCTGCTAAGCTTCAAACAATGCATGCTACTTTTTATTTTAATGTTTATATATATACACTTGTATGTGCTTCCTTTCTCTTCATCCACAATATTAGAGGCAACAATTAATAAACAATTGTCCTTTCTTGAAGCTGAATCAGGATCATTGCTAGTATCATTTTTCAAATATTTCTTTCACATCAATTTAAAAAAAATTGAGACATTAATTGGAGGAAACAAACAAGTATATGTGTGAATTTCATGCACTTCTAATAATTGAGCCATCTTTGTATTATGAGAAAAAGCATAACATATTTCCAGTAATGTCAACAAATATAATTGTCTTTTAAAAGTAGCATGCATTGTTTAAAACAAGAATGTTTATACATATTTCAAGAAAAGGCCCTTTTCCTACCTGAGAAAAAATTGTTGCCCAGTGAATTAAAATTGTGTAAAACAATGAAACACTAAAATAATACAAAAATGCATGCATGTCTCAATTTTAAAACTTAATTGGTGTTTTTACACGATTTTTTTGTTGTACCATTAAAAAAAAAATAAGGTTGTGCTATCCAATCAGAAATATTTCTTTTTCATAACATAAACATGCTATGTTAGAATTGCTTTCGTTTTGGAAGAAGACACATTTCAGACGTCTTGGCAGAATGGTTGTAATGCTAATTTTTCAGGATAAAAAATCTGCCTCTATTCTCAAAGAATAGGAGGACCTTCCTCTTCTCATTCTGTGTCTATCTCTCTCTTGAAAGAGAGAAAAGAAGAAGAGAGAGAGAAAACAAAGAGAGACAGAGACACAAAAAAAGAAGGGGAGAGTCATCCTATTCTTTGAGAATAGGAGCATATTTTATTCCAATTTTTCACGCGTAATATAATTTTTAAAATAGAGTTTTACCCATGTTTCATAGGCAAGATGCAAAACGCAAGCATTACTAAGTTCGAAATGCTAATGTTTTGCCAGGTTTGTTTCGTCGTTAACAATGCTAATGTTTTCTCATGATTGATAATATTTCTGATTTGAAGGCACAACTTTGTTATTTTGTTTAAATTTACATATAAAAAGTCGGTGTTTTTAGATCTCGTGTGAAATTTGAGAAATTCTTAATATGACATCATGAATTGAGTTATAACTCAATCTAATCCATAGATAAAGCAACGAGATGCATGTTTTATCCTCCAATTGAGATAGATTTTTTTTTTTTATCATTATCTTAACAAAAAAGAATGTTAAAAAAAATAGAATCCTATTTCACAAAAGTAGACAAGAAAAATAAGAGAAAATGCCGAACTAGGGTTTCTATAGTCATATTGGTAGGTATTGAGCCTGCAAGATTTTTTGTACTCGTGCTTAAATTGGTAGATTGCGAGTCTACATTCACTACTAAAAAAAAACACTTTGCTATCGGTTGCAATGGCGTTCTGCCATCTGGTTCCGAATCGATGCTTATCACTCAAATAGAAAATTTGTACTCATACGCCATCGGTAGGAGCCGATTTAACGTGGAATCAATTCGGACCGAATTTATCAAGGTAGACCAAGTTATGCAGAAATATATATGTATTTATATATAGAGGAGGGATCAAGTTATAATAATTTTTGAGTTACAACAAGTTATCATGATCATTTTCTACATTTTTGAAGTCCAAATCATCGATCCAAATCATTAGATGTAATATCTACAATAAAATGTACTTGGAGACCAAAGTTTACATTTTTTGGAATTTTTTTACTATTTTATTATGATGTGTACAAAAACTAGTCAAATTCAGACTATTGAATTTTGTATCCATCGTAATAAATAGTAAAACAATTCAAAAAAAATATATAAAATTTGGTCTCAAAGCACATTTTATTGTAGAGATCATATATAACAGTTTGGATCGACGATTTGGACTTTAAAAATATAAAAAATAGTTGTAGTAACTTGTTGTAACTTGATCCATCCTCATATATATATATATATATATATATATATACACTAGTATCGTGCCCGTGCGTTGCAACGGAACATATTATAGAATTGAATAGAATATGAAAAGACCTTTTTTATTTGACATTCATAAAAAAAATTTTAAAAAAATTAAATGAAAATAAAAGACACAAATAAAAAAAATTCAAATAATAAATAACAATAAAAGAAACAACAACAAATGAAAAAAAAAAACAGATCAAATATAACATGAAAAAAAATATTGAAGTATCATTGCAATTTAATATCTAATTTTATTTACAAGCAATACAAGTCATTAAACGATTTAGAGGAGAAATGATCTGGACAAAATTGAAAAAAGATATGATTAAATAATTAAAATAAGAATTTTCTCTACATATATATTCTTGATGAAAATTATTTTAACAATGAAAATTTCTCTACATATAATTTCTCTAAACAAAAGTTCTAGATATTCTTTATTTTCTCTGCAGATCGAAAAGATATAATTATTCATATTAGCACAAGATCTACTATTCATCTATTCACAAAGATATAGTAGCCCTAAACAAAGTATGAAAATATATAATTGTTTTAATTTTCATTATCGAAACTATAAAATAGATGTATTCAATCAAAAGAATGTAGATTATGTGATTAGATGGCTAATATTCAATTCAAAAATTAATCTTACAATTTCAGCTATTGACGAATCAGGACAAGTACGTGCATAATATAAGAATGGAGATAAGTAAAATTAAATTAATTACTATACGATTCTTATGTATTAATAAATAATTGCTTGCTATTTCTGCATCTCTCTGGTGATGACCATATGAGTCTATAACTTAATTTCTAGACATTTTTTTCCTCGAAAGACAAAAGGTCAAAGAAAATCTCTACCAAACCACCCATAAAAGATTCATCGCCATTTCCCCCTGATTCTGATTCAGTAGCCTTTTTAAATTTTATATATACTTTATTTTTTTTCTCCTTTAAACATGTTTCAGATTCTCCACATGATATTTTTGGTGATTAAATTTCACAATTGTATTCACTCTGCATTAAATAATATGATCATGATGATAAATATTGTATATACATAATACATTGCAATTTAATACAACATAAAGAGAATGTGAAGTTGTTAACTGAGATTGTTTGCATATTACCCCTTGACACTTTCCATATTTTTCAGTTCATATGATATAAATTATGAAAAAATTTAATTATTAACTTCCTCATTATTACCATATTCACATCTACATGCATAATTTATAATTTACATTTATAATAGCGCTTCGTGTGAAAGTTTGTTTATATGTTCGAAACTCAATTAGTGAATCAAATTAAATATCTTCAATTGAGAGACTCGATTCCAATTTTTATCTAAATAAACTAAATATTTGAACAAAGAATACTTAATTTCTCTGAACATGTTATCTCTCTCACATAATATAATTTATGGCGGATTTAAGGAAGCAGGGAGGGTATGCTCCCCCAATAAGGAAATAATTTAATTGGAATAATATAAAATAGCTGTAAGGAGAAATAAGGAAACGAATTGCTAAGGATTTATTCTATTTTAATGTCATAAACCATGTAACAGTCTGTGTGACAAGTATGTTTTTAACTAAATGTAAACTTCTACACATAAAATAGATGTATATAATCAAAAGAAGACAGATTAAGTGATTGGAGGGTTGATAGTCAATTCGAAAATCTATCTTTCAATCTTAGCCGTTGACGGATCAGGACAACTACGTGCATAATATAAGAATGTAGATGAGGAGGGATCGAATGACACCGTTTTTTGGTGACATCGGATGACAATGTCCATTTTTGAAGTTTCAAAGTCCAAATAGTCGATCCAAACCATTCAGTATGATGGATATATTAAAATCTACTTGCAAATCAAATTTTACATTTTTTTGAATTTTTTTTTACTATTTATTAAGTATTTAACAAAATTGCTATATTTGGATCATTGAGTTTTTGTACCCATCTGAATAAACCCAAAAAAAATTCAGAAAAATGTAAAATTTGATCTGCAAGCACATTTTAATATATCTATCAAGTTGAACGGTTTGGATCGACTATTTGGACTTTGAAAATAGACGGTGTCATCCGATATCACCAAAAAACAGTGTCATCCGATCCCTCCTCTATATATATATATAGAGAGAGAGAGAGAGAGAAAGAGAGAGGTTGGCTAAGATCAAAGTGGTAGTTCCTGAGCTTTGGTGCTACCAATTCATTTTTCAATTTTCAAAGTTCAAAACGTCGATCCGAATCGTTCAAGTCAATCTCCATATTAATATTTACTTGGAGACCAAATTTTACATTTTTTTGAATTTTTTTACTATTTATTACGACACTTTGAAAATCGTTGATCCAACGGTGGCTTAACAAAATAGTAAAATCAGAAACCACCGTTGGATCAGTGATTTTCAAAGTGGCTTAATAAATAGTAAAAAAAATTCAGAACAATGTAAAATTTGGTCTCCAAGCATATTTTAATATAGAGAATGACTTGAACGGTTCAGATCCACGTTTTGAACTTTGAAAATTAAAAAACAAATTTGTAGCACCAAAGCTTAGAAACTACTACTTTGATCTTAGCCAACCTATATATATATATATATATATATATATATATATATATATATTTGCCATCTAACTAGATCTTTATTTTTGTAAATGTCTTGTTTAAAATATATATATATACACACACACACACACTCTCTCTCTCACACACACACACGAACTTGGGAAGTCTGTCTATTATTTTTCTAAAATTTTCATGAAAATTTATCCAAAATATTTTTTAATTAATTTAATATAAAATAATTTCGATGCGAGTCGAGACTAAATTAATAAAATATATTTAAAAGGCAAAAGGAAAATAGAGGCTTTAATTATACAACATATATACATAGGACTTGTAATTTTCTAGGCTGTTGGATGTGGTTTTGACCGCTAATATCGTCCCGTTGGGGTTTTCTCCGTTTGTTTTTGTCAAACGTGACCGTAGGCATTTCATTCATACAGGGTGAAAATAAAAAAAAATAAAAAGCGGCCACGTTAAATCTGCCCGCTACCCTGCAAAAGCGGCCATGTCATATATAGAATTTCCAACGAATAATGGTATTTTGGTTTATTTATTTTAAGAGAATAGTATATATAAAAATTTCGGACGTGCTTACAGGCATCAGATCCAGGAACCGAAGATAATACAATCACAGACGTTAAGTTATTCTATGAATTAAAAGTTTGTAATTTTTTCTATTAAATTTTATAATTTATATATAGAGGTTCACTACTATACTTTCATCAATATATGAGAGTATATACTTATAAGTCATTTTTTTGTTTTCAAAATTTAAAAAGTCGATCTGAATCTTTAGATGCAATTTCTATATTGAAATGTGCTTGGAGACCAAATTTTATATTTTTCTATTTTTTTTTACTATTTATTAAGCAACTTTGAAAATCGTTGATTTAACGAAGGCTTCTAATTTTACTGTTTTATTAAGCCACTGTTGTATCAACGATTTTCAAATTGGCTTAATAACTAGTAAAAGAATTAAAAAAAACATAAAATTTGGTCTCCAAGCACATTTTAATATAGAGATCACATTTAACGGTTCAACTGGTTTTATAAAATAAAATTATACTATACTTTATTTTATTATTTCTATATGTATTAATATTTTCAACCGCTTCTATAAAATAAAATTATACTATACTTTATTTTCTAACTCCTCTCATTTCAATTTTCCAGTTTTGCATCTGATCATCCCACATGGATGCATTATCTTATCTAAACCTCAAATTTCTAAGGATAGAAAGAAAAGGTACTAAGCTAAGAGAGGGTGTAAAGTTTGATTTGAGAAAGTTGGGTACGTGTGGATCTTTGCTGTATGAATCTTTAGTATAAATTTTTGTTCTCTTGAGCACTCTGATCTAGTGTTTACCAAACGGGTCGGGTCAGGTCGGGTTTCATCGATTCGAACCTGTGCACGGTTCCCACGGTCCTCGGGTCTGGGTTACGGGTTAGCTAGGGTTCGGGAGTGGTCCACACGGTTCTCGAGTCCTGAGGCAGTCCTCAGTTCGACCAGATCAGGTTTGATTAGCTCGAATTTTTTTCAATTCACTATTCTAATCTTTAGTATGAATCTTTGCTATGTTCGTCCAGCATCGTCTGCATTAATTCAAAAGAGTATCTTTTGAATTAATAGATATCAGCCGTCCGATTGTAAATAAAGTCAATCTAGTCTTATATTATAATTCACGGGTTCTTTAATATTAATGTGAATTTAGTCTGCATGGATCTTAAAGCGAATCAAGCGGTCCTTATTCATTAACTCTAAAGATTCCTTTTTGAGTTAATGCAGAGGATATGAATTCGTGTCGATCGGCATCAGATGGAAATTCGTTTGATGTTTGATATAAGTTATATTTGATTCGCATTAAAATTTGTGGATAAATTTAAATTTAAAAAGTGGATTGAAATTCCCCCTAAATTTAAATATACTCATCCGAATCTCGATGCAGATTAAATAACTTGGGCATAGAGGACAGATGTCAGTTCGATGCTCATTGGAACCCCCGCTCTCACTTTAAGAACTCAGATCCAAATCCAATGCAATTAATTAATTATATCCGACCATGTAGAATGAGATCTGAGTCGTCTGTTTCAATTCTGGCGCGAATCTCAAAACTTGAGTCTGCCGTAGTATTCTACTATTTTAAATAGACCACCTGAATTGATCTTATGAAATTTGGGCTTACAACGGGCTGATTTCCAATTAGAGAAACCCGGTAGGAGCTGTGAGGAATGTCCAGTTAAGGCATATATGGCTCATATATACCCAGTGTATTCAAGAAATTAATTATGGCGTGATCTAACCAACCTTGGAAGTTACCAGATACTTCTATTCGTAATTGTATAAGAAACCTCTTTAGTTCTTTTCATGGGAAATTATTATTTATGGTCTCTACAA
The DNA here is from genome assembly GCA_033356055.1 of Carex pumila. NCBI lineage: Eukaryota > Viridiplantae > Streptophyta > Magnoliopsida > Poales > Cyperaceae > Carex > Carex pumila. The sequence goes on from JARJHM010000099.1 coordinate 18,838, forward strand.
TTTCGTTGCTAAAGAAATACTTATCTGTTACTTGTAATTTTAAAAAATTAGTCGAGATATTGGGGGAAGCTAATCATTGATGCTTGAACAATAAATACCGCACAATTGGTCGGGCAATCAAATGTGGCATTTACACAAATTATTAATTTAGCAAGATTAATAAATAAGCTCCTCCACATTCCATCAATTGAAATTGCGCAAATGCTTTCATGACTTTCATCATCTATTCACTATATTCCTCATCAGAAAATCAGAAAATATAGGCATAGATTGCTTCAAGTAATTGTAGGCAAACCAAAGATATAATTCGGTTTCTAAAATAGAACTGAATCGAACTAATTTAGCATTGCAACTGAATCAAGCTGCGCGAACTAAAGTTTTATTTCGGTTTGTTCAGTTTAGATTGAAATATATTAATATTTTTATTTAAAGCAATTGATTTATAATAAACCGAAATATATTAAGAAATAAATCGAGGTATTAAGAAATAAACCAAAGTATTTAAAGAAATTGACTAAGAAGTAAAGTAGGGTATTAAGAAATAAACTGGGGTGGTCTGGACCAAATTCATAATATATAAAAGTTTGGTCAGTTCGGTTATTTTAGCTTTGACAAATTTCAATCTGAACCTAACCGAAGTTATAATTCAGTTTAAAAAAAAAAAAAACAAACCGAACTGAACCACTAAACCGAACCGTTTAATTCAAACTAATTCAGTTCAAAATTGATTAAATCAGACCCAATGAACACCCTTAATTGTAGTCATTGGATCTGATATGGAGCTGATTTTTAACCAAAGAGACTCATTCAAATATAGCTGCTAGGCTTGATTTTGATTTGAGGCCTAGCATACACATGTTTTGTTTAGATGAATTACTCACTGTGTGATCTAACAACTTCTTATTCATAATTTAAGTGTGAAATAAGCTCCTAACTCCACTTTTTATTTTACAACCTTAGGCCTACATTGGACTAATTTACAATTAGAAAAGCCCTGAAAAAGCTACGAGGCTTGTCCAATTTCAATCAAGTATTTATGGCGTGATCAACCAACCTTATATTATCATGTTTTTCTTCAATTTCATTTGAATGAATTATATATAAGTTACCAGACACTTAAGCATTGTATACATTCTATTCCTAATTAGATAAAATAATAATAATAATAATTTGTTACATTATATTTAAAATAAAATTGAGATATTGGAGGAAGCCAATCATTAATGTATGAATAATTAATATTGTATAATTTGCTGTGGAATCAAATGTCAGACGTGGATGAAACATTATGCAATTAACCTTAATTCCATTATTAAGGCCGAGCTTCTATACAATAAATGTTATTGGAACCAACATATCGCTTGTTGCTACGATAGTTGGTTCTAAACACCATGAAAGTGATTAGTGTAACATCCATTGTATTGCATATTTGACCTTTCAAGATGGATCTATGTCGAGGATATGTCAAGTGATGTAGAAAGCAGCATATGTAAATTGTTGCAAGCTGATAAAGTGTGGTGCATCGTGCTGGGTTGAAGGTCTAGTACAAGAGGCGGAGACATTTTTTGTACTAAAAAGTAGTATTTTTTGCTATATAATTTGGCGTTATCAGTGCACCAAATTGGACACGTACTACTACTCAGTATGTGCTGTGGATGATAGAAAATGAAATTTGACTATTAGAGTGGTAATCAATTAGTTTTGATTTTCTGAGGTGGAAACTAAAAAAATTGCGTGAGAAAAAGTAGCTAAAAATGTAATGTCTACAAAATTGACCAAATTACACCTCAAATTATGTATCTGTTCTGAAATTTCTGCTTGAGCATTACAAAAATTGACGAATGCAATATTTAAATCAGTTTAATTAGATTGTACCAGATAGATTAATTGATGAATTTATCTGAAGACTTAGATTGAGTTTTATATATCGTGATGTTTAATTGTGGAGTAAGAGATGGTTGGAGCATATATAGTCACAAGTTCTACGAATTATTTGTGAATTAAATTTAAATAATTCATTTTTTCAGTGATGTCAACTTATTTGGTTGACTGAAATTTGACCGAATTATACCCGAATAATTCACGAATTTTACAAAATTTTCCAAATTTTCTGAATTATTTGCGAATTTTTCCCAGAACATTTTTTTTTTTTTTTTGCTCTCTTGTAGAACTGAGATCTCTGATCTGAATAATTCCAAATCATTCCAATTATATCCGAAATATTCTCGAATCACGATTTTTTGACCCCCACCAAACCGAACCCGAATAATTAATTTGTCACTATGGGTTATGGGTTGGAGTAGGCCATTGGATCTGGAATGGAGATGATTTAACCAAAGAGATTCATTCAAATAGAGCTGCTATGCATGATTTTGAGTTGAGACCTATCACATGCATGTTTTGTTTTGATGAATTACTTACTGTGTGATCTAACAACTTCGAATAATCATGCATACTACCTTTTATTTTTCATGTTTATATATATACACACTTGTAGATGATGCTTTCTGTCTCTTGATCAACAAGATTAGAGAACAATTAATAAACAATTGTTTTTTTCCTTGAAACTGAATTAGGATCATTGCTAAAATCATTTCTCAAATATTTCTTTTACATCAATTTTAAAGAATTGAGACATTGGAGGAAACACACCAATAATGTATGAATTTCATGCACCTCTAATAATTGAGCATAACATATATATTCCACTAATGTCAACCAATATATCACTAGTGGAAAATATGGAATCAGGATCGGTTATATACACATATCAGTATCGGAATCCAACCGATCCTGATGAAGGCGATACTGATACTATCAGGATCGGTTTATATTTTTTAAAGAACCGATCCAAATATAAACTATTAGGATCGGTTTTTTAATAAAACCGATCTTAATAGTTGTTATCTAGATCGGTTTTTGAATAAGAACAGATCCAGATACAAACTATCAAGATCGGTTGTTATATAAAACCGATCCTGATAGTTTTTTCGAATTTTTTTTTATTAAAAATTACATATCTAGGTCGGTTTTTGAATAATAACCGATCTAGATAAGTACTATCAAGATCGGTTGTTATATAAAACCGATCCTGATAGTATTTTTGAATTTTTTTTATTAAAAATTACATATCTAAATCGGTTTTTGAATAATAACCGATCCAAATAAGTACTATCAAGATCGGTTGTTATATAAAACCGATCCTGATAGTATTTTCGAATTTTTTTTTATTAAAAATTACATATCTAGATCGGTTTTTGAATAATAACCGATCTAGATAAATACTATCAAGATCAGTTTTTATATATAGTTACAGCCGATCCTAAATGTGCTTATCAAGATCGGGCCTATATTTACAGCCGATCCTAAATGTACTTATCAAGATCGGGCCTATATTTACAGCCGATCCTAAATATACTTATCAAGGTCGGACATATATCATACCCGATCTTGATTCAATTTTTTTTTCATTATTAGTGGGTTCATTTAATTAATAGCCGATTCACCCTGATTCTTTTTTTCTTTTTCTTTTTTTTTTGCAATTTTTCTGTAATGATATGCCCGCCACAATATTAGTTCACCAATAATTTCAACAATCACAATTTCAATTAATCATACTAAATTATATCAAAATATCACTAAATAACACTCACAATTTACAAATAACACTCCCTAAATAACATATTATCCAAATTGCCAAATATTTACATTTACAAAATCAAAGTTTATCATTATTCAACACACAATTTCATAAATCTAGAATCAGTGAACAATTAAAATCAAACCACAATGGGCACAATTCACCTACAATTTTACTCAAAAGCACTTATCTAGCACTTAATCAAATCGCAGCCAACCCCTCTCCTCGTCAGTACCAACATCGATATTTTCGCACCTTCCTCGTGCTATTTAGCATAACATTTTGAAACAAGTAAACTAGCATTTAGCATTTAGCATTAACAGTAATATTCACTAATCAGGTGATGCATCAAAAATTTACATAGGTCATGCATGAAAAATTTATGACTCCAAATATAAGCATCCAAATATCTACTATTTCCTTGGCACATCTTCAATGACCAAACAATTCATGAATCAAACAAAACAAAACTTAAAGACAGATTTTTACCAGCAAAGGTGTCGCCGGCTCCAGTTGTATTGACTATTTCCTTTGATGCAGGAATGACATATCTTTCCCTATGCCTTCACACCCTGCTTTCATTCCACAAAAGAAGCATGCATTGTGATTAATTCATAGTATACTTGAATTAATGCAATTTTGTGGCAGTATATAAAATAATTCCATAAAAGAAGGAAAGCATGCATTCTTAATTTTTCTAAATAAGATTACACTGTCTTGATTTGTCAATACTAAAAATTAACATGGAAAGATTAAAAATTTCAGTTCCTGCACAGCCAACAGAAATTTGTCAATTTAGAGTTTACCTGCCAATTTGTCAGTGCTAGTCGGCTTGTAGCGTCTTGCACAACCAATAGAGACGCGGAGCCGTGAAGGGAGGAGATGCGCGGAGATCCGAGAAACGTACTGTCAGTGGTGTCTCTAGCAAGCCCACCGATGAAGATTTTTCTAAAAGCAAAATCGAGAATTATTCAGTTAAGACAAATCATATAAGAAACATACGAAATCACAGATTGGAAGGGAGAGTCGATCTCTCACCCAGCACTGCTGCCATCCCTTTCCCACGACTTGTAAAGGTGACATGTAAAGGTGTCACCTTGCCAGCCACACCACTTCAATGGTAAGGTTTGTATGAAGTGTTTATGCAATGTGACATGTAAAGGTGTCAGCTTGCCAGCCACACCACTTCAATTATCTAGTCAGTAAACAGTAAGTTTCAGCAGTTGTTAATAAATGGAAGCTACTGACAATGTGGGTATGCAATATGTATATATACATTTAACTGCCTTGTCCTTCAGTTTACTAATTTCTTCTGACCTGATCACATATTTCAATTGGTTTGCAATAGTTGAAGCTACTGACAATGAATTAAGTCCTAAAAGCTGTCAACTACACAGTACTTCAATTGGTATTAAAACAATGAATAAAATTTGTAGTAGTATATACACCTTGCTTGTTATTCGTTAATTATTTCTTCTAGTAGTGGACACTGCTTTAACTTGTGGAGAACTATTTTTTGCAGAAAGAAACAACTCTTTTTTTGCAGATTCACACCAAAACAAACTTGGCATCGAAGCAATTCACCTCAAGCAATAAATTTAATTCAACAAAATAAATTTAACTGGTACAGATGATTTGATTTTATCAGATCAAATTCTAGCACCTATAATGTAACTTAAAGACCTGGATTGAATCACAGCTTGAACCCTAAATGTAAGAAAATCCCACAAAATCCAAATTCTCGGCTAAGAAAGCTAAACCCTAGAATCACAACTTGATTCATAAATTCTACGGTAAATATTTACCTGAAGCGCGGAGGAGTCAGAGACGGGGAGAGAGACGAGTGGCGGAGCAACGTGTCGAGAGACCTACGGGGATAAAGATTTGCGGCAAGGCTGAGCGGAGGAGAGAGGAGATCGGGAAGTGCGGAGGAAAGATGAAACGGTGGAGGAGGCGAGCCGAGGAGAGGTGAAACCCTAAACTATGAACGAGAGGAAGCGAGACTCGGAAAGAATTGGGGAAGATGTGAGCGCGAAGTAGAAACTGAGCGGGAGCTCTACATAAAGCGAATTTGGGAATTATCTGGATCGGGCTTTTATCGTTAACCGACCCTAATTCTGAATTAGTATCGGTTCAAAAATAACTGATCCTGATAGTATTAGGATCGGTTATTTCGAAATAACTGATCCTGATAGTATCAGGATCGGTTATTTTTGAACCGATCCTAATATTACACTACATTAAGATCAGTTATTTATAAAAACCGATCCTGATAGTATCTGGATCGGTTTTATTGATAAAAACTGATTCTGATACTTTTTTTTTCAACTTTGAAAAAAATAGTATTAGGATCGGTTATTTATAAACAACCGATCCTGATGCCTTTTTTTTTGTAGAACCAACTTTGAAAAAAAATAGTATTAGAATCAGTTATTTCAAATAACCAATCCTAATACTTTTTTCTTTTCTTTTTTGCAGAACCAACTTTGTGTGGTGCGCTGTATGTAGTCTAAAATGCTCTGTTCGGATTAAAAGCAAATTGGCACAGTGACAGCTTCAAAATTGAAATAGCAAATTTCATTTTATAATTAGTTTTTTTTCAATATTTTAAAATTTTTATGTTTGTAATTTTAATATTGAGAAGTATATGTAATTAGGCATTTGTGTTATATGTAATTAGTGTGGTGATTAATAGAATATATATATGGCTGTTGTATATGGCATATGGTTCAATTATAAATTTTTTTTGATGAAAATTAATGTAATTTATATTATTAAAATTTATGTGATAATATAATTAATTATTTGACATTGATATTTCATTTTGAAGTCATTTTGACTATTGAATGTTTTTATACAATTATGCATGATGCATCAATGACTTGTGCCATATAATAATATACATAGGACTTGAACCCTTGTTGTGTGGGGTTGTGAAGGAACGGATACGAACATCAGCATTTGGTCGATCGGAACCATTAAAATGAAAGAATGTCATATTAATTTCACCATTATAAAATTTGATACAATTCGGGATTCATTTACTAGTTCATCAAAGCAAAACAATATAGCAACATCGCACGGCCGTAAATAGTTTACGTTGGATCAAGACTTACAGTTGTCGGGCCTTCGGCACTTTTACGTTATTAATGTTCCATGTTATATCTTGATCATTTTAAAAATTATTACATGTCATTTAATTACAGACCCACCGTTGGATGATCATGCAGAAATGAACGGTCTGCATTCCATTTAACAATTTGATGCTATTAATAATAATAAAATTGTACAAAATTGATCATGGTAGAGTTGATTTGGCCATACAAACACAAGTAAATAATTTTTATATTTTTTACATTTTTCTTAATATTTATTCGTGTACATGCATTACCAAACAGAAAAGAAAATAAATGGTAGCCGTTTGATAGTTGATAGACCATCAATATGAGTGGGGTTTACCTTAGTGATTTTTCTCATATAAAGTATCAGGATCGGTTGTTTATAAAAAACCAATCCTGATACTATTAGGATCGGTTGTTTATAAATAACCGATCCTAATACTATTTTTTTCAAAGTTAAAAAAAAGTATCAGGATCGGTTTTATTGCTAAAAATCGATCCTGATAGTATTTGGATCTGTTTTATTGATAAAACTGATCCAGATAGTCTTTTCATTTAATTGGAAAATTATTAATCTGGTTTTGTTAATTATATGTAAGTTAATTTCTAATATAATATATCACGAATATGTATAAAAATTTGAAGGTATATTTTATGAAATAATTTATTATATAATTATAAGGTTATTTATTCTAATGGTTATGTTTGTTTATTCAAGGAATAAAAAAAATTATCATTCTAGTTTCTTAAAAAATATGTATTACTATCAGGATCGGTTTTATTAAAAACAGATCCTGATAGTATCAGGATCGGTTCTAGCCAATAACTGATCCTAATAGTTCAAACTATTATGATTGGTTTTTGGTTAGAACCGATCCTAATACTATCAGGATCGGTTTGTAGTAAAAACCGATCCAAATGATTGAACTATTAGGATCGGTTTTCTTTAAAAACCGATCCTGATAGTATCAGGATCAGTTCCCACAAAAAACTGATCCTAATAGTAATAAATTAGGATCAGTTGTTACTAAAAACCGATCTGAATAGTTTTTATGATCGGTTTTTTTAAATAAACCGATCCAAATACTTATTAGGATCGGGTGTCTCATATAACCGATCCAGATAGGCCGATCCTGATTCCTGTTTTTCCACTAGTGTATTGCTCTTTTTTTTTTTTAAATGTGTAGGAATTTTTGTGGCAATGCAAGAAAAGGTCATTGTCCATCATGAAAGAAAGTTGGATATGGTTTACAAAAATTGGGATTTAATGATACGCTGCTTATTACAGTATGTTAGGTAACATTTCATTCAGTAATTTTTACTGTAGCATTTAAGAAAAAAATTTAGGTTGTGCTATTAAATCAGAATTATTTCCTTTTAATAATAAAAATGAAATGATTATATATTATTAAGGAAGGATTAATAAAAAAAAATCCTACGAGGAAATGTTTTTTTTGTTTTGAGGTTTATGCAACTAATAAAAAAATTTTGGGTCATATCTCAAGTTTTAATGAAACAGTGTTTAAGTGAAATATTTTTTCGTAGTATATTCTAAAGCCTAAATATGTTTTGTAGAATGTTTAAGCACCAGAAAATCTGAATTTTTTTGGCCAAATTTAGCTCTTTTAACTAATTCTTAATTTCTTATCTTACAGTGGTTTATTTGTGAGTTATCTACTTAAAAGAGTAAATGAGAGAAAGCACGTCAACGCATTCCGGCATTCATTTGGACAAAATTAGCAAACAAAAAAAATATTATTATAATAAAAAAAATCAATTTTTAGATAGTTACAAATAGAATGTATACAATGTTGAAGTATCTGGTAACCTATATAACACATCAATTGAAGGAAAAATTGTCAAAATGTCACTCTAAACTTTGAAATTATCAAAATGCCATTCTAAACTTCATTAATTCCTAATTTTACCATTTATACTCAATTCTTATACTATTTTTATTAAAAATTAACTGAAATTACTATTTGAAATACATATTTCAGAATTGCACAACCCGATACAAAAATACGTATTTTAAAACAGTATTTTTCAGTTAATTTTTAATAAAAATAATATAAGAATTGAGTATAAATGACAAAATCATCAATTAATGAAGTTTGGAGTGACATTTTTACAATTTCAAAGTTTAGAGTGACATTTTGAAGGTTTTGAATTGGCATTTTAACTATTTCCCTTCAATTGATGTGTTATACAGGTTACCGGATACTTCAACATTATATACATTCTATTCGTAATTGTATAAGAAACCTTTTTAGTTCTTTTCAGGGGAAATTATTATTTATGGTCTCTACAATTTCGTTGCTAAAAAACAAAAAATACTTATCTGTTACTTATAATTTAAAAAAAAAATTGAGATATTGGGGAAGCTAATCATTGATGTATGAACAATAGATAACGAACAATTGGTTGGGCAATCAAATGTCCGACATTGATGAATCGATATGAACCTAAATTAATAATGTGACTTATTTATAAAAAATATATGTGAGACATTAATTTTTTTTTGTTATTTGGCATTACAAAATGTAACTTAGCTCGTGGCCGAGTTTCAATTTTTTGTGGCTTAATTTGATCACAAGGTTCGGCCTTTTTTATTTAATTTTTGTAAGATTATTGTCAATTATTTTGAAAGAAAGGTTCTGCAATAATTATTAGTGGTCAACATTTAAAACTTAAATTAATAATGTCTACAATATCGATAAAATTGAAATTGGTCTGAAGCTTAAAAATCATTTTCTTACAGTGCTTTGTTCTTCATAAAATGATTTATTAATTGTTTGAATAATAAGTAAGCTGTTTTTGTCACATAATTAATCACATATTTATCATGACTAGGGTTAAAATACATTATTGGTTTTGTGCCAATCATACCCACATCTCTATCTCTGTTTTCAAAGTTCAAACAATCAATCCGAGCCGCTCAACATGATGTCCATATTAAAATGTGCTTAGAGACCAAAATTTATATATTTTGGAATTTTATTACTATTTTTTTAGAGAGATACAAAAATCATTGTTTTTGGATGGTCTAGAAACAATGATTTTGTAACTATATAAAAGAACAATAAAAGATTTCAAAAAATATATATAAAATTTGATCTTTAAGCACATTTTAATATGAAAATCATGTTGAGCGGTTCAGATTAACTGTTTGAACTTTAAGAACAGAGATAAAGATGTCTGATATTGTTGGGCACAAAATCAATATTACATTTTAACCCTACTCATTTATCATAATACAATATTAAAATGAATCAAGGAGCTTCTTTTTTTACATTCATGGACCGCCTTAGATAAGTGTTAATTTTTTTCATATTAAATTCTAACTCTTGAATTAAGTGAGGGAGTTGTCTTCATTATATTATATACAAAAATTAAAATTAAAATTAAAATTAAAATTAAATCATATGGCTATGGTTTGGTGAACAATAAAAAAAATGCACTTATGAGTACCCACTGGCTCTGTACAATTTTTAAACGTCCGATGAAGAAATAAAACAGGCAATTTAAAATAAAAAAAATTAAATCTATTCATTTGAACAATTTTTCGAAAGTTAGTAAAGAGGATGATATTTTGGAATTGCAAGCATGAATATGGTCATACCACTTACAATGCATCTTATGTGGCATTTCCACAAATTATTAATTTAGCAAGATTAATAAATAAGTTCCTCCACATTCCATCAATTGAAATTGCGCAAATGCTTTCCATGACTTTCCTTATCTATTCACTATATTCCTCATCAGAAAATCAGAAAAATATAGGCATAGATTGCTTCAGGTGATTGTATGCAAACCAAAGATATAATTCGGTTTCAAAAATAGAACTGAATCGAACAGATTTAGCATTGCAACCGAATCGAACCGAACTAAAGTTTTATTTCGGTTTGTTCAGTTCAAACTGAAATATATTAATATTTTTATTTAAAGCAATTGATTTATAATAAACCGAAATATATTAAGAAATAAACTAAAGTATTTAAAGCAATTGACTAAGAAATAAAGCGGGGTATTAAGAAATAAACCGGAGCGGTTCGGACCAAATTCATAATATATAAAAGTTTGGTCGGTTCAATATAATTATTTCGGTTTTGAAAATTTTCAAACTGAACCGAACCGAAGTTATAATTCGGTTTTAAAAAACAAACCGAACCGAACCACTAAACCGAACCATTTAATCCAAACTAATTCCGGTGCTGTCGTACCGGGCACTCGGCTGCCAAGTGTCGTAATCCGAAGAGGTGTGGAAGGTGTTGGTCCTATGGCCATATTGGGTCACGATGCAAACAAGAAATCGTTGCTCCACCTCAGCCGCCGGTTAGGGCAGCAACCAAGTCGCACATGCAAATGGAACCAAAATTTGATGAGCTTCTAACCGAGTCTTACCCGTACCAGACACCTGACATGCCCAAGGAAAGACCTCTCCGTCTGCACTGCTTCATACCACGTGATGCCGAGTACTATGCTGAATTGGAACGTCTCAAGCAAGCGGTAGTCATGCACACAGGAGGATTCCAAGGGGAGTTGAGTGTTGATAATGTTTGTGACTATGCATGCAGCACCAACTTAGTTACAAAAGAAGAGATTCGGGTATCTGAACTTAGTGGCTCCCGTTTTCTTATCATGCTTCCTGATGGTCTTGATCCTGATACGTTCATCAATGCCACCTCGCAAGCGTCGTGGGATGAGGGGTTGTCCTTCCAACCTTGGACGCCTTTGGCAGATGCAGCCATTAGCATTCCAGCTTACAAAATCCTACTAAGATTAGTGGATGTCCCTCCTCATTTGTTCAAAGAGAGACACATTGCTCTAACAGTTAGTCGTTTTGGTGTGTTTCTTGGGTCTGTGGCTCCTGAAAACCAATCCTCTATTGCTTCTTGGATTGTAGCAGTTGGCGTCGATGATCTTACATTGGTGCCGCCGGAGCTTGTCATGCACGTAGGCGGGATGGTGCATACTGTACAGGTTCATACTCTAGCCTGGAAAAGAGCGCCTATTTACACGGCGGATGAGATGCCAAAACACCCAAAGATGTATCACCGACCACAACCTCCACCATCATCATCGGGATCATCAGATAATGAAAATTTTCATGATGATTCGGAGCTCATACCGTTGAGTGCTCAGGTTCTGCGAGAGTTATGCCGGGGGACGACGGCAGAGACATTGCCGCCGGAGCTCCGCCAATTTGCCACAATTGAGGAGATGGTGCTGGACTACACACAAATGACCGCACAGGAAAATTTCACACTGGATCAGACTACACAGAATCAGGGGGTTTCCCAGAATGAACAGATTGGGATACAAAGAACTGCTGATCAGATAAGGCTCAATACAACCAGTGATGGTGTATCGGGTCGAGAAATTGCTTCAGATGTTCAGAATAAGACAAGGACACAAATTACTTGCCATAACCAATCCCTACGAGTATCTCCATTGATTATGCAATCAAGGCAAGCAGATCGGGGCACAGATGCTGGGATAGTAAATAATGTGCCGGTTCGTACAACAGGTAAAGAAAGGACACAGAGTCAGCGGGCAAAACAGGGGACACAACCCACTAAACCGCAGAAGATCTTGTTGCAAGGAGATTCTTCCAAATCAGCAGCTGCCACAATTATTCGAGGTGCAAAATTAGATAGGATCCCAAGGAGGATATTATCAAAAAATGATGATACTTCCAAAAATGAGACAGCCGGATTTCGAGGCAATAATCAGGGTGTGATTATTACCGAAAAAATAGTTCCTCAATCTCAGGAATCTAATAAGGATGCACAGGTGGCCAACGGGCAAAATTCTGAATTTATTTTTAGTGCTAATGGAAAAGCCCAAACTGGGGGCCCATATAAAAATGGTCCATATGCAAGAAAATACAAATGGGTCAGGCCGATTCCTCCAAACAGTGCCCAAGTGACAAAGAAGATAATAGCAGGGGCAAGTAACAAAAGAAAAAATCGCACCAATTCGGCAATGGGCCCGACTAAAAAGATGTCATGCAAAGGAAAAGAAAAGGCGCAGGCAGAGGTTTCTTTTAACTCTGAGGGATTCTATGAGGTTCATGTGCAGTATGATCACCTTTCAAAACTGGCGGCAGGATGTGGTTTTAAGCCAATGAAGTTGAGGAGGTGATTAAGGCAGATAATGCTCAGCGGCAATCCCAGGCAGTAAACCGAACTGACAAGACATCAGCTAATTCTGACGAAGATGAAGTTGACTCTTCTCGGTTTGAACCTGACCCAAATGATGAACTTACCTCGGAGGAGGATGAGGCTTGAAATCAGAGTTTATTCTGTAGAGCTTGCTGCTTTTTAATTTTTAATGATAAACAAATTCAGAAAATTTAAAGTTTTGTCGTGGAATTGTAGAGGCTTGGGGAGATTAGATAAATGTGATGTTGTTAAGAATGTAATTAGACAGTCAAGATGTGATGTTTGTATGTTGCAAGAGACAAAATTGAATGATCTTAGTTTGAATTATTCGAGTGTCCTCCCTTCTTTCTTTGAAAAGAATTGTGTAGTTGTTCATGCAACTAATTCTGCGGGTGGCCTGCTAATTGCTTGGAAGCATACTTACAAGTTGGTGAGTTCTTGGGGAACAAGACACACTTGTTCAGCACTTTTGCAACAGATCAATACGGGAGCAGTGTTATTAGTTACTAATGTTTATGGGCCCTCAACCGATGATCTTAAACTAGCCTTTGTTGAGGAACTTAGAAGAATGGCATCACTGGTACATCACTCGTGGATTCTAGGTGGTGACTTCAACCTAGTCAGATGGCTAATCGATAGGTCTGGCAATCAGAGAAGTTTTCGGTTGATGGACATGTTCAATGACTTAATTCGAGATCTGCAGTTAGTTGATGTTCCATTGTCCAATAGGCGGTACACGTGGAGCAACAACAGACCTGACCCGACACACTCAAAATTAGATCGAATTCTAATTTCTCCTGATCTCTCACTGCAATTTTCCTTAATTTCCCTTAAAGCTTTGGAGGTGATAACATCTGATCATGCACCTCTCTCTCTGTCCTTCACCAATGAACAGTCATCAAGAAAGCCTTTCAAAATTGAATTATTTTGGCTCAAGAACCCACATGCTACAGAAATCATTCAATCAACTTGGAATGAGGTTATGGGGATGCATGATTTTCAAGGCATTCAAAGGTTCAAAAGGTACTGTGACTTGGTTCATGAGAGACTAAGAAAATGGCATTGCACAAATTTTGATGAAATAGAGAAACAACTCTTGTTTTGTAAGAATACATTACTCTTTTTTGATCAAATTGAAGAGAGAAGATCACTGGAAGGGTATGAAAGAAAATTTCGTATTATGGTGCGAGAGCGTGCTTACAATCTTGCATGCATAGTTGAATCTAGGTGGAGACATAGATCTCATTGTAAGTGGTTAAAGGCAGGAGATAAAAACAGCCGCTATTTTCATGCACTAGCTTCAGCGAGACATCGCAGAAATCGAATTTCATTTATTGAGTATCAAGACCAAATAATCAATGATGAAGCCTTAATCCGAAATGCCTTCAAAAGTCAGATGGAAAATTCATTGGGTAAAGAAAATACAGTCTTGCAGTTCCAGCCGGCTACTCTTTATCCAAATAATCCAGATTTAAATTTATTGCAAGATGCTTTCACGCAGTTAGAAATTGAGATGGCGGTACGCCAATTGGCAAAGAATAAGGCATCGGGTCCAGATGGGATTCCGAATGAATTCCTTCAACAGCACTGGGCAATTTTAAGAGCAGAAGTTTGTAGAATAGTGCAAAGCTTCTATGATCATTCATTGGACTTATCCAAGATCAACCAGGCTAATATAATTATGATTCCAAAAAAGGAGACCTCAGTTCGGGTGGGGGATTATCGTCCGATTAGTGTCATGAATGCTATCCCAAAACTTATATCTAAGTTATTAGCCAATAGGTTAAGGGAACATCTTCCTGAGCTAATTTCTCCCAATCAAACTGCCTTTGTTCAAGGCCGGCAAATCACCGAAAATTTTAATTCAACAAGAGAAATGTTGTATCATATCTCTAATAGTGGGAGGCCGGCATGTTTCATTAAAATAGATTTTGCAAAAGCCTTTGACTCGGTTAATTGGGACTATCTCAAACGGGTTATGGAGGCACGTGGGTTCCCTCATAGATGGATTCGATGGATTGCAGATTTACTAACTACTGCATCTTCAAGAGTGGTAATGAATGGAGCCGAATCTGATTTTTTCTTTCACAAGAAAGGATTAAGACAAGGGGATCCATTATCGCCCATGTTGTTTGATATAGCGGTGGATGTTCTTAGCAGAATGATTGAGGTTCTTAATAGGTCAGTAAATTCCCAGTTATCTAGGAAACTAAACAAAGCAGTTGTCATTCATCAGTATGCGGATGATACTGTTTTCATTGCCAATGCAGAGCCTACAACAATCATTTCCTTAAAAATCATGCTGAGGTTATTCACTGCGGTTTCTGGCCTTGAGATAAATTTTGATAAAAGCACATGGATACCCATAAACATCAGTAGTAACAAAGTGCCAGTAATTTCAGCTGTACTAGGTTGTTCTTTATCCGATTTCCCAATAAATTATTTGGGTTTGCCTTTGACTTTAAAAAGGCCAAGTAGAGAACAATTCATGCCATTGATTGCCAAAATAGAGGCTAAGTTGGAAGGTTGGAAAGGGCGACTAATTTCGAGGGGAGGTCGGCTACAGTTAATGAACTCGGTTTTGAGTTCAATTCCTATATACTTCATGTCATCCTTTCTACTGCCGAGTTGGGTGATCAAAAGAATTGATAAAATTCAAAGAGATTTTTTATGGGGAAAAACTGAAAATAGAAGGGGTATATCTCTAATTAATTGGGAGATTGTTTGCTACCCAAAAGGATATGGAGGAATGGGAGGGGTTAATCTAAGTGTCCGTAATCGATCTTTGTTATTGAGATGGTGGTGGCGGCTATACAGGAATCCTCAATCACTATGGACTCAGAGTATGCTACAACTTTCCAATTTGGTAAAACAGCCCCAAACACATCAAATTTGGATGAGACAAGGTTCTTTTTTTTTGGTACAGTTACTAAAAATCAGACCATCTTTTGACTGGAGTGTCACATGGAATATATCTCAGGGATCATCTATTTCCTATTGGTTTGATTCCTGGACATATCCGATAATGAATTCCCAATATACCCCTAATCCTTCTACTAGGAAATACTCGCTGCAAATGGCGGTTGACAGTGGTATTTGTCAGGTTCAACTGGTACAGGAACATGCTGAGGATCGAATATTGTGGTTATGGACAAAAAACAATGAATATACTGCTAATTCGTTCTATAAGATGGTAGTTTCTGCAGGAAAAACAGTATGGGCCTATCGGTTTCTTTGGCAACTCAAGATACCTCCAACTGTTCGTGTTTTTGGCTATCTCCTCTTACACGGTAGGCTCTTAACACATGATGTGATGATGCATCGAGGGTTGCAGTGCAATCTAAGATGTGAAGTCTGCCAACATTGTTCTTTAGAAACTGCAACACATCTATTCTTTCATTGCTATCAAGCGAGGAGATGCTGGGCAAGCTTGAATGCAATGTTTGGATGTAATATTGTAAGTATTGGAGATACGGTGCAGGCAACGGTGTCCAAGTCTTGGAAAGCTTGTAAGCAAAGGATGTCAAGGAAGGAATGGGGCCCTTACTTCTTTGCTGTCTGCTGGTTTTTGTGGAAAGCAAGAAACAAGAAAATATTTGAAGATATCGAACCAGACCCAATTAGGATAGCACACCATGCCAGAAGAGAAGCAAAATTATGGTTGAAATACTGCTGAGTTGGCTGGTACTAGTTAAGCGCGTATAGTGCAAGGGTTACTGCCTTACTGGTTTGCTGTTTTGTTTTGCTTGTTTTTAACTGGTAGTTGGATTCTTGCCTTACAGCTAGTACTGTATGTAAGATATAGGTGTTTGATGTTTTATGAACTGTTGTAATAAACTGATAGCCACTATCGGTTATTTCAAAAAAAAGAATCTCAATTGTAATGCATGAATTTCTACAAAATTACAATTGCTCATCCAGACTAGGGCTGCACAAAAAATTCGTAGTTCGTGATTCGATTCAAGTTTGATTCGAAAAAGTTCATAAAAATTTGATTCGAAATAGTTCGAAATAAATTCAAACTAAATTCAAACTAAACCTGATTCGTCCCAAATAGATTTGCAAATTATTCTAGTTCGAATCCCAAAGTAACGTGAATCGCTGATTTCCGCTGATGACTTATGTTCATTGATAACTTAAGATTAAAACATAAGGCCACCCAGCCATAAGTTATAACTCGTAAGTCGTAATTGTTGAGTAGCGACACTATATCAAAACTAACTTTATTACTCATTCAAATTATTCTTACAACTCTACTACTTAATTATCTAAAATCCAAGATTATACAATTTAGTACTTATATTATCCTACACCTCCAAACTATTACTCTCTTATTTTACTTGGATTGCTTCCTTACTTAGATGGATCAAAATGAGGAGCAAGGCACCCCATTTATAGTTGCCATGGAAACCTCTGGACTCCTATTAAAATATCTAAAATTCTAGAATTTTCCTAACTCACTAGTAAATTCACTAACCTTCATATACTAACTTGATTACTCTATAACTTTACTAACAATTCTAGCTATATATTTTGGGTTGGGTTGGGTTGGGCTTGGCAACGTTGTCATTCCCAATAGTAATTCTCGATCTCAATTTTAAAATCATAAATGGCTTTTATCTCCCACTTTTAGTAACTATGATTACTTTTTTTGTTTTAAAAAGTTCGTAAAAGATTTAAAATTGAGTTCATAAAAAATTTAATTCAAAATTAATTCAAACCAAACTTAATTTGAAATTAATTTAAATCAAATTCAAACTGAGATAAGTTTGATTCAGTTTGATTAGTTTGCAGCCCTAATCCAGGCATTGGATTTCAACTCCACATTTAATCGTCCAAACTGGTTAATTAATGCATTTTATCGTGGCAGACTGGCAGTGTCCGATTGCTTTAACCTACTAACCTAGTAAATTGTCACCTTACGAGATAAAACAAAGTTCGAAATTTTTAGATTTTAGTGGGGCCTACTTCACACGCCTTACACGTGCGCGTGTGGATGGCGGCTATTGTTATTTGTTGCTGGGTCTTATCTCTTGCAATGTAAATTGTCACTCGTGGACTGGAGACATTTTCTTTTTCCCAAAATGCCCTAGGTCGAGACTAGAGACTAGAGACTAGATGTCTAGATCTCACATGTTGACAGTTCGGAATGCACGTTGCAGTTGCAGAAATTGATACGACAGTTTTATTGTTTATTTATTTTTTTAATTTTAATATTGGCTGAAGTTGTGAAGTCGGAAAGAAAATTTAACTTTCGATTTTTTATTACAATAATTTAGCTAACTGTGTTATTTCATCTTTTTCAGCAATTGATATAACAGTTCAAAATCCACATTTTTGCCTATAATTGTGATATACTCAAAGTTTTATAGGGTAACAATTTTTATAGTTTTTCTTTTTTTTTTTAATTTATAACTCTTTCGTCTCATAAGATAGAACTCATAATTTAATGAGTAATTTTATTAATCAGACATGATTATTAATTAGTATTAATCAAGTTACAGTGCATTTGTAAATCAAAATTTTTGTACTCACTTTTATAATAGAAAAAAGTTTAATATCCAACAATTATATAAAACTATATAATTTTCAATGGTGATATCACATACTCTGCCACTTTGCAATGGTATACTCTGCCGCTTGGCCTTAGTTTACTGATATATGTTACAGGTAAGTTTATATAGAAATATTAGATATTATATTATAATTATGGAGAAATTAGTTCTTGTGAAAGTTTGAATGGGTACATCGGAAATTTTTTTCAAAAAACTAATAGGTTTATTATGGTCCCACTATCCGACTATTTTTAATCACCCTCCTCTCTTTTTCTTTTTTTTTGGTTGAAAGTGTATTGACGTGCATTGATTCAACAATTTGTAAAATAGCTATTACATTGGTTTTTTTTGTTTAAATTAAAAAGGTATGAAACCTATACATTGATGAAATATTATCAAATTTGCAACGATTTGACCTATTTCATTAATCAAAAGTTTTGATTTAGTCAGAAATAGACAAAATTAAAATTTAGAAGTTGGCAAAACCTAGATTCAAACCAACATATACTCGTACCATTTTTCAAAATTCAAAAATAGACGACTGTCTACATCTAAATGCATGGAGCTCTGCCAATGGATGCACATTAGACTGTAAATTAAAAAAAAAAAAATGTTCGTCAAACTTATACGTACGCACGGTTTTCGTGTAGATTTTTCAACTTACTCCACAGATGAATCCATTGTGCGTTCAGTTAATTAGAAAATAAAGTATACTGTAATTTTAAGAAGCGTTTCATGTTAGATCATTAATTTTACTGCTGTATGCAAATTGTCATAAAATAAAAACAATCCTTAAGTGTGATTTCATAAAAAAAATTATGCTTATCCAAAAATAATAAATTAATATTTAAATGAAGGCATGGTTTTCATTTTTCCTCAAACAAAGAAACTACTTAATTATTGCAAATATTATTAATTATTAGTAACATATATTATTTTTAAAAATATTTTTAATTTTTTGGAACATTTTTGTTGCGGGTGTATTTAATAGGATGTGTTGTATTTATTAGGATATTATTTTATTTTTGTCAAGATGGTTTGCTCCTTTATATCCCAATTTAATAGTTTTTTATTTATCAAATTTTTTTTTTTACCACGACAATTTTATTTACCGAACTGTTATCTGAAGAGTCTGTTGCATAATTATTAGAGAATGATTTCTCATTTTATAAATCATTATTTACATGTAGTGCATTCAGGGGCAAAACAGGGGGTGGGTCATAAAAGTATGGGCTATTGCGTGCTACACAAGCACAAAAAGAAGTTTGAGCTTTGCGTGCTACACAAGCACAAAAAGAAGTTTGAGCTCTAACAAAAAGAAGTTCATAAAAGTATGGGCTATTGGGCTCTAACAAAAATAGTGTTTCAATTCAAAACTGATACTTAAAATGGTCCATTTTCAATTCATTAGTGGGTAAAAGTTTCAGATCTAGCCCAATTAGCTAGATTTCAGAGATCGACCATAATTTTTGTTCAGAAAAAGAAAACTTAAAATAAAGATAAAAAATAAAAAAATTCAATTCGAGTTGCGTTAAAAATTCTAACTTGAAAGACGCACGTGCGAGGATTGAGTTTCCACTTTACGTGTAACAAAATTTGTGTTGTGTTTCCAAAATGACGTGATACAAGTAGATGGTTGGAATTAGAAGTACATGTCATTTTCAATTCATATATGTAAGTCATTAGATAGTTACTTTTTTGAATAGTAGCTGAAATTTTTTTTTCTTTATTTTATTTTATTTATACAACTTGATTGAAAAGGAGGTTTTGTAATTTGTTCACATTGGTTACTTGCGTCGGGGCAGGTTCTAGATACTTTAATTTAATTTATTAAAGGCACAATTATATTTATATTTGGTGTGTCCGTGTGAAAAATACTTGGAAGATATTGTTATATCTACCGTTTATGTCGGGGTAGGCATATCGACACTACACACGTTCATATTAACACAATAATTTTATAAAAATTTAATGTATGGACAATTTTAACCGTTATTAAATGTTTCTCTAACTACCATTTTTTCATAATATAATTAATATAGTGATCGTTAAATTATTTGGTTTTCATAATTACTAGATTTTTTTTCTCTGTTTTTTTATATTTTGCACTCATGTAAAATCAAAAGCTACATAAATTTGTTGATCTTTCCTTTTTCTCATGACTCATGGTACATATTTAACTTTTTTTTGTTAATTTATTTTCTATATATTAAGATACACTTGCTTTAATATATGATATATTCCAACTCAATTTTTTTTTTATATTTTCTTCTTCTTTATTTTGATACTTATAATCTATTACTCTATTTTAATTAAAATTGTTAGCATTTTTTATTGATATTTTGTAATTAATTTATATTTGTTAATTGAATAGATCTATCAATCCCCTAACTTATCAGAAGAAAACCTTGAAAATCAAGTTTTGAATTATGCAAATGAAAGCAATCAACTTCTTAATTCGAAGTTTAAAAATCGTGATGATATACTTCTTGTTGTTCGTAATTTATATGGCGCTAAAGGCTATGTATGCTAACAATTTGCTGATTACGACCAAATAAATTTGTTGGTTTGTAGTCTTTTGCTGTACTTTTAATTTATTATTTATAATAATTTGCATTCAATATGTTTTTTTTTATATATATAATAATGTTATTTTTTTTAGTGTTATTGTGTAAAAAAAAGAAGATAAAATGTTAATAGACAATTTTTTATAGTAGATTTTTAAATATTTTTTTTTGAAGTCGTATAAAATAAATCGATATATACAATGTTGATAAATTTTAATAATATAATAAAATCAATTCACTGTTGTAATTTTCTCAAAAAAATCTTAAACAATTGATTAAAATAAATAATGAATACTTATTATATGATAACATAAAGTTTATAAACAGATTTTATTGTAACTTTTAAGGAACATATTTTAAAATAATATATGATAAAAAACATATTTTTTTTATAAAGTAACATTCTTTATAAAACATAACTTTTAAGGAAAAACAATTATGTGCTAATATATGAGAGAAAATTGGTTTTTAAATGAAACACTTAATGAAGGGTAAAATTGTCTATATAGTAAAATATTTTGATGATGCTGTGTCAATATAAAATTAGTGTTTTAATTTATTAGTGGTTAAAAGTTTCAGATCTGGCCCAATTAGATTTCAGAGACCATAATATTTGTTCAGAAAATGAAAATTGAAAATAAAGATTAAAAAAAAAATCCAATTGGAGTTGCGTTAAAAATTCTAACTTGAAAGACGCACGTGCGAGGATTGATTTTCCACTTTACGTGTAACAAAATTTGTATTGTGTTTCCAAAATAACGTGATACAAGTGGATGGTTGGAATTAGAAGGACATGTCATTTTCAATTCATATATGTAAGCCATTAGATAGCTACTTTTTTGAAAAGTAGCTGAAATTTTTTTTTTTTTATCTTTATTTTATTTTATTTATACAACTTGATTGAAAATGAGGTTTTGTTCAACATTGTTTACTTGCGTCGGGGCAGGTTCTAGATACTTTAATTTAATTTATTAAAGGCACAATTATATTTATATTTGGTGTGTCCGTGTGAAAAATACTTGGAAGATATTGTTATATCTACCGTTTATGTCGAAATGGGTTCCCTTGAAATGAATCAGGAGTGGTCCGTTGGAAATCAGACTAAATATGGTTTGACATCACGTCTGATGCCCATCAAACTATTTGTTAATCCTTTAGAAAGAATATTATAAGAGATATTGTATCGACAATTAAAAAAGGTATAGATTACTCATAGGTTATACTATTATATGAGCCGAAATTTTTTTAGTTATCATCTCAATAATTCGAAATTAAAGAAACACCATCGAAAAATTCAGATTTTAAATCTTATCATCCATGCACTCTGGAGACGCGTACCAAATTTTTTGGTACGCCAGCTGGGGAAGCGCATCAAATTAATTATTTTTTATTTTTCTTGGTTTTTTTATTTTTTATTTTTAAATTAGCGCAATTTAGTTATGTTTGAAATTTTTGGACTAAATTTTTCATCTGTTCTATTTTATTTTGTTATGTGGTGTTTAGAATTATATGTACACATCAAATTTGACAGTGAAATTGTAAAAATTAAAACGCACTTGTTTAAAATAATATATTTTATACTAAATTTGAACTAAAAAACACCACAACAAATTATATGCACAATCTGAGAAAGGTTGTGTACTAAGTTTGTGCACAAATTACTACAAATTATACACACAATCTAATCTACGTTTTATACTGCAAACTATACAAAATGTAATTACTACAAAAATGTGATGTGTATTCTGAGTTGGCACACTATTTTTTTTTTTTTTATGCGTGAATGTTAAGAATTGAAATTTGGAGATATAAGTAGTGGTGATTTAATTTGAATTTATTAAGATGGTAACTAAAAAGATTTCGGTTTTCTGAGAGGTTGGATTATTTGTTATTATCAAGTAATGAGATCTTACTTGCTCTTATTATATGAATAAGATAAAGATTCAAAGATTTAGTAGAAGATATGCTTAGCTAATCGTACATGCTAGATCTTCATGTAGTTTCAAGTCGTACCGTGAAATCATTGATAATTGAGCTTTATTGGTAGTCGTTTACCTCGATCTAAAAGCAGGATTGGCATTAGTATCTTTTGTTTGTTATGCTTATTAAATTGAGGTTATTTATTATATGTCTGTATTATATATTTTTTTAAAGAAGTTTGCATTATAAATTAATATTTTTATTTTTAAAATTCATAATTTGAACTGTTCAACATAATTTTTTTATAGAAAAGTAGAATTGAAAACTACATTTTACTTTTTTTTCTACAAATTTTTAACTAGTTATTTAAGATCATCTGATCTATAGATCCTGAACCATCCGAAAAGAGTGATAAAACAATTTAATCAGAATCAAGTTTCAAATAAAAATAATATACTGTTCTTTAATTTCAAACGTAATAATGACAAATAAGCTCGCTCAGCTGGCCCTTAATGTGGTCATAGTTATGTATTATATTTTTTTTATCATGTGTCGGTAATAAATATATTTTTCGATTTTTTTTTTTTATTTGGGGGAGTGGGTAAGACCAACTAGTCATGACTCGCACAAGGACTATGCTTGAGAAATCTTGGATTGAGAAATTGAAAATTATTTTAATGAGAAGTGTTTTAGTTGCTGAGATCTGCCATCTCTGACTCTTATGCTGATAGATTGATCATAGATATATATGCGTCACCATGTGCTATTTAGAAGAATATAGTGTAGAGTTTTAAATAAATATTTGCAATTTCAACTCTCTTTTTCTCGTAAACTGAGTAGGGTTAATCATACACTGCTAAATTCAGAGCATAGTCCGAAAAGTGTGGCGATTGAATTTTAGGGTCATTCATACAAAATTTTTCTAATGGCGATTGAAGATTGAAGATTGAAGATTGATTTTATAGTACTAGTTTTACTCTAAATTATATACAAACTTATATATGAACACATAAAAATAAAAAATGAATAGAGTCTGACCCGCATACCTCTTATTGTTTCTAACCCGACTAAATTCACACTTCAAACAAATAAAATTGATTTTACAGAACAAAATGATAATATGTATTGTCAGATGAGTCAGAGACATGTAAACCTCCATAGTTATTTGTAAGTCTAATCCGATTAATCCGTTCAATCTTACCAACTCAACTAAAAAGAAAAACCCGTATGCATAATTTAGTTGGTTTGATATGAATTCGATTTTATAATCTGAAAATTGATTCCGAGTTTTGTAAAACATTGAGTAAAATACAATTCAATAATTATGCAATTTAAGAAAAATTGTTCATAAATAACTGTAACAGCAATATCGTTATAAACATAATATAATATGTTGTTAATATTGTTTTTTCATAAATTTTTGTTCATATTCGTTGTTAGAGAAAACATGTTGTATTTTTATCTATATAATAAGCAAGTATTTTAAATAAGCCTCATCAAGCTCGTAAAATCAGACCATGTAATATAAATTTCAGATTGAATAATTTTTAATTAATTTACTAATTACCGATTAGAAAATTTATAACTCAACTATGTCAACTCATAGTAAATCAAATTGACGATTTGAATAAGGAATCTGTATACCCTAAGTACCTGAGTGCAATTTATACGGATAGACGGCTCAGATTAATTCTAATCGGACCAAATTCAATTCAATACATATAGAAATTGTAAGGGTCTGCTTTGAGATTCATATGAAGTAAAAAAAAAAAATGATCTGAATTTATTTATTGCACCTCAGGTCTCAGGAATTCGTATCCTCTGAGATATCTCAAACTTTGCGTGACTCTTATGGAAAATTCCAACCGTTTAAATACGCTCGGCACGAATCTCAAAGCACACATAATACTGACCCCTACATCACCCCGAATAGACACCGGACACGTCGGTCACTCAAAAATTGAAATATCTCAGAGGATACGCACTCAGGTATCAGAGGATCCGAATTACATTTACATTTATATCTTGTTTTATTTGATTGGATATATTTACATTTATCATGTGCACATTTGAGCGAGCTCGTGCTATGTGGCCCACAAGAATGTGAATTTTACAGGGTGTTTCGATGCGAATCTCAATTTGTAATGCACGAACTTCAATAAAAAAATTATAATTGTTGATGCATATTGCATGACCACATGCCACATGGGCATAATGGCATTGGATTTCAGCTCCACATTTATTTATAATCGTCCAAACTGGTTATTTAATTTATTTCGTGGTGGTAGACTGTTAGTGTCCTGTCGAATATCGATTGCTGTAACCAACTAACCTTGTAAACTGTCTCCTTCCGAGATAAATACAAAGTTCGAAATTTAGGATTTTAGTGGGGCCCACTTCACACGCCTTACACGTGCGTGTGTTGACGGCGACTAGGGTTGTAAACGGATCGGATATTATTACCTAAATTATCCTCCGACTATCTTCATTCCTATCGGTATTTATAAAATTATAATGGATAAAAATATTTTAACTGTCTGTATCCGATCATTCATATTTTTAAACCACAAGAAATATATGTATCATATGATACTTTTAAATTATTTTATTAAATTGCATATTATACCAATAATTTATCAAAATTGCATATATAATTTATCAAAATTGTATATTGTACCTATATATATGCAATCACTTTAAATTGTGTTTCTTTAATTTTGAATTACTGAAACTGAATTGACCGAACTAGAACGGTCACCCATCAACTAAGAAGGCACTGAATCAATTAGTCTATGGAAATCACCTCTAAACAGAACAAAAAAGACAGAGGAAGATGCAGAAAGCAGCACAAAACAACACACAAATATCAAACTAAAAAACATAAGGTATACCTATTGTACACATACGGAAGACCACTGGCCCTTCCATCACGAAGAGGAGAAGGCATCCGGAACTGATCCATTACTTCATTCTAATACTCAATACGATGAGATGAACTCAGCGAGGAGTCCGTGTACCCCCGGTACCTGAGGTGTAATTGAAACAAATGGACGACCCAGATTAATTTTATTCATGCCAAGCTCAATCTGGTGGCTGTTGAGGCTGTAGGGGTTCTTCTTTAGGATTTGTGCCAAGTGAATGAACGATCCAGATTCACCACTTATTTTTTTTTTCCTTTTTGTTTTGCTTCTGTTCGCCTTGCTTATCTCACTGCATAAGCACCGCTTTATTTACTCTCTTGTTGCTGGACCTTATCTCTTGCAATGTAAATTGTCAAGAGTAGACTAGAGACTAGAGACTATTTTCTTTAAGAGGTTCTGATATTGCATTTTTTTTTTAATTTTATCATATTTTATATTTTTATTTTAAAGTTTAAATTATTGATTCGAATCACTCAATATAATATTCATATTAAAATATATGTGAAGATGATTTTATAGTTTTTGAAGCTTTTTTACTATTTTTTTAGATGGGTAGAAAATTAATGTTTTTGAACGGTATAGAAATATTGATTTTGTATCTATCTTAAAAAAAAATTAAAATTTTTATAAAAATTATAAAATTTCATCCCAAGTATATTAAGTATGAACATCATGTTTAGTAAAAGCTCTCTTTGTGATCAGTTACAACCCTCTTCAATGCAATTCCAATAATACTTATTGGAGATAGTATGGGAGGAAGAACCCTTAAACGGGAGAGAACTAAGAATATGTCTCTTTGAAAAATATAACAAAACGATGAATATAGAGGAGTACATGGAGATGACTCTAGTTTTAATTAATTTTTTATTAATAGTAGTTTTCAGAATCTTAAACAAAATTATTTTGAGTTAGGTAAGGTTTGACTTACCAAGAATTTGGAAAAGGGAGTTCTACTATATCCATCGCTTTTGAGATTTATTTAGTATATATTTGATTTTATTTTATTGAAAAAATATGTGAGTTTTTTTTTACGAGAAATGCGTAATTATAAAATTTGAAGAAGAAACTATGTAATTTTATTATTTTTGAGTGGTATACATAAATTTCGAAGAATTCGCTTCTGTTCTAACTAAATATTTGTGGTTAGGATTAGTTAATCTCGTTTAATTAAATCCAATGCCAAACAGTCAAGTAAGATTTAAAATAAAATAAGGAAAACTTGGAACTCTAAATTTATGTATTAGATCTTTAAGGCAACTGTAGTCGTTAAAATATTGGAATAAATTAATTAAACACTACTCATAATTTACGCAGATCTAAAGAAAAAAACTGTTCTGAATTCATTTTTTTTTCCTAAATAATTTTCGTTGAAGTCAAATCCATAATCAATTTTTGTCAAAGCTAAACCAAAATTCAGATAACGCATCCAGACATCCGGTCGGTTCAACAAAAAGTCTGATGTTTCCATTCACTGAGATAACGCATCCAGTCCGCTCAACAAAGTCTGATGTTTCCATTCACGCAGCACCCATTTTCAAATCTGACCACTCCATTTTCCAAATCAACCAACCCTTTTTCTCGTGCAGTGGCATTTTCGTAGTTTCTTCTTCCCAATTTCACCTGCAAATATATCATCCCCCAAAACATTTCCTCCTACCTCCTCATCTCTCTCTCTCTCACACACACACACACACACACAAACACGTGCACAGTTATATCTCTCGATCAATGGCGACGGGGTCGAGGATGCCGACATGGCGGGAGAGGGAGAACAACAAAAGACGAGAGCGACGCAGGCGCGCAATCGGCGCGAAAATCTACACCGGGCTGAGGATGTACGGCAACTACAGCCTACCGAAGCACTGCGACAACAACGAGGTCCTCAAGGCTCTCTGCCACGAGGCTGGCTGGATCGTCGAAGAAGATGGCACCACATACCGCAAGGTAAATAAATATACGATAACTTTTGTTCTTCTGGTAAATTAATTTGCAAGGACGTCATACAATTACTGTGTGTTCTCTCGTATTAATTCTGCTGTTAAAATTGTCCCTTCTGCATTTTTTTTTTTTGGTCGCAAACATGTTTTTCATCTGTAGTTAGAGCAACAGCAAAAAAGAAATAGAAAGTAGCATAGCAGGGAATTTGCAATTGAATTGAGATAGCAACCGAGGATTTCATAGAAATTGATTTCTAGCATTTTACGAACTTTTCTTAGAATTTTATTTCTTAAAAAGGTTTAATTAAGCGAAACGCTCACGTTAACAGGTAGTCTGGTACAGTGTACTGGACTGTGTACAATACTATAATAGACTAATTTAAGTATTTGGCACGGTCAGTGCACGCTACGGATTTATTATTTTATTAAAGTATCTGGGTTTCTATAGACTAATAAATTGTAAAATCCAACTACTAAGATTAATAATAATTTTCCTGCCCGTGATTAGTGGTCTGCTCTCGTGCGCGCTTGACGAAATCAGCGTATTAGCGTGCACTAGGGGTATATCAGTCTTTTTTCATTGGGACCGCAACCACGCGGTCCTGTCTGGTTATGGCTTGTCACAGCGCCGTGGGTCGTACTGCAGTTAATTTTTTTTCTGACTAGAGTGGCCCTGTGCATTGTCACGAGTAACGACAAAGGACACTCGTGCTCAGTGTTCTGCACCCCCACGGCTCCACCATTGATGCGTAGATAAGGTGCACGAGTTTGCTTCCTACAAACTGTCGTTTAGATTATTACTCTACACCTGATCCAGGTGGACCAGGTGTAGAGTAATTTGATTTTAACGTGATCTTTCTGATCAGGTTAAAAGTAAAACTGCAGCTGTCGGTTATCACTGACTTGACGAGAGACCAGTCAACTTGTATATTTCTTTCTCGCATAGTATAGGTGTGAAGCAAATAAAAAAAAAAATAGTATAGGTGCTTTTTTCTGCGACCAGTCAACTGCCATTGTAGCAGCTTCTGATGCACTGTTCCTAGCCATCCGACCGTTCGAATTAAGCTGTATGGCTTGGATCGAACATAGCTGCCTCAACTTTGTCTAATTGATCGGAACTGAACTATTGCTTAATATGCAATCAACAGTATATTTATGAGGAAATAAAAATTAAATAATTTGTTAATTTCTCTCTATTGGAACTGCAATACTCCATAATAAACGGAGCCAGGATTACTGCATTTGCTGATTAAGGTTAGTCCTTTGTAGTTTTGTAGTCTATCAGCAGATGATAAATTGAGGACACAACCGTTGACCGTTGTTAACAAAATATTTTGCTGTAAACTTAGTTTTGCTATCGCTTTATTTACCTTGTTATATGAACTAATAGTGCTTTAGTAGAAATGCTTTTTGTAGACAGGTTTATAGTGCCTCTTTTGTAATAACTTGGGATATTGTACAAAGGGGTGCAGTACCAGCTGATTGGATATCATAATGTCTAAATTTTGATTTCAATAAAATTGATTGGAATCCCCACTTATTCTCATAACAAAAAAAATCATATTAAATAATAGCAGGGACATGAATTTGGCTACTCAAACAAATAAGAAAGAAGACAGGAGTTTGTTATTTTTGGGAAAAATAAAAATTATTTTTCTTCTTCTACTGAATAAACACAACCATCTTAACAAATATAATCATTCTTTGCAGGGATCAAAGCCAGTACACTATCCAACTGAAATGCACATATCATCCCATTCCCCTAGCACTTGTTCTTCCTCGTACCAGCCAAGCCCACTCGCCTCCTACAGCCCCAGCCCAGTTGCCTCTGCTTATGTGACACGGCCAGGCACACCAACCCACACAACTGCAAACCAGAACCCCCTAAATTTATCCAAATTCAATTCAATCAGCGCACCGGTGACCCCTCCATTATGTTCCCCTACACCCGGTTCCCCACGAGCCAGGGCTGACTGGCTGACAAGTCTCAATCTCCCTTCCGAACCAGTTTCCCCAACATTTAGTCTGGTTTCCGTGAACCCATTTAGCGAAGCGGGTTGTAATTCTAGAATGTGGACCCCGGGGCAAAGTGGTACATGCTCTCCGGTTAATTACTCAGATGAGTTCGCATTTGGCTTTTCGGGTAATCATGATATGAATGCAGTGAGTAATGCGGTCGTTAAACCATGGGAAGGGGAGAGAATACATGAGGAGTATGTGTCAGATGAGCTCGACCTTACACTTGGTAATTCAAAGAGTAGGTCTTCATAGTTTCAAATTAGTTGAATGAATATATCCTTTTTTTTACTTGGGATTTCCTTGTTGATTAATACAGTCTTTCGTAGATTGCGTGTCATTCCAAGCAACTCTTATATGAATTATCTTCTTTGGTTTCCAACATTTTGTTGGTCTTAATTTATGCTACTTTAATGAATGATTAATTCAAAAAGTTGTTTACCTGATTTTCGTTTTCTACTAAATTTCCATGTAATTTTACTAAAAAAAAGGACTATGTATATAAATACAACATAATTTGCACTAAGAGTGTAAATGAGCGAGTTACCTCCAACTCATGCTCAGCTCATTTAGTAAATGAGCGAGTCAACTCAAGTTGGGATGCCAATAACGAGTTGTAAAACCAACTTGAGTTCAACTTATTACCAACTCGAGTTAACTCACAACTCGTTTATAGCTCCTTTGATCAATTAATTTTCTTAGTTATAGTTATATATTAGTAAGAGTTTATCTAAACAAAAATAAGTCAAATGATTTAGTAATAGTTTATCTAAATACAAATAATTCAAATATAATTAACAAAACAACTAACAAAATAAAAAATTCAAACAGCAGCTTGGGAGTTAAAACGAGTCAATCAGCCATTTAAACTCAAACTTAGCTTATTTATTAAACGAGTCAGTCAACTCAAGTTGTAAATAAACGAGTTAAACGAGCAGTTAGCGAGTGAGTTACGAGTTTGAGCGATTTTGTACAGTCCTAATTTGCACATCGATTGATGCACTATACAAAGAATAAATGAAATATTCAGTAAAGAATTTTTTTCTCATTCATGTTTTTTGTACGTTTTTATCTTATTTTAGTATTTTGTCTTGTGAGAGAAATCTTTTGACAACCATAGCCCATAGTAGTGACTAGTGAGATTATGTTGCTATGTATAGCGCACATAGGTTTGATTCATGAAAAAATATGTACTATGGATACTTTTTTTTTTTAAGTTTAAATAGTCAATTCAAATAGTATCGATATAAAAATCAAGCATCTACTTAGTAATATACATAAATTTTATGTTCCAAACGAGAAGGTTCAGGGATTAATTTAATCTGATATTGAAAATTTAGGACCCGTTCGGCAGATTACTGTTCACCGTGCTCCAAATGAGAAGGTTCAGGGATTAATTTAATATGATATTGAAAATTTAGGGTCCGTTCGGCAGATTACTGTTCATCGTGGGGAAATTTCTTTTGCTCAGAGCTAAGTTTTTATTCCCACGGTGAACAGTAAAATCCAGTTCAAAATTTTTAATTCCCACACCCATTCCTATTCCCTACTGGTCTGCCGAACGGATCCTTAGTATCTCAGGTCCAAAGTTCCAGATAAAAAAAATATAAAAAATAATTTCAAATTCGAATGGTAAAGTTACCGTCTCAACGGACAAACTATATCCAATCTCTAAATATTAAAAAACAAACAAAAAGATAAATATTTTTAACTATGCACAATTGGCTAGAAAAATATCATAGAATTGTTATATCCAAAGGTCGAGAGTTTGATTCCTCCTCACAAATCTTAGTAGCTACTACCAAGTTTTCAAAAAAAACAATTTGTGACAGATCTAAGACTTTAACAAGTGTCATCTTCATTACGGTAAAAGATTCGTTCACTTTACAGTTTAAGATTAACTCCTAGCCACTTTGGGATTCGAGCTAGAGCATGGGGCTTTATTATTGGACTTTGAAATTCATGCCAAGTTAAAAAGAACGGTCCAGATCCAATAATTATAAAAGATTTTCTATTATAGTACTAGGGAGGATGTGAATTCTCTAAGACTAAGTCAAAGGTAACTAAGCCACCCCTCTAATTTCAAATTTTAATTATACCTATAGGAACTTAATTCGATTTTGTCTTCTTTTTTTTTAACTTTCTATAGAGTCTAGACACCCTTAATAAGTAACAAATGTTTAGTTGTAGTTTAGTGGTTAAAGTTTTATTTTGTGGTTGAGATGTTTTGAGTTCAAATTTTACTCACCACAATTGTGCATTTTAATTTTCAGTCCCCCTATTAAAAGTTTCTAGTTCTGCCCCTGTGTAAAATGGAGAGTGCTATATTCAGGTCAATTATTATAAAATTGAGGGCTAAGAAGATTTTTTTCTTTAAATACCGGTTGTACCCTTCCACTCTCTCCCACTCTTAAATGTCTTAATTAATACAAAAATTAAATAAAGAAAGTCCTTAAGAGATAAAAAAAAAAGTGTATATGTATATGTGTGTGTGTGTGTGTGTTCCAAACCCATATCTCCTTTCTCCCTTTCCGTATCTTTCATATTTCCTTTCTCGTGTATCTCCTTTCTCCTTAATTTCTTCAACCCGTACGCACAGGAAAAAAAATGGAAATAAATCAAATTATTTAGTTAATCTGAGCTCTTATGGGTAAAGAGTTGTTAGTTTTATACATGAAAGCTTAGACATTAGAGTGATGTGACCCAAATTTTTATAAAATTTTGTAACATATAGACAATAACGATAATAATTAAAATGATACTATTTTCTTAAAAAAACAGTAATTGCATTATATCATTGTGAACAATTGATACTGATAAATTAAAGTGTCAGCTAAATTATTAGTGATTAATCTCTAAATATTAAGATAGGGTTTGATCGAGCTTATACATTAAGTTCTGAATATATATATTTTAATATTTGATGATTTTTCCTGTTGTTCCGAATAGGTATTTGGTTTTTTATATATTTGAAAAAATTTCATCATTGTTATGATATAAGTGAGATAGGAAAAATGAAAGTGTATTTAGATCAAATTAGTTATTGTGTGGAATTCGCATTTCAAACAATTTATTCAGCACATTTGTTTTTATTTTCTTTGGCTTAAAGGAAAGAAGCTTATAATAAGTGTCAGCTAATTATATGAGCACAATTATAAAGTATATATATGCAATGAATTTAATAATTCTACTGCTTTGCATGATAAAAATGCAAATGTTTTGTTCTAAATATTGCGCATGAATTATTTAATTCATGATGTTTAGGTCACAGTTAGATTGGCATTTAGATATTGTGCATGAAGTAGAAAACTTATCAAGTCTTTCTTGAAGAAATAGTGAAATACCATCCTTTATTAATTTTTCCTTTACTAACGTTTGTATTAATTGAGACATTTAAGGAAGAGAGGGACTAAAAGGGTAAAAGCAATATATAGCGAGAAAAATTTCTATCGGCATTCAATCTATAATAATTGACCTCAAAATAGTACTCTCCGTGTACAATTACCAACATTCAAACAACATTCCCAGTATTCTTGACAAATATTTTGTATTTCAAAACATTTTGTAACTACGTACAACCAATATTGCAAAGAGGAGGGGAGAAAAAAAAAATGTTTTTCTCAATGTGAACTTGAACATTTTCTTTCTCAGTGCTTGCTTAATCTTAGAAATGAAACATGCATAAATTATCTTACCAAAACAAATTTCATATATCTAAATTATAAACGGAAACATTAATGTGAAAGATGACAAATGCTTAAACTGGCCAGGTTTACCATTTCAGATCTATTTTAGTTAATTTACAATTCAATACATCAAGATACGCACTCAAAGTGTACACAATAACACACTTGTATGTATTTAGTGAACAACTTTATTTTACAAAAATAAGAAAATAATAAATGGTGTTTATATTTGAAACAAAAATGATAAATAAAATTGTTTACCTTGATTGAAGTAGCAAAGCAGCGCTAAGGGGTTTTGATAAGAATATGAGCCCAATACTTATTAGTTGGGAAAATGACACTCTGCAAATTCTCCTCCAATCAAGGTATCGGCATGAATTGAAAAAGGTTAATTCAACTCAAAACAAACCAATATTTTGAACAAATGAAATCTTCATTAATTTCAGCGGTTATAGAGTTGTGCAAGTGATCCGTCAACTGACTTGTCGCAGTAAAAACTTGCTCAGGTGTAATGATCGAGACTTAAATTGTCAAAAATTCGAATTTCTTATCCACCATTATTAAAAAACAATTTTTTTTATCGGACTCCAGCAAGACTTTTAAATCAGAACAATTATATATAGTCAGTTAATACGTTAACAAAAAGAATAATATTTTGCTTAATATATATTCTTGTAATTCAATTGTTTTCTAAGATATTTTCGAGGTCATTTTAAGTTGAAAATTGATGTTCTGTAACTAACTTTTGTTCTTATTTTTTGGATTTGTTGGCCTAAATTGTAGAAACGGTACATGGAAGCATCACGGGACTTGTGTGTTAGAGTCAGATCCCTATATTAATTATAAAAATTAACACAAATGGTTTCCGAGTTCCGACCCGAATTATGGACCAATCCGATCATATCGAGTACAATATAACATATGAGAAACCATGGCATGAGAGCTAGCATTTTGAATGTCACACACATGACAGAATTCCGAAAAGATGGTCACATCCTTCGAAGCATTGCGAACCAGGAACACCGCCTGGCGGACCTGAAGACTGTAGCCATTGGTGCTTGTTGCCAGGCGTCCCCAATACACATGGAATGAGATATTGTATGCAAAAACCTCTTAACGTATGGATATGAGAAATAAGAAATTAATGAAAACTTCAATAATGTCATTGTGAAAGGAACCAAACGTAAATAATCTGTTAGTATACTTTCTTAATGCATTGACATTTATGGCTCTTGTTGCTTGTACCTTGGTACAACTAGGGTGTTCTTAAATAGCTACAGAATGTATATTTTTGTACAGTGTGATTATTAAAGAACCAAAATACATACATTATCACTTACCCCTTTTATAATACATGCTTTATATCACATATCTGACAGAATAATTTATTTGGGCTAAAGACATATATATTTAAAAGAAAAAATGAAAATCTCTATATGACCATTTTTTAGATTGTTTGATTAATATGAAATAAGTAGAAGCATATTTCAGCTAAAATAAGAAAATATGTAGACAAAACCATGCGGAGAATAAATCTCCATGACAAGCAAGGGAAGATGTTTTTTTATTTTTATAGGTGTAATATAAAAAATATTTATTTTACTATTTTTGTGTGATGAACAATTTCGAGATGTGATTAACGTCAATTCTATACTTTGTTCATATTAAATGATCAAATAATTAGAGGACAGAGAAGAGGGGTGCAATGTGCTCATCCAAAATAATTAGCACTAATTCTATGCCAAAAAATAATTGTTACACTTTAGTAAAGTTCTTTTTTCAGGTAGCTTTGTTTTCATCTGTGGCCGTGGATCTATGTTGCATTAATACAGGTAAGGATGTCATATTGGATATGATACGAGATACAACGATACGGCAATTTTTAACATGATATAAGTATCGGGAAATACGATGTGAGTATCGATACAGTAATACGATACGTGTCAGATATGGATAGACCATGTATAAGGTATCTGACAATACGATATGAGTATCGATACGGTAATACGATACATGTCAGATACGGGTAGATCATGTATAAAGTATCGGGTAACATAGCCGTGGATATTTCCCTTTATAAATCTACTGGAGAAATAGGTGTCTCAACATTAGATTTACTTAACAGGCCCATTATGGCCCAAAATGGACCTCTATTTTAGGAAATGAATAAACTGGGGGTGCTTTACATTCAAACAGATAAGAAGGCCCAAATGTCGGTTTATCTAGTCACAATAAAACAAGCGCACCCCAATAATTATCGATAATGGATAGGCATTAGCCCGTCGCTGTGCGCCACTAGGCAGAAGACTTGCCGCTTTCACTCTTCACAACTCACGGGCTCATATCACATGAGGTAACAGAATGTTTCTGTTAAAATATATACCGTCCGATCAGAATCCGCACGATTATTAAAGGAGATGTTTCGTTCCAACTCCGTCCGGATTCTGACCGGACGGTCCAAATATAAACAGAAATATTCCGTTACCTCAGAGGATTGGACTCCTCACACGAGAGTTACAAAACATTTATTTTCCCTATCCCCGATAAAAAGGAAAAAGAAGTTTTCAAAAAAGAAAAAAAAAAGGGGAAAAACTCAAATCTCAAACTCGCCAAAACGACGCGCAACACATAAATCCTTTTAGATTTTTTTTTTACTCCGCCCCTATCCCTCTCTCTTTCTACCAGACCTAACCCTAGAATCTAATCCGGTCGTCTAATGGAGAGGTCGTTCGAGGCTTGGGATGAGGTACAGCGCCATGGCCAAGACTTGATGGATAGAGTGGCGCAGGGATTCACTGGATTCATACAGTCGCAGATCGTCACCCCTCCAGTTCCGTTCCAGTGGCCTCCCACCCCGGTAAAGGCGCCATTTGTGCTAGACGAGATCGGAGGTCGCCTGGGCGAAGCTGGTGCTGAGATCGGGAATTACTTCAATGGCGTTGTGCAACAGTTCTTTAGACAGCTCCCTCCTCCGTTTCGACTCGAGGAAGAACAGTCATTCATCGAGCCTAGGTAGGTCCTGATTACTGGGAAGTTTAAGTGGAAGGGTTATTTAAGTTAATTTTGAGAAATCTCAGAGAATTGGTAGTTTTTTTTTTCTAGTTATTGCTGATAAGATTTTGAAGTATATAGTTTGCAAGAGTAGTATTATGTTTATCACTTCTATTGATGTGCTTGGAACTAGGTTAGACTTATCTGATTTTTAATGATTTAGGCCTTGGGAACTTTAGGTTTTTTTTTCAATAAATAATATGATTGCCCGAGTAGTTAATAAGCAGATAATTGAAGAAGTATTTATGGTTTGGTGTATGGGAAGAAACCAATCCAAATCACAAAGAAAATTCCTGCCACGGGGTGATTCAGAAACTAATCAAAACAAAATTTTACTCTGAAATCCAGATTTCTGATAAGTAAAAGAAATTCTATTCTTATATTTCTACTCTTCTCTTGGGTTATGCCAGGTTAGTTTCTCATTCTTCCACCTCACCATCAGCAGTTGGAAGGAGGTGGGATGTTTCCGATATGGGATTAGTTGTGGCACAAATTGGGAACCAAAAAGTTATTGAGACAGAACAGGTGGCTGATTTGGCAATTGGGACAGTTGGTGAGATGCCAGAGGATGATAGAGATGAAGACTTGGAAAGATTAGATTCTGAAGTCAGCTTTTCTGGGCCACTCAAGAAGCCTCATGTAAGAAAATTTGATGGCAGTAAAGCATGTTTAGATTTTGATAATCTTATTTATGTTCCCCATCCATAAAGGAAAAATTATTTATTTGTGACCTAAAGTTTCTAGAGTAACTTTCAGGTGGCAGGGTAACTGGTCAATTTCTGTAAAATGACTTCTAGTATGTGTTCTAGGTGTATCTTTCTTGCATAGCAAGCTATTATGCTTCTTGCTTATAGTGTGAATCTCTTGGCGTTATCTTGCATGTACATGTAACTGTATGGTATTTGTGGTGCATTTGTTGGTCTATCTGTGCATGGTGTTTTGCCTGTCTCAGAGTTGCTAAAGGAACAATTTTTGAAAGAAAAAAGATTGAATTTTTTTTTAAAGAAAATTCACTCACCAGCTCTTTGGATCACCTATGCTGGAGCCACTCAGAAGGTGCCACATAGTGCAGTTGACTTCTAAAGAATGGCATGTTGAAGTGTTGGGACTTAGACACTGTACAGGCCATCTCCAAATGCAATTTAGTTGTGCAGCTAAACCCTAAAACCTGGTAGCAGTAGCAGATTGCTAAAGAATGGTATATTCAGACTAAGTCGGTGTAATCAACTGATGACATTATTGTAAAACAGGGTACAGTAAACATAACGGCAACCTATGACAGTAGAAATCGGGAAACAGAAACCTCTGTAATGGCAAGAGGAGACTTGTGGAGAGTAGAGGCTTCTCGTGGCGGCAATCTTAGACCTGGCAGCGACAGCTCATCTCTTTTCCTCGTGCAGCTGGGGCCTGTATTGTTTGTTCGTGACTCGACTCTTCTTTTACCTATCCATCTCTCGAAGCAACACCTCCTTTGGTATGGCTATGATAGAAAGGTACAGTTTTTTTGTTTCCTTTTATCATGATGTCATATAATCAGTTAAGTGTACATAACCAAACTAGTACAGTATTTTTGTGGTACTAGACTGATATTTGATGGATGATGAAGTGTTTTTTGGCTTGATGTTGCTTTTCAATCATTGATTGTGCCCCATTGCTACATGTATAAAACATTAGTAAATATAAGGGGCTAACCAAAACGATTAATAAAGGAGTAAATCAAACATGTATTTAGACCAGTAGCCAACCTATGTAGGTGGAAATGAGGTCACCATGTGATTATTTTTGTTGTGGATTGGAATAGTTGCTTGACAATGGGTTAAGATGATAAATATATTTCATTTCCTGTTGTTTTTTTTTTGCAGAATGGATTACATTCTCTTTGTCCAGCAGTATGGTCAAAACATAGGAGATGGTTGCTGATGTCAATGATTTGTCTGAATCCGCTTGCCTGTGTGAGTATTACATTTTTCATTTATCATATTTATTTTCCTTTGATGGAACTATAATTGCCTTGCTCGTACTAAAATATTGAGAATCCTAAATTTAAACAATCATATTCAAGTTAATTACACATCTCTCCCTCATTCATTTATTCGTTTGTTTGTTTATTATTTACTTTTTACTTATATTTTTTGTTTGACTGGGAGTTCATGATTGTCTTTCACACACTGCGTTAGGGTGATTATTAGTAAATAAGATCTGCATTTTGGTTGATACACTTATTGAATTGATTATTTTTTATGTTTCAGTCATTCATGGATTTGCAATGCCCAAATGGGCAGCTCACATATGTTGCCGGTGAAGGCTTCTCTACTAATGCTTTTGTACCAGTTCTAGGTGGTTTGCTTCAAGCTCAAGGGAAATATCCCGGTGAAACTAGAATTAGCTTTTCTTTCAGGGTTAGTGTCCATATTTCTCCTTAGTTCTCTTTTGCTCATTATTTTGAGAGTTTGTGGGATGTTTCGAGCAAAATGAGAATTATCACTTTTGACATGATAGAAGTTGGAAATGATCTTCATGCTTATCTAGTTTGGAAAAATTCTTTCCTCCTATTCTAGCTTCTTAATTAGTATATAGACACAGCCCTCATATTTCTCCCCTTTATTGAGACAAAACAAGAAGAACAGTTAGAAAATTTGACACGGTCATTGTCACTTTTTAGTTATAGTTTTGTAAATACTAGTTCTTGTTATAAGGTTGTGTGGTATTTTGAGATGTTGCTTGGTGTCTATGAAATTTCTTATCCTTATTCACATTCTTGGACTAACTATGAACTTTTTTTTCTCAATAGAATAAATTCCGTACCAGGGTAACACCAATGGTACGATGGCCTGATAATTCATTCTCAGTTGGAGTCGAGCAACCCATGGCATGGAAAGAAAATGGTATCATGATTAAACCTAGCGTTCAACTCAGGTTTGTAGACTGATCATAGTTGTCAATGGGATGTATAATTAACCAGCATATGTTTCACAATTACTTTAGTTGAATATATAATAAGTGATAATTAAGATTTTTTGAATCAGCTTATGCCCCACCTTTGGAGGGAGCAACCCTGGTTTGCGTGCCGAGCTAATACACTCGATATATTCCCTGAAAGAGGATATAAATGTGATTTGTGGTTTTGCTTCATCCACACACCCTTCTGTGTTTGCTTCTTTAGCTGTAAGTTAAATTTACTAATAAAAAGGACTAACATAAAAAATAGTAACAAGGCATCAATCAGGCTTCTTTTCAGATCACCAAGTTTAAAACTTCAAATGTTTATATTTGGTCCCTAAAAACTATTGTTTATATCAGTGTGGCCCTAATGTTATCTTGCAGTCATAAATGTAGTATTGAGGTTTGTATTGTGTATTTGGCATTGATAAATATGCAGAAAATGTGAAATGGAGGAGTCAATGGTTAATAAGAAGGGGTTGTCTGTAAATCGCCCTTCTTACTGGCCCCACCCAAGAATGAATATTAGAGTTTTTTGGTTTGGGAACAAAATAGGAAGATTGGAAGAATGGGGATTGAATAAATTTCTTGTAAGCTGGCAGGGTCCTTTTGGAAAATAAAAATGGGGAGATGCTACGAGCATTGTCATGTTTTCCAGGGAATACAGGTAATTTTAATGCTTAATTGTTTGTAACTTTTTTGTGTTTACAGATTGGAAGATCAAAATGGAATGGGCATGCGGGTAAATCAGGGGTAGTTATCAGCCTTGAAACCCCTCTTAACAATATTACAAATCCAGCTCTATCTGTTCAGTTGAATGGTAATTTTGAGTTTTGACAACCAACTCGCCAGCTGTACAGACTGTTGTATATATAGGAAAAAAATGCACTAATAAATAGCATTGAAGAAAGAACTAGCACTCTTTATAGTGCATGGAAAAGGGTACTCGGTGTAAATAGTGACGCAGTACTTTTTAATCCCCACTAAGCGTGAAATTGTAGTGTATTATTTTGTTACTGGTTAGAGCAACACTTACCATAGTCGACAAATATTTAATGAATTTAAGAAAGGGGTGTGGTAAATAAGAGCTTATTAGCATGCCAATGAATGAAACAATGTAATTTTGTCTACTTTCCACGTTAAGGGCTCTGTTATCTTGGATGTTACTTATATTAAAAGTGGAATTTTTTTATCACAATTTTGTTGGCATTTATCATGTGGTTCCACTTATATCTAATAAAAGAATATGATTGGATTCTACCAAACTTAAAAATGCAAGTTTAGATTTGATGTTGGTTGTGACCTCATGACCGAGGTAGTGCTTCATATTTTTGCCACGTATTTCTACCATCTATGAAGTGACTAGGAGATTCGATATTGCAAGTTGTGTTTCATTCTTCAACTAAAATCATAAGCAGTACTTCATTACTCACGGATTAACTTGAGTTTATCTTACATATATATTAAAAATAATAAAATTTAATAGGTACTTCTAACGTTGATTAAACCAAATAGAATTTTGTAACGGTCGTATATTTTTTGACATTTGATGAAACACTAATCAACATCCAAATTATATAATACAAAAGCCAATAGTAATAAATAATTTTAAGTGCATAACAATAATAAAATAAGGGAATCCGTGTTCTAGCTTTGGTCAATCATAACTTGTTAGCATATAGGTTTTGCACAAATTCTCTGCAATATCTTCTACAATTACTTTACCTTATTACTTTAAATTGAAATATGTTATCAACATTTTCAATTAATATATGTCGTTACTAATTTCAATTGAAATATTTTGTCAACAAATATCTGGCTGGTTAGTCATGGATAATAAACCACCTGAGAATGAATTAAAGCAATATGTTAGTAAAATTAAGGTTAGGCAAAATGTGTTTGGCTTGTGTATAAATACAACAACCTAGCGGAAAACTAATACTTGAACCGTAAGTTTGATATATTGTGTTAAACAATTTCAATACTATTTTGATGTAATTTTAGTCCATCACTATTAAGTTTTTTTTTTTCTTATTTTTGTTGAATGAGAGCTAAATATTAGTTATATCTTTTTCTGTAAATAAAGTATACCATCAGAGGAGAGAGAAGATATTGTTTGATGTAGCTGATGCATTAGAAGCTAATGAAGCTAAAATCAGAGCAAAAAATAAGGCAAATGTAGTAACTGCGCAGCAAGCCGAGTATGAGAAGGCTTTAGTTTCTAGGTTGACTCTTAAGCCAGAAAAGATAATTGCAAATTGTTCCAAATTTGTCATTACATGTTTCAAAATATATATAAACTTGACCAATTTTTTTCGATGTATGCTCCTTTGAAGAGATAATCTTGTAGTTAATTGTATTGATATGTATATCCATTGTTCAAGCTTTGATTAGACCTAACCTAATCATGTTAGACTAGATTTTGTTTTGATGTGTTTTTCTACATTCTGAACATATATCAGCCTAGCAAAATCCATCAAGGTACTTGCTAACATGGATGATCCAATAGGCCTAATACCGAAAAGAACAGGATGTCAGCTTTTATATTTTTATGGATAAACACTTAAGCAAAAACAATAAAAGTTTACGAATTTTAATAGATTTTGTTCTTTACTTGTGTAGACAAAAATAATTATTATATTGACATTTATTTACAAGAAAAGCAACTAGGATCAATAATAATAAGAATATGAAATAATAAAAAAAAATTACAAAATAATAATGAAATAAGAGAATCCGTACAGTCCACCTCGAGCTAATAATAACTTTTAGCATATAGGTCGCACAAATTTGCTAAAATATTTTTCTATAATTAGTTTTAATTGAAATATCTCGTTAACATTTTCATTTGAAATATGTCGTCAACAATAAAACATGTTTTTATATGAGTATTAATAGTGTTTTGTTCTTACTTGTGTAGACAAAGCTAATGGTTGCATTATACATGTAAAGAAAAACACCTAAGTGTGGTTATGTTCATATGTATGGAGATTGAAAGATGTATTTTTATACCTCAAAAGCTGTAAAAAAATATGATGGTCTCAAAGGCACCTAGAAAAAAGTGAATAGGTCATTTTTAAATTTTAATCTAAATTATAAAATTCGAGTGTGTACTAAAGTTATTCTTAGCGAAAACTTAAAATAACTCTGTTCTAAACTAAACGTATAAAATAAGTGAAGTAAAGAGTAGAGTTTAGAAACACTTGACACAAGACTTGTTTACAGAGTTCAGCACTAACGCCTATGTCTCCAGGGCCCGCGGCCTTTGAGATGAAGCGTCATTCTTTACCCAATGAGAAAGGATTACAAGGTGGAACGGTGAGTCCTTACAATCTTCTAAAAAGTCACACGGCCCGAACAAGGAGCACTAAAGGCTCAGGTTGGTCAATCCGATTCCCAAGGACTCAATGATTGCCGAGGTGAGCGCTACAACTCAAAGCAATAAATGGGTTGATCACGCAGGATCACTCTAGGAGTCGTGTAATTTATTGAATAAGCTTGAGATTGATTGTGAGTATTGAAGTTTAAGCACACAAGCAACAATGGCTTTCTTTAGATATGAAAATACGAAATATTGAAGTTGGCGGTTGCTAGAGTGTTAATCCAAACCTTGAAATAGCTTCTATTTATAGAGAGCTGCCAAAAAGAAAATAAGTGACCCTGACCGTTGCAACAGTTCGTAAACCGTTACAAACGGTAGGGTAGTTCGAACAGGTTTGACTATGCAACGGTAACCCTCTGACTTATTTTCAAGTGTGGACCTCATGATTTGATTTAATGAGGTGCAGTCATTTTAGCGTCTTGATTTATTCCGTTACAACAGTTCATGGATCGTTACAATGGTATGCCTCACTTTGTTCAGTCTCAAGCTTATTTTACCAATTTTACAGATTAATTGTCCTTAATCTTGAGTTATGCTTTTGTCATCCATAATCTTGTGCTTCATAACCACATCTTTAATATTATATTGCAGTTCATCAATTCATTCTCGATATGTATTAATTGTATCTCCAGTTGTCATGAACCTGCACATGTCTCAAGAAGGAAAACTGTAAAATCCAATTATATATGTTTTGCAAATTCAATCAAACGAGTAAGACGAGGGCTCCAAAACATGCATATCAAGTGAGTGCATAAATTGGTTATTCCCACAAAATTTGAAAATTTTGAAATTATTGAAGTTTTTGTTTTCCCCTCTTTCTTGTGTTATTCTTTTTGTGTGTATAATGGAATACCAATATAATATGAACTTGTAATATCTCTCCCCCTTTTTGAAAATGATCAAAAGAGCGTAAAATAAAACAAGTTATGCTCAAAATGAAGAGAGGGCTCTCCCTTAATTTGATAAAATTGTAAATTAAGGCCTAAAATAAAAATATCAATAGAATATTGAAATTAAAGCACGTAAAACTTTGCACTAAGTTGTAATTTGAAGTGCATGTAGTGCAACATATGGTATTTTGACTCTATTTAGTCATGAAATTGTTGAAATTAAAACATAAATAAAACTTGATCATATAAATCTTCTAACATAAGATAATATTGAGATTAAAATTTTGATCAAGTGCATTAGCCTTTTGTTTTAGGCAAAATATTGAAATTATAGCATGAAATTTTTAATGAATATTGAAATTTAAGAATATAAAATTGATTATTTTAGTGATTCTTCTAATCGGTATAATTTTGAAATGGAATAAATGATCAATAAGTTGTGCCTCTAAATTACGTAAAAATATTGAAATTATAATTATTTTATTAAATCAGTGCGCCTCCAAAATAGGCAAATAAATACGACATCTTTAGATTTGATTAAATAAATATGCCTCTGAAATAGGCAAATTTTGAAATTAAATTTTGTGCATGATTTGATCAATTAATTGACTTATTTATGGAAGTAAATTTGAGATATAAATTTGATCAAATAATATTACTTTTACATCATGTATGATATGGAATTGAAGGCAAAGTAATAAAATAGCGTAAACGACAATTTTATGGCATGAATATTGAAGAGAT
This sequence comes from Carex pumila, assembly GCA_033356055.1. NCBI lineage: Eukaryota > Viridiplantae > Streptophyta > Magnoliopsida > Poales > Cyperaceae > Carex > Carex pumila. The sequence continues at coordinate 63,373 of JARJHM010000099.1, forward strand.
TTGGACATGATAAGTAAGTGTATAAATGAGATAATAAATTTCCTGTTATGCGTTAGAGATATGTGCCAGATATAAAATAAATTTTCGACTCATCACCTCATGAAATAATGGAAATGTATAAGCATATATTTATATATGAGTGTGTGTGTGTATGCATATATATAGATATGTGTATGCATATAACTATTGAATTTGGTAAAACATTTGAGTGGATATTTCACATTCTCAACGCTCTTTTGGTCGTTAGGAATAATAACATACATGTAGATGTGTAAAAATTCTATTTGTATAAATCACTTATGCTTAGCACTAACAAATATTTATATGGATTAAAACTTTCAATACTTATCAAGCAATTATGCATAACCCTCGCATTTAGAATCCCAATCTAAGCATTCAGAACACATGCACACATATAAAGTAAATAATATTCATAATCATTATCCTAATAAGCAATTTAGTCCTAATTATTCGTTTAGACTAAGATTACATCGCTAATTGTTCAAGCATAGCAACCAAAATAAGTTAAGTTATTACAGACCATAATAATTAAAATAAAGTTTTCTTGCTTATAACGAATGCGTGCACTAATCATCCCTGTTGTCCTCCTCAGGAAAGTGACGATCGAACCTTTGAAAGAACCCCGTCTGAACTGCTTTGATATTCTCCACCTCGTTAGACATGACTATGTACCTCTCATCGGCAATTATCTGATACCTCTAAATCATTTCTTGCATGTTGGTCATTCCGGTGGTGAGATTCCCAATTTGTCGAGCTATATAACTCACTTGATCTTCCATGGTATTTCCATAGACCGATTCACCTAGAGAGGAGGTTTCAGCTCTTATGTTTTCCAACTCCGGATCCCAATATTGATTCGATAAGGCATTTTCATGCCAAATCCATGCATTTATGGGGCGATCATTAGCACTTATTCAGCTACACCATTGGTCTCTTCCTCAACCCATCCAAAGCTTGTAATTTTATCACATATGTTAATGGGTTCAAGTAATTCAGTGCCACCAAGAAGATTAATGTCATGAATGGATAGTATTCGTTGAATAATATGACCATAGGGAAGAGACTGTAGGGAATAACTTGAAGCAGTTCTCATGTAGCGAAGAATTATGTGGGGAATGTGAAATTCGAATCCATCAAGAGCAATGAGATGACGCAAATAGAACAAGCCGGAGAAATCAATGTCAGATTTTATTTTGGCTTTGGGAATCAAGATGTTGTTAATAAGAACATGGGCAAACTTGTGTACATATGGTAACATACAGGCAGAAAGGTGGGCATTGGGTCTGTGCCTACTGAACCATCTGCGGTAATCCAACTCTGTTCCTATGGCCAGTGGTTGTGATGGCCATTTCTTATGAACATATACCTCAGTACCAGAATCTTGGAGGTCTGACCAATTGGCCAAATTCTCATACGAGAGATTAATTAGTTTACCACACAAGTAGGTAGTGCATATAGAAGAATCATCGGACATTCTAAGATTGGCATAAAAGAGTCTTGTAAACTTTTTAGTGTATGGGGTATCACATTCAACCATGGATTTCCAATTCCAATGAGTAATGTATTGATCAATTCAGTTCACTTCGGGTTCTTCAATTGGGTTGGTTTTTGTAAAATAGAAGCACGGTGTTATCTTACGATTCATTATACCCCCAATGTAGCGTGAATAAGCATTATTATCTCTAAACAGGTACTGATTGTTACTGATAATATCCCAACATTCAGGTACGATAAGTTGCTCGCGTGCTCGTTTGGTACTTGTGCCTTTTTGTATCATATTCTTGCAAGATTTGTAAGAGAAATACTTAATTAGCGTAGAGAAGATGGAAAAGGTGCAAACGGGTCGTCAGATTTCGAAAGCCTTGAAAACTAGGGTTTCGTTGGAGAGAAGAAATGGCGGCTGGTCCTTGCAAATGAAGGGTAGAGATGAGTAGATGAGAGGAAGGAGAGAAGAATGAGTGTCTCCTCAGTTGATTTGGTAGCCTAGTGAGGTGAAAATGAGAGTGGAGGAAGAGAGGAGACGGGTTGAGAAGAAAGAAAGAAGAAGAAGAGGAAGGCTAGGTTAAAAGGCACATGTCCGCTCGACCGTTGCAACGGTCCATTCAAATTCAGTAACATCTGAGCATTAAATGTGTTTAATGTGGAGAATTTGCACTCAATGGTCCTCTACCGTTGTAACGGTACCGTAACACTTGCTCTATGTCTTCCTGAGCAGTTTAATCGCGCAATCACCATTTTTACCGTTGTAATGGTTAAATCCAGTTTAGTTCATTTTGATTAATTTTGTGAGAGAAATTCATTATTATTGATTGTTATGCCATCTATCTAACGTGTCTACACTATTGGAGTATTTTTCAGATTTTTATCTATATTAACAGTAACCTTTGAGTCATGAATTAATTGTTGTATTGCAAATTAAATTAATAACTTTTTTTAAACACGTTTAATGTAGATTAATATATATGAGCACAAGTATGCTCATTAAATTAATCTCCCCCTTAGTAATATCAAAAGTTAACGTATGTGGAGAGATGTCTATTCGTAAATTCTAATTGTTCCTTAATTTAGGCATTCAAACGACATTAGACACATTGCTCTTTCTTCTAAAACGACACTCAGCTAACGTATGCCCTTTTTGACAACAATAGTGACATAATGTTGAATTTGTAATATTTAGGGAATTTGATGAAGACTCCTTATGGGAGTTATATTCTTGACTTATTTTGGTATGATACATTCTATGCGATTATTGAGCATTGTGAGGGAAAGATGACTTGTTGACTTTTCTAGTTGACATGTATTTGTTATTTATATGCTCTCTCTTTGTTGGATTATCTTTCTTTTGTGAGATATGTTTCTTTGTATGTTGGGGAACACCTCTGATTGGTTCATTTCTTTGGTTTTCTTATGTGTATAACTTTTATACTCTGGGTACCTACCTAATATACCTTGATTACTATTTATGCTTCTATGTGTTGTGCAAGATATATTACTATAATTATTATACTTAGACTTATTTCTAAAGGTGTGTGATTTATTTACAGTGTTACACAAGTTTTGAGTATGTTCCCCTTTTATGTCATGGTTTTTCACATGAGTGAGGCCAAATGAGGAGTTACCCTTCTCGATCTCTAGGTTTAAAGTTTAAAACGTCGATCCGAATCATTCAAGTTGATATCCATATTAAATTGGGAAGCGTCTAATTGTCCACAGCCTTTTGTCCACCATTTGTCTACAGTTTTAACTTGCGTGAATACTGTAAAATTACTTCTACATGCTGCATAATTATACAATATATCAGATAAAATATATCAGTTAATCACAAAACATCAAGCAACTATTTGAAGTGGTCCCATGATAGTTAGAAAAAGATTGCAACTTGCACAACAGGACAAAATAAATGTACTTTCAAACTATACTTTCGAAAATTACAGTTATAGAAAGTTATTGGCAGTTAGAGTTAGTTATTAGCGTCCGCACTGGATTGAATCTTGTATACTGTAAAATTGAATCTTTTACACAGTAAAATTTACAATTGAATCTTGTATACTACAAAATTGAATCAGCAGAACTGTAAAATTGAATCTTGTATAAAGTAGAATTTTCAATTGAATTTTGTTCGGATGAGTAAGAAGCCTCTCTATCTTCTCTTTCTTTCATATTTTTACAAGATGAATACTGTAAAATTAACAAATCAATACTTCATATCGTCTTTTTATCATCTCTTTCCTCCATATTTTCACAAGATGAATATTGTAAAATGACAAGATGAATACTGTAAAATTAACAGGGCAATACTATAAAATTAACAGATCAATACTCCATATCGCCTCACTATCATCTCTTTCTTCCAGATTTCCACAAGATGAATACTGTAAAATGATAAGATGAATACTGTAAAAATTAATAAGGCAATACTGTAAAATTAACAAATCAATACTCCATATCACCTCTCTATCATCTATTTTTCTCTAGATTTTCACAAGATGAATACTGTAAAACTAACGGGGCAATACAGTAAAATTAACAGATAAATACTCTATATCACCTTAGAAGTGCATGATATAAAAACATAGATTTGAAACAATTAGTTTACCTAGGCAGGTACATGAAATAGTCACAGTTGATATAAATAAGGACTATTCTAATATAGATCTTTCATAATCTACAGTAATAAGGGAAATTCACCCAATTAATAATTCATAAGACCTACATCTGAAAAATTTATGCACAAAATTACCCAATAGTATTATAAACCAAATTGAACAAGATAATCAAAGATTCCAATTAAAGGATCTAATCAAATACATATTCCCTCAATTTAAATTAAATCATCACCAACCTGCTGGATGATTAGACACGAGAGATCTCGTTTGCATCTCTCTCACCATACGAAATTGTACATCTGATTGTAGCAACGCACGAGAGATCTCCTTCAAGCACTCATTCAACACCTTCTCATCGATCACCGTCGCGTTGCTCATCTGTCATATTAGAGGACAGAGAGAGGAGAGATGAGAGGCGAGAGGTGAGATCTAATCATCTCTTTCTTATCCACTCTCGTTCCCGTTGCGACCGTCGGTAGAGAGATGAGAGAGAGGAGAGATCAGAGGCGAGAGGAGAGAGAGAGGAGAGAGGAGAGATGAGAGGTGAGAGAGAGGAGAGATCAGAGGAGAGATGAGAGGTGGCAGAGAGAGGAGATGAGAGGCGAGAGGACGAAGAGATGGGAGATGAGAGGTGACAGAGAGAGGAGAGATGAGAGCAGAGATGAGAGGTGAGAGAGAGGAGAGATCTGAAGAATAGATCGGAAAAAAAAAAAAAAGAAACTTCTTATAAAGGAAGGTCGGAGGAATCAGATAAAATTCGTTAGAAGTAGACTAATTCGTTAGTTGTGGACAAACCGTGGACAAAAGCCTGTGGACAATAACCTTTTCTCTTAAATTGTGCTTGGAGACATTTTTTTTACTATTTTTTTTTAATTTTCAAAATCAGTGTTTTTCAAAAAATTCATTCATATTCATATCTAGTAACTAGTGAAATTTTTGTAATCATATTCAACTTATTGAATAAAATACGGATATGATAGAGATAAATAAATAAAAGGATGTGAATTAAACCCCCATTCGTGCTTTCAGCAGAATATGTTTGAAAGTAAAGAGAAAGAATAAAGAAAAATATAGTCATCAAATCAAGGTTATAAATAGCGATTATAGTGACATAGCGGGAGACAAAAAAAAACTATTGCGAATAGCATAGCTATAACAAAAGCTATCATACATAGCGTTTTTTTTTTTTCAAATTTTATATTCTATACTTCTACTGATTATCAACATAATCATTGAAAAATTGAGATAACAACTAAATGACAACTAATCTAAATCTATAATTTTCATCAATTACACAAATAAGAAGAAAAAAAAATCTAAAAAGTAATATTATTTAATAATTCATACTTCATAGTATTATATATTATAATAGACAGAGAGCAATTAATTTTATAAAGTAAATGAAATCAATATACATATTTAAATATTTTATATATTATAATAATAATAATAATAATAATCAAAATTAGCTTTCAATTAAAACGAAAGATAATAATTTTACAAATGAATACTATAGGAAGAGCAATCAAAAGGAAGAATTAATATTTGAATATTTCTCAATATAGAATGACAGAATAAATCACAAATAAAAACAAAAACACATAGTTTGATTTAGCATATTTATCATAAAAGACCATGTAGTATTACAAATAGAAATAAAAGTACGGAAACCCATATAAATTGCAAAAAAAAAACTCATGTAGTAATAGCGGGTCACGCATAGCGGTAATAGCGGTCAGCTATTACACCTATAACAGTCGTAACTGAGTTAGCGCATCTTATCTCACCACTATAACTAGCTATTTAGAACACTACATCAAATAAATAATTTTTGTATGGCATTCATGATTCACGCAACGAATTAATGAACTTCAGAATATTTCTTGCGTTGCTAATCAGTGCTAAGCCACTGTTTGGGAAAGCAGGAAGTCTTATGATTTATCAATGGTACCTTCAAGGCTTCAACTAGCCAATTAGATTAATACAAAACTTGTTGACATTCTACTTAAAAATAAAATAAAATAAATAAATAAAAAAAAAAGGTAAACTGTCAACGAGATTGAAAGATACTATCTGAAGATTGTTGAAGCAAACACGAGGCGTGCCTTCTACAATAATCTACCCAAGGTCCATGGTCAAAGATTTGATAAGGTCCGGATCCTCTAGAACTGACGATGGCAGTTACACCGTGTGGTCGGACTCTGACTTTGGAATTCTCATTTTATTTTTACTTTTACGTTTGTAATTCTGTTTAGGAGGCTTTATGGTGGCTGGCGCGTGAGTGCGTGACATGCCAGATAGGCTGAGACTGTGCCACGAATCCCTTGAGACCCTGAATAAACTATAAATTATTTCCGCCTCACAGGCTCACAGGACAGCAGATCCAACATTGGATTGGAATTTCATGTATCTCCCTCAAAAACCTTGAAATTCCGTATTTCCCCCTCAAAAATTCATAATATCATATTTATCCTTCTAAAGTTCAAAAACTCACAAATTTACCCAATTTATTGATTTTTCTAATAAACTCATTTTGATTTTATAAATTACCCATTTTACCCTTCCTCCATCTTTTATTTTTCTTCTCTCTTCGTTCCCAGTGTACCAAACCACTCTAGTCAGGTGCATGCTGCGATCGACAAGCTAGTTGTTAAGACTATATTAGATGTCTCCAATACAAATCCAACTGGAGAGCTGACTGATTAGTCTCCAATGGCTCCTCAGATACTCAGAAGATTATTCCTTTGTCAAGTCGTAAAATATAATAGGGAAAATTTCTAGTGTACCCATCAAAATTTTTAAAATAGCCAATTTTCCCATCAAAACATTCAAATTTCTTATTTCCCCATTCTAAATTAAAATCCTTTCTTATTTCCCCTCATCTTGATTAAATCTGAAATTTTAACTTTGATTTAACATTTGCTTCTATTTTAAAAGTTAAATACCTATTTTGCCCCCATCTTCAAATGAACATTATCCATTAAATTGAAGCTTCTTCACCTCCCCGTGGCTCAGTGCTCGAGCATCTATACTGGGAGTTGCTCCCTCCTTCCTCCCTTCGTCCCTTGACTTTGATTAGAACATTGACTTATAAAACCATAAGATAGTTACAATTAGAAGATTGAGATCTCCAAGTTAAATCTCTCTTTTGACCAAACAAAAGAGCTCTCGTTTAATGATTATATTGTAGTATGCTCTGCCAAAATATTATAAGTTAAAGAAAATTTAACAAAATTATTACAAAAGCTCTAGATGAGAACGTCGTGCCTTGATTAAATTTGAATGTTTTTACAAAAAGACAACTTCCAGTATTAACTAGTTTACTGGTATGCTCCTCGCCCCCCTCTAAGACATAACTCTTGAATCTTGATAGGTTCAATTTCAGAAAGCTTTGAATGGAAGAGACTGAACAGAGACTTTTGGTGTTAGAGCAATTTTTGCATCTTTCTTCTTCTTCCCGTGTGTTAGCATTGAGGATAGGGGCAAAATAGGTATTCAACTTTTAAAATAAAATCAAATGTTAAATCAAAGTTAAAAATTTCAGATTTAATCAACAAAGGGGAAATAAGAAAGGATTTTAATTTAGAATGGGGAAATAAGGAATTTGAATGTTTTGATGGGGAAATTGATAATTTTGAAAGTTTAATGGGAACAGTGGAAATTTTTCCAATATAATAATAGTTAGGGTTCTCTGTTTAGTCTTTATATATAAAAGCACTGATGTAATCGATGGTACACAAGATGAATGAATGAAAATTATTTCAAAATCTAATTCTGGATAATTGGTGCATTTCAGTTATAGACCATGCATTAGTTTTAACTGGATATGAAGTTCTAGAGTTCAGTATATCACAAACCAATAAAGCTACAAAATACCTTGTCTGCTCTTTAGGAATCCCCAGTTCAAACCTCAATCCTGCAATTTTTTTTGAATATTTTAGAATTAGAATTTAATTCCATCTAAAATAGAACAGAACTGAGAATCGGTATAAAATTCCTAAAATTCAGAATATTTTGTCCATTTCGGCCAGATTTGACTTGAATAATACTTGTTATAGAGTAGGTAGCTTTTTGTTCCTTTTTCTAAACGGAATAAAGCAAAATCAAACCTTGGCCATATAGAAATGTATTTGACAATCCTTACTACAGTAATGATGCTATGGAAGATCATTTATCTAGAAATTACTTTAAAGCCAACCTAAAATATTAGAATTAGGGGACTAACAAATTGAAGAACTAACCAAATTTTAATTTTATATTTGGTCTGAACTCTGAAGTAAGGAACTGTCCTGTATGCAAGATTTAATAATCTCAACTCTAGTAGTAGTTAGTAATAGTTTTGGAAATTAATGAACAAGAAAAATATAATATCAAGCATTTATACTGAGTAAGGCTTGGGTGCTATGGATAGCATAGAGGCCTCTATGCTACGGCTCAATATTCAAGTTTTCAAAATCCAAATAGTCGATCCGAACCGTTCATCTTCTTCTCCATATTAATATCTGCTTGGAGACAAAATTTTACATTTTTCTGAATTTTTTTACTATTTATTAAGTATTTTACAAAATTGTTGATCCAACGGTGGCTGCACAAAACAGTAAAACCGTTGGATTAGCGATTTTCAAAGTGGCTTAATAAATAGTAAAAAAATTCAGAAAATTATAAAATTTGGTCTCCAAGCAGATATTAATATGGAGAATAAGATGAACGGTTCGAATCGACCGTTTGAATTTTGAAAACTTGAATATTGAGCCATAGTATGAATACTATGGCTCAATATTGAGAATACTACAGTAGATTAAAAATATGGATCCATAGCACCGTTCATCTTTAAAAAGCCAATCCTTGATACTATGGCTCCAAGCATATATTACTATGGCTTTACAAATATGGATCCATATTTTTAATCTACCGTTTGGATTTTGAAAACTTGAATATTGAGCCATAGTTTGAAAACTTTAAAAAGCAGATCCATAGCACCCAATCCTTACTCTATACTGAGAATACTACAGTAATATTAGTAAATTTGCGATCAAGATCATTAACATAACTGGGGCAGCTATTTTTGGGTTTGGCATTGAGAAAGTACTCTTTTAAGTTTTATCTTAAAAATATGGAGTGGATGCTCAAGAGAAATATGTTGTTATTCTAGAGTGTCCATATTACATTAAAGCCGGTAATTCTTTATCGTTGCTTTGCTAAGGAATAAGCTAGGATAAAGTTTAAAATTGACTCTACCGTATGCAATAGTACTTATTAAGATCACATTGTAGTACCTCCATGAGTTTTACCAGAGAAATCTCAAGGATTGAAGATAAAGGAGAAAAAGAAAAGATGGAGGAAGGGTGAAATTGGTAATTTATAAAATTAAAATTGGTTTTATTAGAAAAATCAATAAATCGGGTAAATTTGTGAGTTTTCAAACTTTAGAAGGATAAATATGATATTATGAATTTTTGAGGGAGAAATATGTAATTTCAAGGTTTTTGAGGGGATACATGAAATTGCCCCAACAAAAAAATATAAGGAACCGTAAACTCTCCGTCTCTCCCATCATCCAACCCATCTCTCTCTTCTCTCTACATTTCCGAACCAATGACGGTACCTGTAGCCAAGATCCTGCTATCGCTGTGCCTAATCCTGTCAATTCACATGGTGGAGGCGGGAAAGGAAGTGGGGCCCAAGTGCAGAGAGATCGGAATTGTGAGCGAGTGCCGGATCAGATCCAAGTTTTGTAGATGGTGTCGAAGTGAGGTGCTTGACGATATGTGCTTTGAATTGGCTGAGGCACTGAGGTTGCCTCGCCAAGTTTTCTCTTGTGATCCCGCCATCTCGTAGATTAGATCTGCTTTTTTTTTTTTCTCCGCTGTTTTGCGATTGTAAAAAGCTTGGTACTTTCTTTTTGTTTATCTGAGGAGTATTTTTGACGCCGAGTGTTTCCACTGATCAGTAATGGGTTTTCAGAATTGGTATTGACTATTGAGACTAGATTTTGAGTTGAGGGTTCCTTTTGTTATTTGAATTATGGAACTTATTATATGTCATATTGTCATGTACTCGTGTTTGAATATGATCGTTCCTCTTTATCTAGATTTCGTTTTCCAATCGTCTCTTCTTTCTACGTATCATGTATGCTATTGTTGAAGGAACCCACATGTAATTGAAGATAAAATAGTGAGAGTACGCTGGTACGGAGGGAGTCAGAGAGATCATGTGGTTATTGGAATAGACTAATAGTGTAGTAGTTTTTAATTTGTAATTTTAAACTTATGATTAAGTAATATTCTAAGATTAGCTACCTCCTAACATAGTTAAGTTGATCGAATATACTTTATGTTTAAACCTTTTTAGCAAATTCTTAACTCGCAGCTTGATAGCTTTTCCTAAAATAGAAAATGCATTAATTCACATTAGATTAATTTTATCAAATCAAAATCTTATAAATATAGAGTATGATCCGGATCCCCTAAGTAACCCAATCTTTAGATTTTGGATCAAGACCGTTCAATTCAAATCCATCATTCAAGATTGCTTTGCTATTCAAATTCATCTTTCAAAATGTGTACACATCACTTCAGATAAATTATCACGGATTCAAATCCAACAGTTCTGATTTAAAACCCAATCTTTGGTTTACTTCACTGGATCTGAACTCCCATTAGCAACAGCCAACAGGCATTGGCTTAAACGTTTTAGGACCTAGTTTTTTCGCAATTCATGCAACAAAATAAGATTTTGAGATAGCTTAGATATAAAATGGATTTCAGAAGTCCGTATCCATCCGGTGGATGCTTCAAAAAATTCAGAAGCTTCCCTTCCCATCTCAGGTAGCGAACATTACAGCCACCAAATTTTTACGTAGTCCAGTCAGAAAAGAAAAAAAAAATAGTAAAAAGACAACTCTAGTACAAGCAGCTATATGTACATGTCATGGCAGTTAAAACCAAAGATAGATAGCTACTGATCAGGATGTCGATAAATTAAAATTATAAAAATAAAGTAACATAATTCACAGGACTCTAAGCTGGAGAAGGAAAGCAGCACATAGGTCCATGAAGAGTAGCTGGGGCCCACCCAGCCTCTGCAAGTCTAGTAGATATCTCTCGTCTCTCGTCTTGTAAAGCTACATATTACAAAAAATAAATAAAACATGATGCTTGGTGTAAATCAAGGATACCATTACTTGGAATTTTTCAAGTCTTTCTTATAGGACAAAAAGGCAGCTCACCTGAATTTCAAATTTGACAACATTTTGCAAGTTATCAGTACCACAATCATCATTTTCAATGATTCCAGTCTCCTCCCCAAAACCATGGTTCAAATTCAGCATGGTCTCATTCTGACCAGGGATGTGCCGGGCCCACCTACACTTCATGTTGTAATGGCCAATCTTCTTCCAATACACATTCAGCTCTTGTAGCGCCTTCAGTACCTCTGTCATGATTTCCCGAGGATGTGCTCGAGACTATAAAAATTCAAAATATCAAAAGTAAAGATGGATTGCAATTTAGTCTTGCAATGAAAAATTTAGAACAGTTTTCAGTTCAGTGCAAGTTGTTGTTGATATCAGCATGCATATTTAATGTTTTGGGGGCTCAGGTTTCTCAGTTTATAATAAAAACGAAGGTTGTTGACAATTCATTCTGTTTTACTATTTTTCTAAGATGATTACTATTGATCAGGCACGCTGATACGTGGTCAAGTTTTACAAAGAAAACAGACCTGGAGACCTAGTGCCCATTTTCTTTCTGAAGGAAAGTGGGGTCGCATGGCACCAGACCCTTGTGAATCCATGTAAATGGAGGACCGGGCCGTAATTGTTGAAGTTGGGGCTTCATATGAAGTCATTCGAGACAAAGCCGAAGCAGAATCCTAAGAAAATTAAGACCATCAGATGTTAGTAAATCGTCACCTATAACAAATGACCACAAACTCACCACCACTATTATATTTTGGAATGCATTTCCCCACTGGGTATGTTCCATTCCATCACAGACGTCAATCAAGCAAAATAACGAACTTCATTACAAGTATCACTTAACCTTTTCAGACTCTAAATTGAACCGCTTGTTATGCTTCAATCATACAAATTAAACTCTTTCTCAAAGGAGGACAATGAAACAATAAATAAGGACATGCCTTCATTGGTATATTTTGGCTGGCACATGTAAGTACCAGAATTAAAATTTAGCAAGGGTAATTTTGCCAAACTTGCAATGGGTAGTAACCATTTTCGTAATAAAAGTTTAGCAGAAGAAAACGAACCATAGCTTCTTGATACTCGGCACCAAGATAGCCGCTAGTGGCACGGAGGCGATTATCTAGAAGTAAATAATATGCCACTGTTGCCTGCACATAAATTGAAAAAAGTTAGAGAGAGAGAGACAGAGACAAAGACAGAGAAAGAGAGAGAGAAGGCTTGCTACAACAAGTACCTCATTTTGCATTCTGTTTTGGAGTGAATCAACAACCTGGTTTTTGTCATAACCCATCTTCATAACTTCTTGCAGTGTATCTTCATCAATCTACATTATTTGAAGAAAATTAAATGCCAAAATGAACCACTACTAATTAATAGCCATGCAATGCCTATAACACAGCAGAAACCATATAAAATATGACCATTCAAAATAGTGGATAATTATCAAAAGGAATATTGTACAAGAGAACAAGACGCGACAGAGATTCAGGCACATCAATTATGAGTGCTTATTCAGTAGTAGTTCTAGTATACGTAAAAGTTACATAAACCCCTGGAAGTATCATTTCACACACACCCTTCTATGTATACACTGCACCTCCTGAAATAGGTACTAACTAGATTGATACCGGTATGTAAATTTAGCTGGATCAGCTTTCCTATCATAAAGCAACATAGTGATTTTCAAATAAAATTGCAGAAGCTAAGGGTGTGGCTCACAACAGATGGTATAACTATAACCAAATGAGTATTATATAAAAAATAAATAAAAAGGGTATAGGTAATTAACCCACAAAGGAACCCTCGTGGACTAGCAATATAAATTATGGTTCCAGGGAGTAGCCACAGATACTGTCATTTCCTATCAAACTGTTATCCACTTCGAAAGTTCACCTTTTCACCTTTCTAAGGTGACCTAGTCTTTTTATCAGAAATTTTATTCTTTGGGGGATTTTCTTGCGAATTAGACACAAAAATTTGCTATGTTTGGAAGAACACCAAAGATTCGTCATAGCTAGCAACTAATCCAATATTTTTGGAATATTAAAATTATAAAAGAAAAACGATCTCCCACAAACAATTAATTACTGTAGCAAGAGATGGGCTGATGTACATCGCAAATTAAAGCAGTCGATCCGAACTTCATAATAATATTAAATTATTATCATATTTTCGCGTTCGACATGATAATAATTTAATATTATTATGAATTTTGGATCGACTGCTTTAATTCACGATGTACATCAGCTCATCTCTTGCTAAAGTAATTAATTGTTTGCTGGAGATAGTTTTTCTTGTATATTGACAGTGTAACTATAAAGTAATATTATTACGAAGTTCAAACTTGTCCAGTTAGATAGCGAAATACCATTGGGAGTTTGATAATAATCTATGGTGTTATTTATGATATTTTAGTGGGCTTGTAGGGTAACCATTTATTTCAAGTTTTGCAGGGGTACACATGACATTCTAAGGTTTTAAGACCAAATTGAGAAAATTCCACCTTTTTCTTGAAGCCCTATTGACTTTTATTGACAAGGTTAGCTTTTTATACCAAGATTGCAATAGATTATAATATGGCATGGTGACTATCAAATGTAAACTGTTCTAACAAGGGGGTCGTGTTTATACAACATGGTACCATTATTTGTATAGAAAATATTACCTTTTTGGCTTGTTGAGTGGTGTCGGGAGGCGGCACAGCAAGGTAGCGAGGTAGGCGGGCCTGGAACCAGGGATGCTCTCTTATCTCACGGATTGTGATTCGCTTCATTGGGTCCACCACCAGCATCCGAGGTATCAGATCACGCGCCAGTCCTGACAAGTGGCTTGGCAGTGTGTATATCCCTCCCTGGAAAAAAAAAAAAAACAAATCAGGAAATATTTCTTTTGATATATTACCTTGTAGTTACAAAGAATTTAACATTCATTTGGTTTCCCCACAAATTACAGTTCATTGTTAAATAATAAGCGCCAATTTTAATTGCGATACCATAATGAAAACTCAACTAACATATTATAAAGGCCAAAAGTAACTCAAAGAATAGCTAAATTCTTTTGGTGGGTCATTGTAGAAAACCTCATTTTAATCAAAGGGTGAAAATTAGCTGATAGCTAGGTGAAAATTAAGGTTGATAGCTAATAAAATTCTTAAATGGGTCATTGTAGAAAACCTCATGTTAATCAAAAAGTGAAAATTAATGCTGATAGCCAATAAAATTCTTTTAGTGGGTCATTCTAGAAAACCTCATGTTAATCAAAGGGTGAAATCAATGCTGATAGCTAGATGTATGTTACTATTCCATGGTATTGGAACTAACTTCAATTAAGCCTCAGTTTATAATTAATTCTGGCTGCCTTTTAATATTGCAATAGCCATTTGACCCTCACCAAGCGTTACAAAAGGGTATTATCAGCATCTTTTTGTTAATATTGTAATGGCTGCAAGTCCATAATTTTCTAAGGTTTTGCAAAGATATATTTAAAATTGCACATAGGAATTATGCTTCTACAGAAGTAGAATATCAATATATATTATTCATTGGTAGACTGCTCATTTACCTTTATTTTCTTGAAAAGGTTGGGGATGTTTTCATCGTCAAAGGGAAGAGTTCCACACAGAAGCGCGTACAGGATGACACCACAGCTCCACACGTCCACCTCAGGCCCGGCATATAGTTTACCCGAAATCACCTTTACCAAAAAGCTTATGTAAATAACATATACTAATCAAGCAGTACAGTATACTTTTTAATTATTAATATAGAAACCATACCTCAGGTGCAGCATAGTTGGGGCTGCCACAACTTGTCTTGAGAAAATGGCCATCACGCATTACATTACTTAGGCCAAAATCGGCTATTTTCACATTGCATTTCGAGTCTAACAACAGATTCTCAGGCTTCAAATCTCGGTGCACAACCATGTTTCTATGGCAGTACTCCACACCTGATATTATCTGTTAGTACATTTTTAATTATGTCAGTAAGGAAGTTGAGGTATTACAAGGATGCAATATATAGAAATACATGCAGTGCGTTAAGGCATTTCCTTTGGTATAATACAAAAGTTATACGAAACGTGGGCAGATAATGTGTTTACCATAAATTGCTAACAGTTTCATTGATTAGTGAAGTTTAAAGGATGCGACTAGCACCTACCAAAATCTATTTCAATAAAAAAAGGAATTGAAGAAGTCTGTCCTGTTATCAACATAATTTCAAATTAGAGTGTATAGATAGCAAGAATTCATACCTGTTGGAAAAATCGGCGAGCCTCATCCTCTTGCAACCTACCTTTCTCTACAATATAGTCGAATAATTCTCCTGATTTAACATATTCCATCACCACATATATATCAGTTGGTGTATCTATGACCTCATACAGGCGTATTATATGCGGGTGCATGAACAGCCTCAATATCTTTATCTCTCTCTTCACTGCAACAAGGAAAGGCACGTCAAATTTAATGTATATTCCTAGTAAACCCTTCCACTCATGTGGATTGCCAACTCTGATGCTATTAAATAGCAAATCCTAGTGAAATAAATATCAATACTCTCATTCTTGTTAGTGAGTTACAAGCACCCGTGTTTCATTACATTACCAGTTATTAAATACTAACCTTCCATTCATGCAGGCCTATTAACATTATGTAACAAGATAAAATAAAATTTTAGACATAGCTTCCTCCAGTTTTGGATGTTTATAAATTTTTCATTGGAAAGTGCGTACAACTAGCACCAAAAATCAATGCACCGAAACAGCTCATAATGTATTTTTATACCTTGAAAGCAGTAAAAAAAAGAGAGTTAAGTGAGAAGATAAAAACAAATTATTGTAAAATTACCTTTTTCTTCCATCTCCATGCTTTTGATTTTACGCCGGTTGAGCACCTTGATGGCTACCTTATGCCCTGTCAGAATGTGCTCTGCAATTTTTACTTTGCCGAAAGAGCCAATACCCAAAGTTTTACCAATTCGGTAGTTTCTCGACAGTGCCTCAGCACCACTGCTACCTCCTTTGCCCGATGCATCCATCTTTCAATCTAGCGACAAGTTAAAAAGTTAAATGAATAAATTTCAGAATATGGTAAGATTTGTTAGACATTGACGGACCTCAGTCAGCAAATAGTAAGCAAATATCCAGACGATTCCAGTTATTTTCTAAGTATGCGCTTTAAATTAAGTACACTAAAGAATATCCATTTATACATTGGAGAGTGAGCTAATGACGGCAATCTTCCCAATCATAATACGAAAAATTCATGAGCAAATCAGAAATCCGAACAAGTTAATCTCTCATAAAAATTGAACAGTATTTACAAAATCAATTAAAAAAAGGGCATAAATTCACTTCCAAAGAAAGAAGAATCTACCGAATTCAACTTATTACTGCGTATTCGAACCAATTTCAGACGGGGGAATAAAATTAGATCAGGATCTATGCGGTTCGAAATTTTCAATTTTGTCTCAGTTTAAAGTTTATACATCCCATGGCATACGACTCTATTACATTGAACGAGCTAGCGCAAATAGATCTACTCATAAGACACACAAATGCTTAAAAGGAAGGAACAAATCCAAAAAATCAGCCAAAACTTAAACGGAAACTACAGGTTAAGAAGCTATATTTAATCCAAAGAAAGAAACACATAGATAAAACAAACCTTATACGGAAAAGCGGGGAAAGAGAACTGACTCGAGGGCAAGAGAAGGGAATCTGACTGAGAAGGGAGGAGGAGGAAAGGGGAAAAAAAAAGAGATGTGACGGAGGGAGTGATAATAATAACCCAAGACACATTTGATCGCATCCAGATGCGTTGAACCATGACGTGTTGACACATCATTTGTTCATTTTAAGTAACAAAGATGGAACGAACGGCTATGATGTAGGGGGTTAGGTTGAGATGCGATCGCGTCTGTGTTTGAGAATAGTTTATCGCTTGCGATTTGCGAAAAAGGGAAAAGCGATGGGGTACGAATTGGTGCGTTGGAGAGCCTAGCCATTGTCGAAAGTGGAAGGCTGGATCTGAGTAGGCCCGCCAAAAGGGACCCTGATTGTTCCAATCCGACCCGCACGAGTCCAGCCAATCATCACAATTCACAATTTTTAGGACATTTTGATGAAATAAGAAATACAGCGAGGATAAAGCTAATTTTAAGAGTCAGAATAGTAACCAATTTCATATTTTAATAGATTAATAAAATAATGAGAAAAGTCACAAAAGATAAATAAAAAATAATCAGTTCAAATACATCTAAATAAAGAATAGTAGCTAAAAATAATGCAAATTCGGATTAGTAACTATTCTTCACTCATTCAAGCTCATTTGAATACGTTTGGATCACTCAAGAATAGAGCTAGTGTTGAATTAGGTTTACTTTTCTCAAATCCTAGTGATCCAAATACCAATTAGCAAATTAGGTTAGCATAAAAATAACTCTATTCTACTAACCCACATTTAGAATAGCTAGAATAGTGAAGAATAGTTAGAAATGATTGGTTAGCAAGAATAGAACTAGTGGAGTTAGTGATATTAATAAAATATTTGATTCCTCTCAATTAGAATTAGTTTAAATATTATATTAGTATTAAATAATATAATATAAAATTAGATTAGATTAAATAAATTATTAATTTAAATATTAAATGTAATATAATATTAATTTAGAATATATATTAGTATTAAATAAATATAAAACTAAATTAGATTAATATTAAATAAAATGTTATATTAAATATCATAGTGCAGTCATTTAAATATTAAATGTAATATAATTTTAATATTTACATTTAGAATAGCAAGAATAGTGAAGAATAGTTAGAAATGATTGGTTAGCAAGAATAGAACTAGTGGAGTTAGTGATATTAATAAAATATATGATTTCTCTCAATTAGAATTAGTTTAAATATTACATTAGTATTAAATAATATAATATTAAATTAGATTAGATTAGTATTAAATAAAATATTTAATTAGTATTAAATAATATAATATAAAATTAGATTAGTATTAAATAAATTACTAATTTAAATATTAAATGTAATATAATATTAATTTAAAATATATATTAGTATTAAATAAATATAACAATAAATTAGATTAATATTAAATAAAATGTTAGATTAAATATCATAGTGCAGTCATTTAAATATTAAGTGTAATATAATATTAATTTAAATATTAAATTAGTATTGAATAAATATAATATTAGATTAGATTAGTATTAAATAAAATATAAGATTAAATATAATATAATATTAATTTAAATATTAAATGTAATATAATATTAGTTTAAATATTATATTAGTATTAAACATAATATTACATTAGATTGGTATTAAATAAAATATCAATATAAATATTAAATGTAATATAATATCAATTTAAATATTAGATCAGTATTAAATAAAGATAATATCAAATCAGATTAATATTAAATAAAGTGTTAGACTAAATATAATATAAGATTAACTTAAAATTTTAATGAAATATGATATTAGTGTAAATGTTAAGTGTTGAATAAAATATAATGTTAGTTTAAATATTCTATTAGTATTAAATTAATACAATATCATATTGGATTAGATTAGTATTAAATGAAATATTTTATTAAATATAATAACTATTAATTTAAATATTAAATATAATGTAATATTACTTTAAATATATATTAATATAAAATATTAGATTAATATATAATATTACTTTAAATATTAAATGTAATATAATATTAATTGAAATGTTAAATGTAATATAATATTAGGTGAAATATTAACGCAGTATTAAATAAATATATATTAAAGTAAATTAGTATTAAATAAAGTATTATATTAATATTAAAAGTTTTAGTTTAAATGTAATGTAATATTAATTTAATTATTATTTTATTCATTTCATCGCTATTTCAAATATACAATTCAAACAATATATTTACTAAACCTAATAGTTCAAAGTTATCTCTATTAATAAACTACTCGGATTAGTACTATTCTTATCTACTAACTCAAAAATCGCTATTCTTGTGCTAATTCTTGGACGCTCCAAACATATCCAAATGCTGAAACAAAACAATATATCTCCGCCGCAGTGGCCATAGAAGATCAAAATACTGTGCATGGTCTCTCCTGATGAACTGCAGTTGCAGTCCAGTCTCTGTCGCCTCCTCCGATGCGTTTGGGTCCTTTGGGACCTCATGAGTCGTGATCTGGTCCAGGGGTAAACTTTTGAGTGAGACTACCGTTCTCGGTTGGGTTGAGAGAGGAATTTTAGGTGAGAGTGATTATGGTATTATGCTTTACGATTTATCAAAACAGTATTTTTTGTTTGTTTGTTTGTTTGGTTTTTAATTAACAAATATATCGTGCTTTAAGCTTCTCTTCAACAGATGGTCCTTTTTGTAGCAAGTATTCTCCATTTTTCAACATGTGATTATTTTACTGGATTCAGTCTTTTCGGTTTAAATTATACGGCCTCAATTAAAATAGAAAAATCCTACTTTTTTTTTTTTTCTAAAAGTATACGGCCTTAATTTAAAATAGTAAAGTTCTACTTTCTTTTTGTAAAAGGCAGTGAATAAGAATTTTTCTTTTCGTGGGAGTTCTTTTACTTTTTCATGTGAAACCCTTTTTTTAACTATATTTTTTTTAAAACACGCATCTTATTTTGGACACAACAATAATATTGCTTTATTTTCCTCTTTCGCAAATTACTTTTTCAAACTTCAAATTATCATGGTCTTTAAATTACAGAATTCGTTTGCCTACAATTGCAATAGCAGAACAGTAGTAATGCATTACTGTGACTTGAATAATTGTGAAAAGCGTATTGGAGAGTTCGAGATAAGCCGAAAATATGCTAATTTATTATCCTAGCGAATGAGCCGAATAACGAATTATAAATACGCGGATTAGTGACTATTATTTTTATATTATCTATTCCTATTCCTAGTCATCGTAATTATTATTTTAATATTCATTATCATCATAGATATTAGATAATTATTATATTTATGGACGTGATAACAATCCCTCATATTCAATATCTTGTAAAATCTCCGAATTAGTTATTTTGCTTGGGACCACTTTTCAAAACGTTGCCAGCGTCTTCACATTTGGTGCGTGTAAGTCTTTGTACATTAGTTAACAACACTAAAAAATACTTGTCACAAATCTTTATACATACCAAATAATGGGTCCGGATCTCCTAAAGTAATTCAACTTTTGAATTTTAGATCGGGACCATCCAACTTGAATCCGTCACTCGATATTGCTTCGGATTTGTTACTCAAGATATGTGCGCTCCACTTTGAATAGATTGTTGCGGATTCAAATTGGACAGTCCCAATCTAAAACCCAAAAACTGGGTTACTTCACTGGATCTGAATTCTCAAATAATCTTTCAAATTTTAAACTTTTTCACTGTTGGCATACAGATTTATCTTAGTTAACAACACTAAAGAGTACTTGTCTCAAGTCTTTATACCTATCAAATAATCTATCAAATTTTAAACTTTTCACTTGACCCATCTTAACCGTTAAGATTCAACAAATTTACAAAGTCCTAGCTTTAAAATTTTATTAAATTTGAAAAAAATCAAAAAATAAATACCTAACACATCAAGTCTCTCTGTACATATTATATCAAAAAGATGTTTATATACCTAACATTTTAAGTTTTTATAAATAGCATATCAAGTCTCTATAACATATCAAGTTTTTATATATTGCATATCAAGTCTTTAAAAAAAATTTAAATGCAAGTTTTTATATCTCAATTAATAGCTCTTATAAATATTCGTCTCAAGTCTTTATAGTTTATAGTTTATACCTACCAAATAATCTGAAAAAGAAAAGTGTGCACTGAGAAAAATGGTTACAAAAGTCGTTAGCAACTTTGACTGTGCTTGGGAGATTGAAATCCGGAGGACAAAATAATTTCTCTTATATTTAATATTATTATCATCCACTACGCAAATGATTAGTATCATCATTATTGTCATAATTTTCATTAAGACGATATTATTTTCACTCACAAAAATAATATAAAAAAATAAATTATTTGGACTCCCATCTAAATAATATTGTTACGCACTATTAATATTTGGTGTTCGAATAGCACTATCAAGTGCTATCTCTTGCCAAACAGACTAGTGTTTTACTGCCCGTTGCAAAATCTTGCAAACGAACAAAAGGGAAATACCGCTCAATGTAACCAAAACAAAATAAAAACAAAAAAAATCATTTGGGCATACTTCTTAGGGTGTCAAATGACACCCTTTTACCCGTTTATCCAATCCGTATCGTATCCCGAAACACGAGTAAGAGAGAAAGAGTAAGATTCTTTTTTTTCATTAACTCATCAAGTATGGATAAGGATAACAAGTTTTTTTCATTATATTATCCATTTTCTTATAGATAATTTTTAAAGATAAAATTATATATAGACATATATTTATATAAAGATAATACATGATGTAACAAAAATTTGTATTTTATTAAATTTTTATAATACAAATTTGTTGTATTTATTATTATTTTTTCTTTTTTTTTGTTTTGAAAAATATTCATTCAAAAGTACAAATTAAAATATTAATGACACTTTTTTATTCATTTATCCAATCTATACAGTATTCAAAAAAATAAATAAGGGCAAAGATTTTTTTTTATCATAACAGGTACAAGGTACAGGTATGAAAATGCACCCAACCCGTATCATACCCGTTGACACCTCTAATAATTCTTTTCTGACGTAACCACTTGTCAATATGTTGGTTACAATTGTCTAATGTTCCGACAAACGAAATTCATTTATGGTCTGTAAAGCAAGATTCATCTATGTTTTGAACAAATGAAACTAGCCCAATAAAAGAAAAAGGTTTGGATATTGAACCCTTATGTCAGAATAAGAAAATGCTTCTAACCGAATCATGGCTACTTTGAAGAAAAGAAAACTGGCCCCACTCCCACACAATTTAAAAGTTTATTGGTCATCATCAGATAATTTAAAAAATGGACATTTTAGTTTTATAAGACCTTGATATTACGGGCTATATAAATAATAAAAAACACATCCACAATTTAATTAATTTCAACAAAATTGGACGCAATTTAATGTGAAGGTATGCACAAAATGTTCTGCATGCAACTAAATTATAAACATAAAAATGCAACTAAAAATGAAATTTAGGACAGTAAAACAAGCTTTACTCAACAATTTTTCGGAAAACTCTATACGCTAAATGCAAGGACCAATGACCCTTCGTGGCCACCGGTCAAGATTTAGGACAAATTTCAACTCAACACATAATGCTAATTAAAATATAAAAGGCTCTCATGCATGACATTTGCTACAAATCTGCAAAGAACGAAGAAGTCTTCGAGCTTCCTCCCTTGCTTGACTTTTTACTCTTGGATCCTATTTAGAAACAAGAAATCACAACCGAATATTGAAAGTAGGATTAACAAATGAGAATGTCTACTTCAGAGAACAGATGAGAATTTGTATTAATGTTACAGCTGTTCAAATATAAAGTGTGCTATTAAAAACCAAGATTAACCATTCCACTACTTAAGTAGGATGACTGGGAAATGTTGTACAAATATCAGCATCTTTTCAAATTAAACATCAGGCTGAATCCTTCCACACTTGTCAATTGTCATCCTTATCGTGGGTCAGATCAGGTCATACCACCATATTATAAAGAAAAGAATCATTTCATATATACCCTTACAAAAAATGCAAAAATGCACATGCATACCCCTTAGTATGAAAAAAAGCATCCAATAAACCCCTCTAAACATGAAATATTTCACATCATCTCTCATCTCCAACTTTCTCTGAGTTTGCTTGAATCAGCATCTTATTCCTCACTTGCCCAAAGATGAAAAGCAAATAGGGGCACTTTGGATTTTTTTTTTAAAGAAAAATGAGGGCAGGGGTAACTAGTATATATTTTTATTTTAAGCCTACAGAAGGGGTGAAATTGCATCATCAAAAGTTAATTCCAATTACCTGATGATTTAGGGGGAACTATGTCAATATCCATCTCGTCATCATCGTCGTCATCATCACTATCAGCTTGAAGAGCTTCATTTTCTTCCTGATTATTTTCTTGAGGTGTTTTCAGTAGTTCCTCTAGATCCCATAACTGTAAATCGTACATTACATGAGAAGACAAAAACAAGGTTCCTTGCAAACATGACTCAGCATTTGCCATATTTGCATATAAAAGAACATTTTTTTTGTAGTTGCAATTAACAGCCCCTCATCTGCGAGGTTGTTTGCAAATAAAACAAAATTGGCAAACTAAACTACATATCAATTAAAGAACAACCAAATTGCACAATGACCTTATCTTAACTACAACAACAACAAAGCCTTTAGTCCCAAACAAGTTGGGGCAGGCTAGAAATGAAACCCAACTGGAGTCACAAAACCAAATCTACCTGGCATGATATTCGTTCGGATTGAAGTTTAACTTGCCAAGTTGGAACCACAATTATCAATAGTTTAAGGCAGAAGGGTAATTCGGACATCTTAACGTAATGGCTCACTGACTGTACATTGCAAATGTCTCCAAATGTGTTGAGTGCACATTACAAATACAAGATATGTTCAGTGTTTTAGGCAATAAGATAGAACATAAATTTTCATTTTGCAGGACTACATCCCATTGAAGTTTGAGTCTGCAGCCTATGAGATATGTCAAATTTTCAGTTTATCTAAAGCCAGGCCAAAAAAAATTTACAGTGCCTATTTGGAATGCGGGGAGGGGGGGGGGGGGGCATTATTGTGCTTTGAGAGATGTGTAGAAAGGGTTTTAACAGTCTAGATTTTCCACAGATCAGCTCAAAATGTGAGATATCTCAGAGGATGCGAATTCTTGAAATTTGAGGTCTAGTGGCAACAGATATTGTATTTTCCAACAAAATTTGAGGAAAAAGTAAAATCACCTTAAGCATTTGGTCATGTGAGATGCTTCCCAGAAATTTTCTATCAGTTGAGACAGCTGCACAACATAACCAAATAAAACATGGTAATGAAGCAGTCCAATAGCTTTTTAATGATATTTAATCAAGAGGAAAGAGCTAATATTCCCTGTGCTTTGTAGAGTTATAATAAGTATTTTTTTCTCATTTGCAAAGTTATGTTGGAACTAGACTATATTGACGTTTTGTTGACAAAACAGATCTATTCCTAAAAGACAATAAAATAAGAAACACAACAAATTTTCAGAAAGTAGGAATTACCGAGGCGCTCAATAGGGAATTCTGAATGCTCTGCAAGAGGTTGAATTATTTTATTTGGTAGTATTCCCACCAACCTGTACAAATTTCAAATATCAGGTTATTAGACAATCATAAGCAACCAATAAACAGGCTACAGACGTAATATTATTCTTCTTTTTCTGTTAAGCCAGATAAAGAAACATTAACGAGAAATTTGACCTGATCACACCATCATATGATCCGGATATTAATCTATCTTCGTCAAGCTGAATAATAATGAACAACATGGAAAAAATGTTAGGAGTAACAGGAAAACAAAAGTTTGTTTGGAATGAAAAGATTTACAATTAAGCTTGCTTCACCTTCAATAGTGTATCAACTGACATTGGATGGCCTACAAACCGATCACTGAATAAACAAAAATGCAAATAAAGTTAAATTGCACGGATAAAAAAATTTAGTTTCAATTAGCATACAAAGAGAAAAATTAAGATATGGTACCTGCAATCTTTAAAATAGCCCCAAGAATACAGCAACAGAGCTCCGGTCTGAGTTCCACAAATCACCTTTTTACCATTCTGAAGAAAACATAATAAATTATAAAACACATGCTAACCACTTTTATAAAGCTTGAATTATTAATCATAATTAAGCATTAAAATAATAAGATTACCTTCATCACAACCACAGAGAGAAGTTCATCTTCTGAAAACTCAGACTGAGATTTCACCTAGCATAAAAAAATAAAAAAATCTAAAGAACATAGGAGAATTGATAATCAATTCAAAACCAGAGAAACATCTCAGTAGTTTATATGCAATGAGAAAGGCTTACTTTCTTTTTTTTCAAGCTACAAACTGATAGAGTTCCATCACCACTGTAAATGTGAGAATCACAAGAGATTAGTTAGGTACAATGTTTTTTAAAGAGAAAAGATCCACATAACTGAAATAATTTAATCTATGACCTTACAAAAAATGTCAAAAAAAAAATCTATAAAAGAATGCACTCCTACAATGTATCCATGAATCTTTCCTTCATAGTACCCTTTTTCCTTTTGTGAAGTACCTATGCATTCCTCATTTTTCACAGAGAGGAGTATGAAAAATATGCATCTCAGGGCCATTTGAAGACAGAGTATGAAGATGATAAATTTTTCATTTTTTGGAAGAGAGAACCTATCTTTTTTAGGGTTAGGGGTTAATAAATAAAGAAAATCTCACAAGATTACCCTGATCAATTTTCTTTAGATACTATCTGGTCAACTGTTTTGTGATTCCTTAAACAGATAGGACAATAATTGCAAGTAAATAATTTGAAGGGCTGAAAAAGATAGTACCTGGTACCCAAGATTTCCTTGGTATCTGGCATATAGGTCAGGTCAGAGACATAATCTTCATGGGCATTAAAGGAATTGCAACAAGCATGCTGTCGGGTATCCCATACCTATAAAACAGTAGAAATTATAAACAAGCAACAAATTAATAAAAATGAATTATTGCTGTTACAAGAAAAAAATAACATTATGCCTGATGAGCACCACAAAAAATCCAAAACACTTGTCAGAAAGAGTGTTCATATTTCATACCTTAATACATCCTTCATCATCACCAGATGCAACTGTTGTCTCTGTCAAAGTAATAAGTCGGTTTACAGCATCCCTGTATTTGTATTTCATCCAATATACAGGTCAGCTAAAGGTATTTACTTTGATGGGCTTCTTTCAAGGAATTCAGAGGCTATAAAAATGAATTAGAGTTTAGATTGGTAACTATGACAATTTCAAACTTTTGGACGGCAAACCAGTAATTTCACCAAACACATACATTTCATGTTTTTCCCTCTAGCAGAGTTGAGTGGTAAGTGGTAACCCAAGCAACAATTCTGAACAGCAAAAAAGGGAAACATAAGTGTGCAATGTGTCAAGGAAAGTTACTCATGAGCATTTTCTAGGCGAGCAATGGTCTTTCCAGTCTCCACATCAGTTGCGAGAATTGAGCAGTCCGGTGAAGCAGTGAGAATTACTATAAAAATATTGGCACACATATTATAAAACTGTAGTATAAAAAGTGTTCAAGTAAAGAACAGAAAATTATGAGCTCCTTACTTTTTCCAGAGTCAGCAAAACGAACAGCTCTACAGGATTCCTCTCCATGTGCGTCAATTTCAAACACTCTATAAAAGAAAACATAGAGCAGAATAGTTTATTAAAACAAAATTTACCAAGAAACTAAGAAAACTGAAACGAAATGAGATTTTATCTGTCAATTTACCTCTCAGGTCGAGAGCCCGCTGAGTAGCGATACCTAGAACACAGAAATGAAGTCAATTACTAATACAAGGAAACAAGAATCACAGCTCAGTCTAAATTACTAAAATCAGCATTTGTTCAAGCTAGGTTTTAGACTTACAAATGGAGATCTCCATTGATCAGGCCAGAAGCAACGATAGGAGAGGAAGGATGAAAATCGAGGTCGAAGGGTATGGCACCCAGGCTCACCTCCATTTAAGATTTTTTTTTTTTTTTTTTTTGAGAGAAACAATGGCACCGGAGATTATTTTTGAGAGAAACGCTTTATCGCAGGATTTGTATTTGACAGATATTATTTTTCTCCGGTGGCCGCTGCGGAGAGAATTTAGCAAAAAGGCAACGGCACTTCAAAATTAGGGTTTATGAAATTGTGTTGTTTCGCGGGGTATTTTCGGTACTTCTAATTAGAATTAGTATGCACTATCGGGTTCGGGTTGGGTTAGGGCAAACAGATTTTTAACTAGATTTGGTTTATTTCGTTTTAACTTAAATAAAATTAATTTTAGAATTTAAGGAGTGCTCCACAAACCACTCGTGCAGAGGTAGGGGACAAGAGAAGAAGGAAGGAACATGAGTTCATGTTACTCCATCCACACCCTAAATTAGAGGGACGAATTTTAGAGCTTTGTACGTAGAATTTTCCCTGCAATAGTAGCGTTTCTCTTTCTCTCCGCTTTGATTTCTTCATTTCTGGAGCAAATAAGCGTGACAAGCAGCTTCAATCTGAGAGCATCTCCCCTTCCTTCTCTTTAATAAAGGATTTCTCTCCATAATTGGAGCACAACCTAAGTGTCTCAGAAGGGTGAAAACAGATTTAGATTATCCGGTCCGAATCAGGCCAGATCTGAATTTAGATAAATGGATTTGAATAATTTTTGGGTACAAATCCAGATAATATTTTAATAGGAAGAAAAAAAATTGAATTCAGATTGGAATAATTTTTTTATATTTGGTAATCATATTGGATATTCAAATCTATCCGGATTGAAACTCAATTAATGGTAGCAGATATTTCATGTGTGGTCATCACAGTGACAGTCTAGAATAATTAGCAGAACCGAGAGAGATTGAACATAAAGCGCAAAAGCAATTAAACGACAAAAGACTAAACAATAATCAAACACAAAATATATATCAAAGCATCTTGAGTAACGAGGTTTATAGCCTAGCTCTAAGAAATATGCTTAGCCATAGAACAACATGTTTACACTCCTCTGAACTAAACTATAGAGAAAAATACAAAGTAGATCTAAGATATCTTTTCTCTTCAGTCCAAAAGTGTATTTATACGAGGCAGGGGCGCTGGCAATGAGTTGGAGTCCAATGGATCTGATCTGGATACAACTGGAGCAATTATTCTCCAAAGGACGCCTCCGATTACGGGCCGTATTGGCTGATATAGTTTGTAACCATACAGTGTTGTTGCTGGATTTGGCTATCACCTGGTTCGTAATGGGCTTGACCTCGTATTGGTTGATACAGCCCGTAACAGAGCCCTAGAACCGATGCTGCGCTTTTCTGATAGACCTGATTCTTGCTCCATTTGATGTAAAATAGTCTCAAAACATAGTTTCCGCATTTAAACATAAACTTGAGCAATAATAAGTGGACTCAATAATAAATAGAGCATAAATGTGAGAAAACAATGCAAAATCTAAGACAAAATCCTACTTAATTTCGTCACAAATAAATATGTTTTGATCAATTCAATGAAATTCTCTCGTTTGTATCTATGCGATAGAAGGATAAAGTCAATTTGAGTAAGGTATATTTATTTTCTTGCAATTTAATTTTTCAATAAAGTTGCATTTCTACTATTAGCACATTTAGACTACAAATCTTTCTATTCAAAAAAGATATCAAAATTCAAGTAGGATGGAAAAATTGAGTATTTATTGATTTAAAGATTTTTTTTTTACCATAATGATTTTAAAACAAGTTGTCTTCAGATTATTTCTAAATAAAATCAGAATCTTTCTATTCAAAAAAGGGATCAAAATTCAAGTAGGATGGAAAAATTGAGTATTTATTGATTTTAAGATTTTTTTTTTACCATAATGATTTTAAAACAAGTTGTCTTCAAATTATTTCTAAATAAAATCAGAATATTGTAAATGCAAAGGTTTTCATTTTCTACAAATTTCACATGTACAAATATTAGAAATTGATTGGACATTTTTGTATTAAGCCAATACTTAAGAATTTTATCAATAATTTCAAAATCATGTTTTGAGAGGATACTTTAGTAAACCTAATCCACAGTTTTTACTTTATTTGTTCGAGGACGAACAAAAGTTTAAACTTGAGAGTGTGATAACGCCAAATTATGTAGCGAAAATCATTATTTTTTAGCACGGAAAATAGCAAAAAAGCGAATGCAAAATAGCATATTTTCAGAATTATTTACCACAAACATGTTTTTAGAATATTTTAGCAGGTTTTGTAGAAAGTTGAATATTTAGACAAAATAGAGCAAAAATGTCATGTTTAAGTGACTTCTGAAGATGATGTCAAAATAGAGCATTATATGGAGTATGCAACACCTCACACGAATTACATAACATGCAAAATGATGAAAAACATAGAAAATATGCTAAGGAGCTGTACGGCCTAAGATGAGTCCACATACATGTTAGCCCAATGGTCACATGAGTTCATCTATAGACTATCTTAATTGAATTAAATCTCAACCGTTGACACAAATTGTGAGTAGAATCCTTCTGGAAGGACGCACATACTTCACCTCCAAATTTACCGAGCTATTTTTGGTTACATCTACACATGATGAAAGAGCCCCCTCATCCCATGATCTCCACTACTTTCACCATCGCTACACCCTTTAAGATTACTATAAATGTCCCTTTTATAATAGAATTTAGTGTGTTTAATTGTGTTAAATCCTAAAATTAGGATAGACTAGAGAGTAAAATCTAAAGAGAGAAGGACAGTTATCGAAGCCTGAAGCGAAAGAATAAGGCGTTATCTAAGAAGGCAGGTGCCGTCAAATGCTTAAAAGCACATTTTGAATAAATAGCTCAAAATCAAATAACTTTGTCGTGATACATGACTACAAATATATACCATGGAAGAGATTATTGATCTTATTTTCCAATTCCAGTGCACCACCAAACTGCCATGGCGATACCTAAAACTATTTTGTTATTTACATGACATAATAATCTACATCTTAGACCCGGAAAGCCGCCTCTTGCTTGCATTAGAAACAGCGAGCTGACCAAGCTTGTCAGATTCATCGGTAAGCATTCTTTCTTGGACGTGCATATAATGCCTGAGCCATTCGCCCGTGTAAACCTAGGATGTCATATAAGAGGAAATAGTTACTCATATATAGTACTTACCGAGTACAAATTCATTCAGTACCAAGTTGGCACAGATAACGGATATATTTTGCACATTTTCTGGCTTCCTTTGCCTTTCATAATTTGTGCTGTGCAATTAATCAAGGCAAGTTTAATTAGATTATTATAGAAAATTGGAGTAAATTGAGGCTCAATTGGGCTTTGACAAACATATCATAAAACAGGAATCTATACCATATATACGGACCAAATTAAACAGGACTCGAATTCCCCAAATGCAAAGCTGAAGAAAAATAAAAAGGATACAAAGTTTAACACACTTGTTGAGGCCTCATTATCTTAGTATCAGGATCGTCAAGTGATTCCCTCCAATGCGCCAAGTAACCAGCCATGCGTGGCACAGCAAATAACACTGGGAAAAACTCAGTAGGAAATCCCATAGCCCTAATAAAAATTGAAAAAAGTTAATCACACTATCAACAAGTAACCTTACGTTCAATTATCCACTTATATACACTACCTATAAATTAAACCCGAATAGAAGTCAACATTGGGATAAAGCTTCCTTTTCACAAAGTATTCATCTGATAATGCGGCCTTCTCCAATGCTACAGCTACCTCAATAAGTGGGTCCCGCCCAACAATGGAGAACACTTCCTCAGCTAATTTTTTTATGACCTTGGCACGTGGGTCATAATTTTTGTACACCCGGTGACCAAAACCTGACATCTTGCGCTTTCTAGTGCAAAGAGAAATATAAAAAAAGAACAAAAATCAACAAGTAGAAGCATACCAAATAACTTAATATTAGCTATGATAAAAAAAATAGCAAAAATCATCTATTAAAAAAAAATTACCTATTTTTCACTCCTCCAATAAAAGTAGGGATGTTTTCCACACTTCCGATCTCACTAAGCATTTTAAGTACAGCCTACAAGAAAACAGACAACAAACAAAGAAAAATGCTAAAATTCAGAGTTAAACCTAATTTCAGTAATGTTAGGTTGAGCTTATGGGCTACAATTAAAAAGATTACCTTGCAATTACCAAATTATTTCAGATCCCTATTCAACGAAATTAAACATAACTACAAGAAATTTGCAATTAAATATTTGAAAATGACCTCATTTGCCCCGCCATGAAGAGGCCCATAGAGTGCTCCAACTGCTCCCGCAATGGCAGTATAAACATCGACCCCACTATAAAAATATAGCAAAATATTAAGAAAAACAATACTGAAAATTTGCCATGATTTGTGGACCAATCTATGTACCTTGAAGCAAGATGCCTTGCGGCAGAAGTAGAGCAGTTCATTTCATGCTCAGCGTGTAATATAAAGAGAATATCAAGTGCTCGAGCTAGCCGGGGGTTAGGCTTGTATGACTTATCACCCCTGCACCAATTTAAAAAGTAAAATAGAACTGTTAATGCTCCTTGAAGAACAAACAACCATTTTTCTTCTCTCTCACCAGTGTTCTTAGAAAATGCATGATTTTGCATAGGATATAAGTTAACTTACAACGAATCTAACATATACAAAATATTCTCAGAATAAGAGAGATGTGACGAAGGAAGAACTGCAGGCCTCCCTGCTAATCTCAAATAAGCTGCAGCAGCAATCGTAGGTGCCTGTAAATGCACAGGTTTATATCAACCAACATTGTATTAGATGTGACATGTTTGTTCTGTGAATTTGAAGCCAATTTAGCAAAAAGTAGAAGCAAAAGGCACAGCTTTTTGTCTTGAACGTGGCTTCTATCACTTGATGTGTACCCACCTGTACCCTTGGTATTTTGAATTCTGGTAAAGGTGCTAACAAAGGAGTTAATTTAACAAAACTAACCAAATATTTAAAGACTCAACTGAACATGAAGTTTATCAGGGGCAACAGTTAACAAAAATCGGGAGTTTAGAACCCAATTTCTTTTTTGCAATTTCCTTAGTTTTATATGTATTTGTAATGTGTAAACTCCACGAAAACCTTTGCAAGTATCCGCACGATCTGTTTGTCTCTAACTTGCTTTGACTTGTACAGATCCTGACCCTGCCAAAAACAGAAAAAAAAAAACATGAAATTTTTACAAAATATTTGAGAACCTAATATAATGCAAGGTAAGTGCTCACCCTCAGAGCAGGATTAGCATCTGGATGGAACACCGAAAGAGCACTCATTGCACTAATAAGCACGCCCATAGGATGCGCACCATGAGGCATGTCTTGTATTATATTCTGCTTGTAGAAAACAATTTTTCAAACTCAAATATATCAAAAGAAAATTCAACCTCCATGATTGCTTTCAGAAAGACCATTGAGCACTAAAAAAACTCCTTTTCTGACTAAATCTAATGTCGCCTCCTCTTATTCTGGAATGTAAACTGCGCAGTGTTTAGTTCTTAAGGTTTTAGTTTACAATTTCATGGATTAAAATAAAAAGAAAAAATAAAGGAAAGCAAGCAATGCTAGAGGGGAAGGATCAAATGAGAAAGAGATCAGACAGAGTCACGGTCTCACGGAGACAGCATGAGAGAGAGATGGGGGTTGGGGGGACACAAAACGGATACAGTACTTCAGAAACAGCACCGTCAGATTTTAGTTTTGTTCAAAAAGAGTTTTACGTTGCTGGTCCAATTCCAGACATGCCAATGTTGGGGCATCATTTTTTACTTTGCGGGGTCCAAAGGGTCCTGCTAATGTTGCTAATGTGATCTCTGGAATGATTTCAAAAGGATGGTCAAAATGGTTACCGTTTACAACAATTTGTTATTTTAGAACATTTCATATCAATTTTATAAGATAGATGAATGTGTTTACCAATAGACCCTGAGGCACAGCAGAGTGTTGCGAAATGGCAAACTCCCAATCTGCCAAGTGACTCTCAGAAGGCAAATTTCCATACACTGCAGTAAAGGATAAAGATCAAACATTTGCTGAAAATACACCATGGATAAGGTATCACTGTACCAAAATTTGCTACTGTTTGAGACGCACACAAAGTTTGCGAAAAATAAACAGCAACATCAGGGGGTCAATAAATGATCAAGCAATATACTCATCAAATATGAAACTTACAATTCATACTTCTATTTTTTTTCTCAGAGAAAATATAAATTTGTGCAGCTATGAAACAGCTCAAGGTGCAACATGGCAAAATAAGGTTTGACATATTGGCATGCTTAACCAGACATGTTGTAACATGCCAATTTGGAGCCCGACACAAATTTCCATTATGTTAGTGGTTTATTGTTGTTTAATTTATGAGATTGTGTAAATCAACTGTTTCATTTTACTATTAACTTCAGTTCATGTGACAGATGACTTTCTGTTAGTAAGCTTACTGGTCAACCACTGCAAGAACCCAATTTGCGGAAATGAACAAGTATTAATAAAAAAAAGGATAAAAATAACCAAGATAAATGAAATTTTTACTATTTAGTTGGCTTACTGAGTAGATATGCAACCTCCATAAAGGTGCTATTCTCAGCCAATTCCTCAATTGGATAGCCTCTATACCGAAGAATACCCAAATCGCCATCAATATAACTTATAGAGGATCGAACTGGAGCTGTGTTGAGATATCCAGGATCATAAAGCTTTATTCCCTTGTCATTCTTCCCAGTTGTTATCTAAAAGTAAACATAGTATAAATTAGCTTTTTTTTGCTTCTAAACTGACAAGAAAGCGAGTGAAATCCATACCATATGCTTTGATAATGTCTTCAAATCCATTTTGTTGTCTTTTGCATAAAAAAATGGATATTTCTCATTCTTACATACACGATCCAGAATTTTTCAGGTTTGCAATATTATTTGAACATTTGCAATTTATACCCAGAAGATAAAAGAAGTTGATGGAAAGGTATATATGAACAAATAATAATTGTCCCTAACTTTGTTGAGCCATTTTTAAGCCTAATACTAAAATACAACAAAGCCGTGACGATATGTCTTTTCATAAGTTCATATGAGCTAACTACGGAGAGATCCGATTTTAATTAAGATGAACAAGTTATAGCCATTTTTGTCATTTTGTATTGATTTAGTCTTGTTTTAAGATCTGGGAATTGTTTGCAGAAGTGAGAAAAATAGGAGCTTTTTCTGACACATACTAATACTAGGTGCAATTTGCAGAGAATAATCATAATAATGTAGTTGGTTTACAATAGGGTCAGCAAGTGTAGTTAAAAATATCAAATGCATGCTTCTGATTTTGAAGATAGCTACTTTGAGGCTCTGAGCAAGTTCGAGATTTCCATTTTAAAACATTCAATTATAACACTCTTACCTTTAGCTCTGTTGGATCACCCAGTAATAAATTTCATCAGTAAAGTCTAATTATTTCTCAAAATTACTTAAATCTGCACTTACACAATGTCAATAGGCCAGTTTGGCCATTGACATTCTATTAATAAAAAAAGAGTTTGTACACACTATTTAGCTTATGTATGAAACTTTAACTGCAGAAAACAAACTATTCTATCAACAATTCACAACCAAATAAAGTGGAAAAACGTGCCGTGCTGTGACTAACACACCTTGACATTGGTCTTGTGCCGTGACGTGATCAAGTGAACAATGACCCATGCCGTGTCGTGCCGTGACCAAAATGTCAAGGGGTGGTCACGGCACATGAGTCACGGCGTGACTCGCGTGCCATGTCCAAACGAAACTGGTCACGTTTAACTATTTTTTCATAATTTAAGTTAGTTTATTCAAGATTCACCATTTGATTAAGACAATTAAGACCTAACAATCCTAATTACACGTGACTCCCGTGATTACGTGCCGTGCCGTGACCAAAATGTCAAGGGGTGGTCATGGCACGCGACACACAAGTCACGGCACAGAACAGTAACACGTGCCGTTCCGTGACGGAGCCGGCTCCGCTGTGCCATTTTTCCCTCTCTACAACTAAATATCATATTCACTAGGAGTCTTCTCTTCTTCAGGAGAACAAATTAAACCCTAAACCCTAAAACAAATTAAAAAAAAGGTCCGTATCTTCATATGGCTCATGAGGGAGAACAAAATCTTAACTCAAGAGGTCCTTCAGTTTCGGGGATGTATGGTCCAACAAGGTTGCCACCTATGAAATTTTTCTTTAATAGAGACCACCAACCATAACATGTGGTGTTGTTCTTACGCAAGACAATTCTGGCGGGGTTTTTTCGCACACTACAATATTCATTTTCAGAGTGGCCCCAATTTCCAAGATAGCTAGGATTTAACACAACCAGGCGCATCAAGGAGACCTCGTGAGTTGTCAAATGTCCTGTGGGCGGCTGGGCCATGGGCCTTATGGCGAGAGAGGTAATAAGTGTAAACCAGTGATTATTTTAGTAAATGATACAACAATCAAAGTGGCTTTTTGGTGCAGAACGGATGAGTATAGAAAAGGGGGCATTATAGGCCGCGGGGTGGGGGGGATTGGCTTTTGCACCTTATTGGCGGCAATTAGGGCTACCTAGTTTTCCTTTTACAATTTTTTCTAAGACATGTTGTCTTGGCTGATTGGCTTGTTTCAATTTTCTGTATATAACTCTTTTATTAATGTCAATTCAAATGTTGGTTCGCCCAACCTTCAAAAACAAAGATTGTGAAAAAAAACAACCTTCTTAAAATCAGTGGCCTTAACGGTGCCTTCTTCTGAAACCTTGATCTCAGAGCGCTTCCCAGTTCTCCAGTCGATGACAGTCAATGATCCGGCAAGGTTCGCCGGACCGCCGTCTTGTGCGGACACCGGAGAGAGCTCCACGATCGGCGCGACACCGCCTGAGAAGGAAATGTCACTGAGGTGGGAGGAAATCGCCGCGAGGCGCTCTCGAGCTCGGCTTGACTGATCTGATCTGTTCGCCATGTGAAAACTCGTCTCTTCTTTGCTTTTGCTTTTGATCGAGCAGGAAATCGGGATTCGGGAATCAACTGATTAAGCTCTCTACTATATTTTATTATTCTTTGTAAAATTAGGAGAAATGCACTGTTAGGCGGTGAGTCCGGCTCGTTGAAGTAACTCAAATTTTGATTTTGGATCCGGACCGTTCGATCAGAATCTGAGTCAATCGATGTGCTTTAATAATTGCGTCAAAACAAATCGGACGGTCTGTATCCAAATTTAAAATTTGACTTACCTCAGGAGTTATGAATTCTGGATATGGAAGCCACTAGTAAGCAAGCTCTTTTAAATTTTTGCCCATAGGCTCTACACACACTATCTTAGGCCGGAATCAAATCCACTCTCTCAAGGGAGGAGTGGATGTCTTACCAAGCTGTTATAATCAGCAAGCTGATCACCGGTCAAAACACAAGCAATCTTTCTAATTTGTAACATTGATGTCGGAACTCGGAAGCAAGTGGAGAAAAAATATTGTGGGAAAAATGATTAAATTGATTCATTTAGAGAACACATAGGCCTTGTGAGGCTAGCACATAAAATTATGGAAGCCCATATTCATATACCAGCAATTTTCAGACCATTGAGGCAAAATCTTAAGGCCGTGTTTTAGACAGAGGTAGAAATATCTTTATTAAAAGGAAGGAACGGAAACGAAGAGAAAGAGGAGAAGATAGCGAGTTGTCCACATCACGACCCTGTTTCAGAGGAATGAAAGAAACGCGCTACTATAGCGAGGGTAAACCGTTGTGCAAAGCTGCGAAATTTATAACCTCTGATTTGGAGTGTAGAATCTACTGTAGCGAGGGAAATGGCACTGGAGCTCTTCCTTTGTCTTCCTTCGTCTTCCTCTGAGTTTAGTGTTTGTGGAACACAACCTAACTGCAAGATGACAGCTCATTCTTCAGCGTAGGAATAAATTCAAGTAGGGGACTAGAGGTACTTAAATTTTTCTTTGTTCTCATGTAACTTCTTTTTTAAAGTTATACTGGATAATTTGAGTAGAACAAAGTGTTATTGAGATCACCAATTTTTTTTTTATGAATATAACTCTAAAATTTATCATAATTAAAATAGCAAATTTAAATCGCTAAAACCAATATATTTTATGAAAGATGCATTTACATATTAAATTTATAAATTTTGGACTTAATTTCGAATAAAATCAAGTGGTCAAAAGATAATTTATAAGTTAATTTTAATTTGTTCATTGTTCTTTATTTTTTGCTAGCTTGATTTCATACTAAAGTTGAAAATTTACAAGTGTGACACATAAACGGAGTAGAACAAGAGTGTTCCTAAGTTCATCAAGTTTCTCTGTGAACTCAATAAAATATATCATATTGGATTCAAATGACGAAATCAAACCATTGAAATCCTTCTACTTACAAGTGATATGTCTACAACTCTACATGCAAAATTTGAAAATTTTGAATTAATTTTGTATAGAGTCAAGTGGTCAATTAGAAGGTTTATAAATTAATTTTAATGCATTCATTTTTTGGACGTCTTTTGACCACTTGACTCTATACAAAATTAATTAATAATTTTAAAATTTTTACATGTAGGCACATCACTCGTAATTTAGAAGGTCAACGGTTTTGATTTCTCATTTGAAGTCAATCTGATAGATTTTAAAGTTGAATTCACATAAAAATTTGATGAATTTAGAAACAACTTAGTTTTACTTCACCATAAATGCACCTCTTAAAGTTGATCGATTTCAACAATTTAAATTTATCGTTTTAAATTATTTCAATATATTTTTTATTAAGCTCACATTGGTGAGCTTAAAAGTGCCGTAGTTCTACTCGGATATTTTTGCTATCAGTTTTTATCAACGACACACCGCACGCCGTGTTGTTTATAAATATTTATTTTATTTATATTAAGTGATAAAGACGGAAATTTGCTAAAAATTGTTAGTGATCAAAATTAGTAATTTCTTGGTACAATTTCCTTTTATCGAGTCACTAAAGTAAGTAAAGTTGACTCACAACAATTATTAATGAGCTGCTCAAATAATAAAAAGTTCTAGTAGGTTCCAATTTTCAAGAGACATCAAGCGTTGCAACTAAAGTCGATCCTTCATTTGAAACAATGGTAACATAATGTGGTTCTTATGTGCTTATTGATTGATTTATTGATTGATAGAAAATTAGAAATATGATCTAGGATCATCATTTCATTAAAAAAGACAAAAATATTGATATTTAGTTAAAAATAATATTTCCTTTCGTTAATAGTATATTTATACTCAAGAAGACGAGTTAACTAA
This sequence comes from Carex pumila, assembly GCA_033356055.1. NCBI lineage: Eukaryota > Viridiplantae > Streptophyta > Magnoliopsida > Poales > Cyperaceae > Carex > Carex pumila. The sequence continues at coordinate 101,729 of JARJHM010000099.1, forward strand.
CTTAAATAATTAATAATCACTTGATACTTCATAAAATAAAAGAATTGACACCCAAAGAATTGAACATTATTAATGATTGTTTTCCAAAGCAGCAAGAAAAACAAACTTTTTAATACCTCTACCGCTAAGTCCGGCGTGCTTTGTGATCCTCATAATTTAAAAAAAATTTAACATTTATTGACATTTAGTTAACTTTTTTTTTTCCAAAGTTTTTAAATATTTTTGTCCTCTTTATAAAACGTTAAATGTATTATGGTAATCTAATAGTTGGATTTCACTCTGTAATTGTGAAAAAAAAAATATTCAAATTTTAAGAGGCAGACATTATACTATGTTTCAGACCTCTAATATAAATTTTGTAGTTTTCCTAATCTCTCCTTTAATTTTCTTTCCCCTCAAAATAATGTTTGCTTTCCTAACAAAATGACCATAAAAGGAAACACGAGCTCAAAAGAGCGCCAATTAACTCAACTGCACGAACACACGAGCGAATGCCCAGTTCAAACTTGTTGAACAAAGCAATGACCCTGGTGACCTGGTCTACCCCACATGCACGTGCGAGTCATGGTTAAATTTGTTTCTTTGACCATGAAATGAAATGAATCCCCCTGGTACATGCTTTTGGCACCATCTCCTTGCATCGCTTTCACTTTCCTTCCTTATCAAACCAACCAGGTAACCCACCCGTGCACCTCTGCCGCGCGCTTTATTATCTCTCTCTTTCACACACACAGCCACACACACAGGCTATCTATATATGTTGCCCTCTGCCTTTTTTCTTGTTTGCTGTGTTTGCCAAATAGTTCATGCCAGAGATTTCGCTGTTTCTTTGCCTTTTTCTTGCTTGCAACTTGAACCTTTCAATAGGTACTTCTCTCTCAGGAGTCAGGCACTCAGGCCTCAGCAGTTTCATTATATTAGATCAATTGGCATTTGAAAAATTGAAATTATGCAATTGTAGAATGAAAATCTTCTTTAAATTCCATACTATAAGCATGAAAAGTTGCAAGTACATCCATATTTTATTTTTTCTAAATTTTTATGGTATGATAAATTTATTTAATATCTCGAAAAGTATCATTCAAAATTTCAAATTTCAAATTGTATTATAGATATGTTTTTTTTTTTTCTTTAAATTGACCAATGTATAAAATGGTAGATGCATGCTTTATTATTTTAATAAATAATCATTACATTTTAAAGTTAGTTAATTATTATTTATTTTTTAAGTTTTGCAGAGGGTCCGAAGTGGTGAGGAGTATAGTCACAAGATTCGTGAATTAAATCTGAATAATTCATTTTTTTTGTGATACCGAACCGAACACCGAATTATTCGGTTGACCAAACTTTGACCAAATTAAACCCGAATAATTTGTGAATTTTTTCAGAATTTTAAAAATTATTTGTGAATTTTTCTTAGAACATTTTTTTTGGTTTTCATTTTTGCTCTCTTACAGAACTGAGATCTCTGGTCTGAATCATTTTCAAATTATACCCAAATTGTTCTCAAATCATGAATTTTTGATCTCGCCGAACCGAACCTGAATAATTCATTTGTCACTATGGTGAGGAGGGCTTGAACTCTCTATCTCTGGGTGCATTTGGATGGGTGAAGAATAATCACTAACCTGGGTTAGCACTACTCCGAGCTACAATTCTCTGTTTGGGTGTGTTTGGATTAGTAAATATATACTGTTTTTTGTTTTGTTTTGTTTTTTTTTTTTTTTTTCTCACTATTCAACTAATCCAACAAAATATTAAGTTAGCTACTATTCTCAATCTTAGAGACAGGTAATTCTATTCTTACTCTATTTCTTATTTCATTCAAACGTCCTCAAATTTGTTTGCTCAATTTAAATGATAAAAGTGCGTATATCTACAATTTGAGAATTAGCATTCTAGTAATAAAAACAACGTTTTTTCATGTAAAAAGTTGCATATTCGAAATTCAACTCGAAATCGCCTGTGAATATCAGATAATCGAAACTTCAACCCCAACCCTCTTCTCGAAAATATACCTGCAATTAATATATTTTAGTTCTATGTATAGTTTTGACAATATTATTTGTGATAATATTATATGGATGTACCCTAAAAAAGTTATAAAGAAACATAAATTGCAAAAGAACTAGAAGCCCAAAACATTTAGATATTCGTTGTTCCTGCCATGCATGCATAGGTCTTATTATTGTGTCTCCACTATTATATTCTCTTGTTTTACGATAGGTGTCCTTTTGGAATGCTTCATCTCTTCACATCTCACATTTCAAAGTATACAGAAAGACAAATATTCCAGCTCTCTGGTTAGAATCTCCTCAAAAGACAAAAGAGTAGCACTATTATTTTGATGGAGCAAGAATAACACTAACTTGAGAATAATACTATTTTTTGAGCTATTCAATATTTGAATGAAATAAGAATAACACTAACTCACTATTATTTATTTGTCTTATATATATTAGCTCGCTATTCTACTAATCTAATCAAAAATTAAATTAGCTACTATTTTTAAACTTAAAATTAACTCTATTCTTGCTTTATTCCTTGTTTCATCCAAACATATCCCGGTGCACTCCTTTTTCATCTTAATTGCAGTTTGCTAGCAGAAGCGATTTAATAGCAATACTGTTTTCCGAGGCGAGTTAGTTCAAAAGATTCTGTTCATTTTACATTTAATTGCACTGTTAGATTGGCTTGTTAGGCGCAATGAATGAAAGTTTCATTTAACGTTGTGGAAGCACCAAAAAAAATTTACAGAGGAGCTGAAGTGCTGAATAGAGTACATACATGCATGACAACTAGATAATATTAGAGCTGATTCAAACTTTGCCAAGTCTCATATTAATATAATGTGTTTGACACTCACATAGTGTCAAGGAAATTAATATAATGTGTTTGACACTCACATAGTAATATGATATAATGTGTTTGATACTCACACAGTAATCTTAAACGCTGAGAAAATATACTGCAATTGGTGTTGGATATTATATTTTGGCTTCAAAAATAGTGTCAAAGAAATAATTTTAATCAAAGTCAGATTGCACAAGACCAGGTGCAAATTTCATGCGAATAGAAACATAATTTATTAGCTATTAATTAGCTTCATACGGACATAAATAGATACACTGAGTAATATAACAAATAACTACCCACCAAGAAGAAAATTCTAGAGATAAAACAAAAAATTGGATCAATGTAAAAGGATAAAACTACAAAAAGAAAAAATCAATATAACACATTTCATAATATTGCTCATAGCAGATAACAATAAACTCCCCAAAAACCTAATACAACCATTATATTGGAACAAATTCTAAATTGACAAATGCCCAAATTCCTAATTGAACCGCTATTACTCTCATTCTCCATTAAACCGGTACCAGTACTGCTGCCATGATCCCCACACAAGCCAACTCCAACATCGGCACGCTCATAATACCTGTCTGACCCGTTTATGCACAAGCCTGTATTGCCGCTCAAATCCATGTTTCTACCAAGTCTCTTCACAAATCCGGCATTGAATGGTACGACTCCATTCAACATGTTTCTACTAAGATTCAAGTGGTACATCTTTCCGAGGTTGGTTAACCCGACAGGTATTTGTCCAGTCAATTTGTTGTTCTCTAGAGAAAGAGTTGATAGGTTGGTTAACCATGTAAAACTAACGGGTATAGAACCCGAATAACCCGAATTCGCTAGACGAAGCTCTTGCAACCTTGTTAAGTTACCGATTTCAGATGGTAGCGGTACAAACATCGGGTTGTCATCCATTATGAAATATTGTAGATTTTGAAGCTGGTACAACCCGTTAGGTAACTTGCCACTTAACCTATTGTTGTTTAGTGCCAAGAATGAGAGGTCTGAGAGAGACCGAACTGCTTCCGGTATTGTACCAGTAAGTTTATTCGAGCTCAAATCCAATTTCTGAAGCTGGCCCAAGTTACCAATTGATGCTGGTATTGATCCAGAGAGAGAATTGTAGCTGAGATCAAGACCAACTAGGTTTCTCAACAGACCTATATGGGCTGGTACTGTCCCGGTTATTGAATTGTAGCTCAAATCAAGATGTATGAGAGAGGTTATACTAGATATAGAATCTGGTATCTTACCAGATAAGTTGTTCTGAGAAAGGGTTAACACTTGGAGAGATTTGAAAAAGGAGATTTCAGCAGGTATCTTACCAGTCAAAGAGGGGTTTGACTTGAAACTGAGCTGTTGCAAAGAGTTATACGAGTTAGGAGAACTCTCATTTAAAACGGGAAAAGAGAGAGAGGTTCTTCTTTCGTTGAAACAATTCATGAAAAACAGAGAATGCAGGTGTGGCAACGAGAAAATCAGAGAAGGAAAGGTGGCGTTTTGCATGCACCTGGGGTTGAGACCGAATCCAAAGTCAAGTCGAGTTACGTGTAAATAATTATCCGTACCGGTTTTGCACTCGATACCGGGCCATGATTGGCCTGAGGTGCAGGGTTCCGGGTTGGAGACCCGCCAGACCCGGTCTGGTGACATGGAATCCATGACTTGGAACAGGGTTTCTTTCTCTGATGGTTGCATGGTGATAGCAGAGAGAGAAAATGGGAGGAGAGAGAGAATGGCGACGAGGAGGAGAAGGAGAAAGGTGGCCATGGTTTAAGAGGTGTATGACAGCATGAAGAGAGGAGAGGGAGTGCATAAGAGCTTGAGAGAGAGAGAGAGAGGTGATGTGATTTGATAGGATGGGAAGGTGGTGGGGCCGGGATGTCGGGTGTGAAGTGAAGAGAAAAGGGGTTCTCTTTTTCTTTTTTTTGGAAGACAAGACAAATGTAAGGTCCGAGTCAAGAAGCGGAGTGGTTGGGTTGGATCACTGCTGGTACGGTGCATTTTACACGGACACAGTCTCTTAGCTGTTTCATAATATCAGTTACTCCTATATCTAAATATATGTTCACAATTAATTGGTATGATTATTTTTTATGAACCGTCTGATCTGAACTTAATTGATCACATGACATCGTATAAATTAGCATTTAATAAAGGCAGCCTCTTATAAGATATCTTTATACCGAAGTGAACAAGTGAGTCATGTGTTCTTTTTTTTCTTTTTCATTTTTGAAATAATTCTAGTGTATATTTGACTTTAAATTGTTATGTATATAATTCTAATGTGTATACAATTGGAAAATACTATTTAAATAAAATAAATTAAATTTTATGTGTACTCAAATTATTTAGATTAGAATATAGTTAACCATTCATTATAAAACTATTAAAACTTTATGTCGAAAATTTAAAATTATTTGACAAGTGCAACCATATTTCAATCAATTCAAATTTATACAGTGGTGGGCAGAAAGAATGAGGTGAATTGTCTTTTTTTTTTTTTATTTATATATGATTTTCTATATAATTCAGAATAAAATGTTACAGTGTTGTACAATTGATCTCCTATTCTCTACATAAATTTGTTAATATCATTGGCTCTAATTTTAGTGTGTTTTTTTATCTCCATAGTTCGAAAGTTGGGCACCAACTCTGAACTTATACACATCATATCTAAATAATTAAAATACACATGCAATTTTTAACTTTTTAATCTAAACAGTATTATTAAAATATATGAATTAATTATGAAAGTTGAATGCACATAATCATGTTATATATTTTTCTATTGTTAAGCCAAGCAAAGATAATTTGCAAAATTGAACTAGACATAATACAATGATAACTGATAAGATGTCCCTCTGCTTTGGTCTAAGTCTTAACTACGACAAACCTAGCTACAACCACGCACGGATTGAAAAGTTAAAACGTGGGTCCCTGAAAAATATTAATTCAAACACTAAACAGGGAACATTGGGGAAAATAGTGTTTGCGTACTGTATGCAAAACCCCCTTTCTTTTACTTGTAGTCTTGTAGACAAGGTCATAGGTCATGTACAAACCTTGTCGTATACCGCAGCACCACCATAAAATCAATCCCTATAATACTACATTTTGTTTGGCATTGTTACTACGGATTATTTTACATGTAAACAAATAAAATATATAAGATAAATATTTGAACAGAGATATAAAAAAAGGGCTTTTAAAATTAGTTAAAAGAGATATGGCTGATCTTATGTTATTATTTTGAACAGAATCTTTTTAGACTAAGGTCATAAAAGAAAAGATATGTTATAAAAATAGGGTCAATTTAGTGCTTTTCTAAAAAAAACACACACACACAAATTTCATAAAAAAAATATGAATGACTGCTCCTTCGATTAAATTACAATGAAAGTCAATGTAAACTCCTTACTCCACGCTTAAATGGAGTAAAAGATGAGTTAATTCAAAATATATTACTCCATCTCTCTATATGGATTAACTTACTACACACTTACTTCTTCTTCTTTTTTTGACACTGTACTACACACTTACTTCACATTCAGATTATTTCTCAACATCTTACTTCTTCATATAAATTAATTTAATTCATTACTTGAACTCTCAAACGAGATTTGAATTATAAAAAATAAGACAGAGTAAGCAATATAATTCTCATTAACTTTACTCTATAACCAAACATAACCAAATCCCCCCATTGCATGAACTCATACCACCTAAGGTAACATAACATTAATGTTAAGATTCAGACCATCCGATATGAATTCACACAAATATTAAAGGGCTCATGTGCATTCTACCTCAAGCTGGATTGTTCCAGACTCTGATCGGATGGTCCGGATCTAAACAAAAAATAATCGGTTACCTCAGAAAATATAGATTCCACCTTGCATGTCATGCAATTAATCTTGTTTCTTAGCGTTTATTATATTGAAAAAAAAAAAAAAAACTGAAAATTCAAAGCATGACAGTGGCACAAAGTAAGAAGTGAAATAAAATGGGAATTACAGCTTATAGAAGAACCCTTGTCAATTCAATGCATGTGCAATATGAGAAAAATGAGCTCATGCAACAACTACAAAAGTTGCACGCAACTCAGCAACAACATCGATTCTCATTTCTGTCCACAAAAAAAAAAAAAAAAAAAAAAAAGTCACTGTTAAATCATTCTACATAGACATTGCAGCAGGACCAAACATTGTCACTGTGATCGGAAGCAAAATTAATGGAAATAGACTTCATTTCGATAGAAAAGAAATGATTAGAATAGATTTAGAATTGAAATTTGTTAATTGGAAGGGTTAAACAGCATAATAGAATTCAATATTTGACTATTCAAAAAGAGTCTAAAAATTCACTTAATTAACAAAGTATGCCATCAAGTAAAAGCTTCCTCTTCTTCTCAAACTCGAACAGGACGAGAAAAAAAACAAGAAAAACCTAGATTTTAAGCCAATGTCAAAGTATAAAACTCACTGTTCCTTCACGACTCAGCCTGATTCGCACTTCAACTCTCCCTCCGCCTCTTCTTTTTCCCCTTCAACTACGTCTTCTTCAGCAGTTGAAACTCGCAGCTTCTCTCACTACGACATGGCAGCGGTGTAAAAGCAGATAGTAACGTGGGCAGCAGTGTAATTTCACTCTGGCAAAATCATTTCTCGCCAAATACCTTCAACTTTGGTGTGATTTCGTTGGAGGAATTTTTCCCTCTCAAATCTTGTCAAATCGTGTCATCTCTCTTTGATACTTCCATTCCGATCAAGTGAAGAGAAAGAATTCCAATTCTATTTCTCATTTGAGAGTAAATTTTTTCATTCCGATCAAAGGGTGTCACAGCAGTAAACAGGATTTGGAAGCTTGAAGCACTGGCAAAGTGGCAAGGACTGTCATTTTCACTTAGCAAATGCTTAATAATAAAACCCTCGCAATCGATCGATAATTTGATGGTTCGGAGCTGGTGCGTTCCCAACATCTGTTACAATTTGACAATTCGCAATCGATTTAGAGTCAAAGTACGGCTCAATTAGCGCTTCACATATCTCGTTATAGTTTTTAACATTACTAACATAAATTGCATACGCATGCATTTAATTTCCTCAGTTCTGAATTTTCTGTTTAATCAATTTAGAATGGAATTAAAAAAGAGGAGCGATCACTTATACTCTTTTTTGGTGACACCAAATTACACTTTATATTTTTAAAGTCCAAACAATTGATATAAATCGTTTAATATGATAGATATGTTAAAATGTACTTACATATCAAATTTTACATTTTTTTTAATTCTTTTTAAAATTTATTAAGATGGGTACAAAATTTCAGTGATCTAAATATAACGATTTTGTTAAATACTTAATAAATAATAAAAAAAATTGAAAAAATAAAAAATTTAATCAGCAAATACATTTTAATATATGTATATTATTGAACATTTAAATTAATTATTTAAATTTGAAAAAATTTAAAAATAAAAAATGTAATTTGTGTCACGAAAAAAATATATAATTGGCTCCCTCTCGTTAAATAGACAAGTATTAATATTTTGTGTTGAAATTGCTCGTCTCTTTCAACTTTAATTTAATTTGGAAGAAAAGCATCATAAAGTATAGGTGGCTGAGATGTGCATGTGGTGAGTGGTGACCGACCCCCACGTGTGGATGTGACAATTTTTTTTTTTTTAAATTTCAAAGTGGATGTGACAATTGACTGCATCGCTTTCTACGTAGTACCTTATTTACGATCTATGGCTCTCTTCACACTTTCACAGAATCACAGATCCGCCTGCTGTGAAGAAATTACAGCATATGCTGACTTGCCGAGTAAAACCGGTGAATGGTGCATATTTATTTTTTTATCGCAAGAAAATGATATCGGTTGTAAGTGGCTGCAAACGATAAAACCGAATCCAACTTACCTCGCTTTGAGTTTAATTTAAATTAATTTTGAATCAAATTTTTTACTAATTTAATTTTTAAATTTTTACAATTTTTTTTACAACAAGGAAGAGTGATCGTAGTCACCGAAAGTGAGATGTGAAAGTCGTCTGGAGTTTCAAAACTGAGAGCGAGGATTATGACTTATATCTAGGCGGCCTTATGTATTAACTTTTAAGTCATTAGCGAACATAAATTATCAGTGAAAATCAACAGTTCACGTTACTTTAAATTTTGAACTAAAATAGTTCACGAACATATTTTAAACGAACCAAGTCCAATTTGAATTAATTTCGAACTATTTCGAATCAATTTTTTTACAAACTACGAATTTTTTATGCAGCCCTGGTTGTAACAATAAAGGTAAGCGCAGTTTTTATTTATCTACCAACATGTTGCAAACAATTTTCTGGGACAAATGGCCGGCCAGCTCTATTATTATTAATCTATAAAAATTAAAAGTAAAAAAAAAAAATTAAATCGTAAATTGAAACTTTATAAACTCTAAATATGAATATAGAACTTATAGCTTTTTCCATTTAGTAAAAAAGTAATTTAAGTAGAAGAATTAAATAATAACTCCAAAACATAGATATCATCAAATACATACCATCTTTGTATAGATTTAATGTAAGTATTTTTGTACTTTGTAGAGACATGGTCGCGAGAAGATAGTACAGGTTGGTAGTTTTTAGTTCTTAATTGTGCTCCTCTAATCAAACAATAAATTCTAAAAAGAAAATGATATATATGATTTCATAGACTTGCCTGGCTAAGAGTTATAAAACATACAGCTAATTCTCGAAGATTTTTATACAATTTTGGTTACTAAATATTAAATAAGCATCAAAAGTTAAAATATTCATGTTGTTTGACTAATATATAGTAACCAAAGTACACGCCAATTTTTTATTTTTTTTTTATTTTTTTTTTTATGTCTAGCCTGATATATGCAGCGACAAATTTAAGTAGAAGGCGGGGTCAATTGGGATCAGCATCATCTGTAGTATCGCACGGTGGAACTCACTACTTTACGTTCTAAATTTATTTTCAGTCTAAGTTAAATTTAATCTGGTGTCTATTTAGACGGTAGGATTTCCTTTTAAGATTCATGTCAAGTTAAAAGAACAGCTCGGAGCGGTATTTTTGGATGTAGCGGGAATAGCGAGAACAATGAGAATAGTGTTGTTCTAATTCATTCAAATATACTCAGGAACAGCGAGAATAGCGCTGTTCTCGCTATTCTTACAAAAACATGAAATAGCAAACGTACTCTCTCAAATGTTCAATCACTGTTCTCGCTATTCTAAATGTCCAATCCAAATAACATTCTGAATAGCTTTGAGTTAGCGCTATTTTTAAATAGTAGCTATTCTAGCTATTTTTAACCTACTATTCTCAACAGTTGCTATTTTAGCTATTCTCTAGTGCATCAAAACGTATCTAATTAATTGTATAGAACAATACCTCTGTAGCATTCTGAAGAGGTTAATTAACTCTCATTTTTTTTTAATTTTGTATATGTGCATAAACTTTTTCATAATTTAAAATAAAATTAGATATTATGGTGCTGTAAAATTGAAGTTCTCTGTAGAAAAAATATATATATATATGATTGATCACTAATATGTATTAATCTCCTATTTCAAAAATCTTGCTCTTCATCAATGATATTTGGATGATATTTTTAAGCTCACAATGACAGTTCACAAAATTAATATTAAAAAGAAAGAGTCGGCAGTTTAAATTGTGATTTATGAAGGACTAAATTTGAAAATGATGGTTATTGGGATCTAAAAAGGTCACAATGTGACCGAATATGTCACATCATGACATGATATATGTCAGTTACGTATTGTGACTCGTATGTTCTGTGTCATGATTATTCGCGTGATGTAACTATTTTTCAAAAATTTGGCATAGTACAGTACGACACATCACCCGAAAGATCTGACCACAGCACAACACGTGGTCACACAAGTCACGTGTAATTAGGACTATTAAATCTTGATCAAATAGTAAATCTTAAATAAACCAACTTAAATTATAAAAAAGAAGAAGAATTAAACATGATAAGATGTGACAAACGTGACCAATCACGGCGTGACTAACGTGCCATGACCATCATTTCAAATTGATCACAACACGCACAAATTTAATTTGATCATGACACTGCACAACATTGTTAGTTTGTAATAATCTAGAAGTCAATAATACGATAATTTATCATAAAGCTTTGTTCATGAATTGGATGATTAATATCATTTTGTTGCCTTGAGTATTATTGCATTTATGGATCATTTCGAGTTCATGACTGAAATTGTGAAACTCCATAATATAGATGATATATACTCTTAAAAGGTCACTAACCAAGGTAATTAGCAGGAACACTAATTACCGCGAAAAGGTTAGTATGTGGATTAAAAGATGGTTAAGTTTTACAAACCACCTGACACGAGATGTCATTTTAATCACATAGATACATGTTCTAGGAACATGAAATTTGACATACCCCGAATGAGACATTAAATAGAATTGTGTTCGTGTCATTAATGTTTCTCATTCAGTGTCACGTTCTAAAGTATGAGGTATTTATTGTTCCCACTAAGAAATATGTATGTGTGATTGCTATCTACCGCTGTCCGTAAAAAGCAGTCATAACGGTAGCATTCCCATATGTATAGCTTAGTTGAGGAAGTGATAGTCTACCAAAAGTACTATTTGTCCCTCGTATCTCTATACGAGCTATAGCATCACTGGGCCCCTTGATAGAGTTAGATTATCTGCTAGCGGTATAATTACAAGAGTAATTATATTTGATAATCTGCTCAAGATCAAGAAAAGATTCAGTTAGCAAGGATGACACACATCTACCTTGAAACTGATCTGATAGCTATGAGACAGAAGAACAGACACAAGTAAATTGTTTACTGGATCGTGATATTGTACAGTACAGCATCATCTGTGTAATTGGATGGTCATGATGTGTTGCCAGACGCCACCCATGATTATAGAAGTTAAAACAGTTTTAACTCTATTTACCAACATAACACAGATCCTATTGGGTCACACCATATAGGAGCTAATTGGAGAATCTTATTTTGATTGATTATAAATTGGTTATGATCAATGATAAGATGGTTATAATTAATTATACGTGTTATAATTAAATTATAAATGTTATGTAAAAATAACAAGCAAAAACACTGGTTAATTTATAAATGTGTGTGACACGTATAAAAGTTAACCGGTTAATTTATAAATGTGCAGGACACATTGTATAAATTACCGAAGCAACAACCGCAAGAAAAAATATATATAATTATTCAGAATAATTATACGAATATTATTTGTGTTCGGGCCGAGGGCATTCGGATCTTTTCAGATTCGTCCTTATTCGCATGACATGTCATCGATCCTATCCAGATGACACGTCATCGATACCGAAACAAATAACCGCAAGAAAAATATATATATAATTGTTCAGAATAATTATACGAATATTATTTGTCTTCGGACCGAGGGCATTCGGGTCTTTTTTAGATTCGTGCTTATCCGCATGACGTGTCATTGATCCTATCCAGATGACATGTCATCAATCCTATCCACAAGGGCAAAATGGTCATTTCACACCTATGCCACCTTGCATGTGTAGAAACATGGAGAAGAGTGTGGAAGGGTGTGGAAGGGGTATTTTGGTCATTTCACATATAAAAGGATGAGGTGTCAATGGCATACCTTGTAAATAGGCATATGTTGAGGGGTATTTCGGTCTTTTGCGAACCTCCTCAAAAGCCTATAAATAGAGGGGTGCATGTAGAGAGAAAAATCACTAATTCACTTGTATCGTTTCGTGCAGAATCGAATCGGTATTTTCTCTCTTTCTCAGTTTCTCTCCCAAATAGTGTTTCGGTTGAGAAAAGAAAGTTATACGTAGTTGACGTATAATCTTGCGGGTTGTTGTGGAGTATATTTACGGGATCGATGAATAGTGTTTTACCGAATTTAGCGGTATGTCAGTTTTGCTCATTTGATGAAACTGAGTAACCGAAAATTCGTGTTTACGGGTTTTCGTCTTTTCCCCGTGAATAGTGTTTTTGCAGAATTCCGCGGTTTACGGTATTTCTGGCAGAATAAATTAACCGCTCTCTGGTTAGTCCTGGTGGATAACCGATAGAGGCATCAGACGTCTGATGCTCCGAGACGAGTCGATTCCTTCCGTGATGTAGCTCTACACGCTCGGTCTGCATTCCAACTGTGATTTGGAAACAAGGTATAAATATGTTATATTAATCTATTTAATTGGTAAGTAGATTAAAGTTTTAGAAATCAATCATGGAGTAGATCTGTAAAAGGATTAAATTGGGTTTTGATGCCAAAGGAATACTGAAGGTGAACCGCCTTGGAAAGTTTCCTGACATACCCCGTTTAATCCTGAGCTTAAGTTGGCCGTAGAAATTTTTGTTCTACGGTCATTCCGCACCTTAAGCCTAAACGAGTTTTGGTTACCGCAAAATCCCAAAAGTGGTATTCGAAACCCAACAAACATGTATTGAAAATCCTAGTAGCCATTGAAGGGTCAAAATTTGAAATAATAGTGGATAGTTCGGAGTTTAATATAGTGATCTTTAATTATTTTATGTTTTTTTTTCCAAATAGAAAATGTTTAGGAATTGAAATTTTCAATTACGATCCTCTAAATTGCAACTTTAGTTTAAATATTCCTACACATTTATTTAAAAGTTATGTCTTAAATAAAACAAATCAGTTTCATACAAGTTGCAATTACTAATTTATTTACATCACTGGTGAGACCCGTACGTACTTCTGAAATTATTATTTTTTGGGACTATGATCGAAATATCAGAAAGAGAATATTAAAATGCATTTGCATGATCAAGCTCAAGACAATGGTTCTAATTGATCTGATCAACTAAAGAACATGCTTGTTGTGCAATACCAATTTACATTGACAAAGATGCATAACATAAGTCACGGTATCTATTCTGTGTTTTTTGGAAGATACATAACATTTGGTACTGCCAAACACGATCATTTTTTACTATATTTTACCAAAGATAATTCTAATTGTTCTTTACACGAAGACTTAACAAAATGTTATTTACACGAAGACTAAACAAAATGTTAGTACGTATAACTAGGACGTTTGTTTTTTTTTTTAAGTGGCTTTAAATGTCAATTAATAATTTTATTAATAAAAACCATATTTACAATGAGTTAAATAATTTTAATTTCAAAATCTAAACTCATTTATTCTCATTAATTTATCTAAATTATTCTCACCAATTAATCCTCCTTATTTACACTCTTAATTAAACACCCTAATACATCATTCTTTAACCCTCTTCATGATTGGATTTATTTTCATTTGATAGTCACCGCACTCTGACGGTCCGAACTACTCAACGCCACGCTTTGATACTCACCACCACACTCCAACGGTCCGATCTACTCACCGCGGCACTCCGACGGCCGGATCTACTCACCGCGACACTTCGATGGTCGGATCTACCCACCGTCACTCTCTCACGGCCGGATCTACTCACCGCGACACTTCGATGGTCGGATCTACCCACCGTCACTCTCTCACGGCCGGATCTACTCACCGCCGCACTCCGATGGTTGGATCTACTCACCACGGTGCTTCGACGATCAACTCACCGCCTTGCTCCGATCAAAATGAGTAAAGACTATACACTCCAAGCTCCAACGATACTGCGCTCTTGACTCCAATCGGCTCCGCTTGTCTTGGCTCCTTCCCCTCTCTCACATTCTCTTCTCCACTCAAAGAGATAGAGACGGAAGAGGGGAGTATACTTAGGGATGCAAACGGATCGGATAATATTCGATCGTATCTGGATTCATATCCAAAAATTAAATATGGATATTCGATATCCAAATATCTGTGCGAATACGAATACATATATGGTTTTGAATTTTAATTATCTGTATCCAAATAGTAGATGTAAATCATATAATTTAATATATATTATGAAAATATTTAAAGATATACGGTATCAGATATGTATCTGTACGTATCCGTCTAATATTCGAACTGTATCCGTATCCAAAAAATTAAAACGGATATGGATATGGTTTTACCACTTTTTGGTATCTAATCCGTTTGCACCCCTAAGCATACTAGTGTGTTAGATTGAAATCTAGAAGAAAATGAGAGGGATGAAATGGAGAGGTAGAGAACCTAAGTATACTAGTGTATCGGATTAAAATCTAGAAAAAAATGAGAGGGATGAAATGGAGGGGTAGAGAAAGAAGACAGCTAGGTTAATCTCCCTTTTTTACTCTCTGAGCGATAGGGCGAAAGAAAACCAAAGGAGAACTGGGTATTTATTAAGTTGATTAGTCTTTAGTGAGCTTAATTTTACTTAGAGGATTTATTTCAAATGATAAATTCAAATCATCGAAACATATTCTTTTTCACGAGTAATATGTTTTCATATAATAAATTTTCAAATTTTAGCATTGAAGTCAAGCGGTCAAAAATAATGAAAAACATATTAAAATTAACTTGTATAATGTCATTTTTTTGTCTATTTGACTATATACAAAATTAATTTTAAATATATAAATTTTGCATGTAAATACATCATTTGTGAAGTAGATCAGTTTCAATTATTAAGAATCATCTTTTGAAACTAATTCAATAAATTTTAGAGTTAAAACCTCATCAAAACCTAATAGTCAAATTTGCATCGTTATGATTATTATTACACTATGTTATTCATAAATAATAGTTTTAATACAAAACCTAAATATACTGTTGATTAGTATAAGGTGATTATTTGATTCACAAATATTGTAATACATGATTACAAGAGTAAAACTAATATACACTTAAGTGTACTGTACACTTAACTCTAGGACCGTATGATTTTTTTAAAAGTCGTGCAGCGCGAATCTCAAAGCTAATCCTAGGGTTCTAGAGTTAAGTGTATGGTTCAATCGGTACACTTAAGTGTATATTAGATTGACTCTGATTACAAATATTACTTCAATTAGAATTACTCGTTTTAATTAACTGGGTAAATTTTACTGGAAGTCACTAAACTTTATTATTTGTCACGAATTAGTCACTCAAGTTTGATTTGTTCATTTTTAGTCACTCAATTTTGTCATTTGTCCCAATCAAGTCACTCTATATTTTTCTGTCAAAAATACTATAGCTGAATACGCTCATTACGTTATTATTTTGGATGAAATATACTCATTGTGTTAGTATTCTAGACGGAATGAGTATATTATGTTAATATTTTAAACAAAATAAGAACATTCTATTAATATTTTGGACGGAAAAGTACAGATTAATTTAAATAAACAAATCAAACTTGAGTATCAATTCATAACAAATAATAAAATTTAGTGAACTCCAACAAAATTTACCCTAATTAATTAATTACAAATGTTACAAGATAAGTTACTTTATCTATTACAACTTTACTAGTTTACAACCAACGACAGGAAACATTAATTTATATCTCGCCCCATTCTCCAATAGGCAATAGTAGTAAAGAAACACAAATACAAATAAAAGGTTGATTTAACCCACGTTGAAGATAATATTTATTTTTAGCCCCTAGTCATGTCAAATAGTTGGCAGCGTCACTCACCGTCAAACAAATAATGTCTTGGCCGGTCACAAGACCTCCATGTATGGAAAGCAATAATGCACTTTGGCTAGTGGGAGCAATTCATCCCAAAATATGTTATTTTTTTTTTTTATCACATCAAATGATCAAAATATGTTATTGAGTTTGGTTATAGAATCCTGCGACAAAGGCAAACCATTGACACGTGAAAAAAACACGAGGCATCTGAGACAGATTTTTGAAGCATAAAAGAAGGGTTTCAAATCAGCTTTCCTCTGTCGGAACCAGATTCCTTCAATGCGAGTGTGCAACAAAGGTGCAAACCAGGCTAACTAGCGGGTGCATGTGGGATCCTCTACATTGTCTGGATCACAGAATTTTTTGTTTGTAAAAATTATATAAAAATAATATTAGAGTATAATATAGATTGTATTAATAAATATCACAGAAGGAACTACTTTTTCGTTTGATTTCTTTTAGGAATCTCAAGGGAATTGAAACGAAAATTCAATTTTCTCATAGACCATATCACCTACTGCACAGACGTTATTAACAAGGGAGAATTTCACGTATACCCCTCAAAAACTTCAAAATTACGTATTTCCCCTTCTAAAATTTAAAATTACATATTCCCCCTTCTAAACTTCAAAAACTCACTCATTTACCCATTTTATTGTCTTTTCTATTAAAACAAATTTTAAATTTAGAAAATACCTATTTTACCATTTTATTAAAAAGCATAAAACACCCATTTGACTCCAATTTGAATCTAAAGGCTCCTCTACTGTCCGAATTGCTTTCAGATCCGTGCACACTAGATCAGCACAAATCTTGAAGCGAACAAACACTGAAATTGATGCAATATATCAAAATTGCTTTGAGATTTGTGCGGACTAGATTAGCACGAATCTTGAAGCGAACACGGAATAATCTTATTGCAATACGTGCGGATCGGACGGTAGAAAAACCCTTCAGTTTCAAATTTGAGTTCAATGGGGGTATTTTATACTTTTAATGAAAGGTAAAATAGGTATTTTATATATTTAGAATGAGTTTTAATATAAAAGACAATAAAATGGATAAATATGTGAGTTTTTGAACTTTAGAGAGGAAAATATGTAATTTCCAAATTTAGAGGGGAAAATACGTAATTTTGAAGTTTTAGAGGGGTATACGTGAAATTCCCCCTATAAATAATCTATAAAGAAATCAAAGGTGTCAAAATCGCTAAATATTTATGCATAATTCGCCTTCTCTTTTCTTCTTTCCGTCCGCTCACTTCTGAAATTTACCCCTCTAGAATTAGTAATCAGCAATGGAGCCAAGATTTTCGTCTAGAAGGAAATAGCGATTAAATAGCTATTCAGATTCAAACCCATTAACTAATTGAATACTGGATAAAAAAAAACAATACTATAATTTCTAATTTTATGATTTTTAATCAATACTCTAACTTCTAATTCTAATTACCAATCAGAATTTAAATAATTAATCTTAATTTTAACCCTAATTACAAATCAGAATTTCAGAGGGAGACAAAAACAATTACAAAAGACAGAAACAAAATTGGTTTGAATCTATAAATCTCTATAGAAATTTAAAATAAAAGTGAGTAGTTACCTCTTATTTTTTACTAAACTCACTGCTGCTAGTAATTGACTTCGATCAAATCCGGTCAGGCCTTCATTTTTCTTCACTGTCCTTCCTTTCTTTCGGATACCTCCTCCTGAAGCACACCATAAAGAACCGAAAAGAAAACAATTGACTCCTGTAGCTTAAAATATTAATGCAATTCATCTAATATCGTATATTATTTTTATATGAAAAAAATTCATTGGAGTTTTCTTTGCGACGGTGGTTTTTGTGAAAGTAAAAAGTGGCTTTTTGCAACGAAGTACTGTCATAAATATATTTTTTTCTATTAGCGAGGGAGTACTGTCATAAATGTGTTTTTTTTTTATCTCACGAATAATGTCTATTTTATTGTTGTGACGTGATGCGGCTCTTGCGTTTGTACCAGAATAGAATGACACTAAAATTATTCAATTCAAACAAGTCTGGGGTTGAACATTACTATCTTCATAGATATTAGATGGTCAATCGTCTTGAGGAGCTGAATGAACCTAGAATGACTGATGCAAACCATAAATGCATTGCTTTGATTTTCATTTCTTAAAAAATAAATTCTCAGAACTAGTATCAGTCAATATTTTTTTTCCTCGTATCTTTGTTAAGGTAACGAGGACAATATGTAGACAGATTGTCAGATTGAGCTCATAAATAGGAAATAGCAATGCATGGAAAGAAAATGTTCTCCTGAAAATATATATGAATTTTTATCAGTTTAAAATTAATATATGCTTTCTAAAAAAAGCTTCTTAAAAAAAATTAATATCTGTATTGGAATGAGACGAATAATTTTATTCCTCATATACTTATAAAATACTAATTACATATATGTATGCATTTACATATAAAAATTGTCGTCTCGTTACAAAATTTGATGGCTTACATGCCGTGTTGTAAGTTTATAGTGTGGTAGATGATAAATTGTACAATTGCGGTACATCAAGTCGATACAATAAATGATAAATATATAGAATATTAGCTTAATTATTAGATAAAATAAACTGGTTTCATAATAACCATTCCTTTTTTTGTACTTAAATGCAGGGGCTGAATTTCCGCGGTGTTATAAATCTAGTCAATACGACTATACAGTATACAAGATCAAAAGGGCTCTTAAATTTCCAAGATCATTTTACTGTTAAATAAGAGCATGGATTATAAAAATAAAATGAGGTGCAGTTTCCAAAGATTGGTCGGGTATTTGATTAATTATTAGTCCGCATGGGCCAACTCCCACTTGGGTCCAATCAGAATTAGCTGAGTGGCTATTTTCAGAATTTTGCAACCATAAAGTAGAAATGAAGTTATGGTTTTTCCAACTTTTTTAACTTTGTAGAAATTAAAAAAAATATTATCAGAAATAAGACGGATTTTTTTGCTTCCATAGATAGGACCGAATCATGATTCGGTGATTGGAGTATCTAAATTACAAGAACAAAATTAATACTTCGGTCTAAGTAGTTATCATAAATAGCAATATGATTTCGCCACAAAATATTTAAAAAAATTTAGGATCGAACTATTGATTCGGTCATAGTAAGAATTATAAAATAGTATATGACACAATAAATGTGCATATGCATTTGCAGTAGTAAATCACACAAAGAATATCATATGGCCTCATTATGCGGATTTGCAGTTATATGCGAAACTGTAGTGGATTTGTGTGACCCATGTACGGATTTGTGAATAATGTACCTGTACAAGCTTTTTGCTACTTTTTGTTTCTCAAATATACTAGTTACTATATAAAGGTTCCAAATAAAATTTGTTATTACTTGTAGGACTAATAAATTTAGTAAGTTCAGTCAAAAAACAAATTTACATATGGGCCACGTGATTCTTTAAATGAAGATATCATTTTAAGCATGTATTTTAATGTCACTGCATTTATTTCTCTTTGATTTGAATAATTTCTAAACATATTTTCACTCTTCTTCATTTCCATTTTTATGGATATCTCCATTTACTTATTTTTTCTAAGTTTCTGATTTATTTTTCTTAATTTTTTTAATTTTATTTTCTGATTTCTTTTTTAAAAGTTGTCGCTCTTTTTCATTTCCATTTTCATGATATCTCCATTTACTTTTTTTTTTCTTAAAGTTTTTGATTTGTTTTTCTTAGTTTCTTAATTTTTTTAATTTTATTTTCTGATTTCTTTTTTATAAGTTGGTTAATTAATAAATTTGATTGCAGTTAATTTAATTTGATAATTTACTTGTATTTTAAAATTTGCATATTTGAAATCGTATTAAAATCTGCATATGCGGCTGCATACTGCACACGTAATATGCAGTGACTTTCTGCATGCATGAATAAAATTGTATTTTATAACATTGGACAAAATTAATGGCTTAGTCTCATTGATTTTCCACAGTGGGTGACTATTGGTGTAGTAAATTGTGAAAATCAGTTGTCAAATCATTAGTTCGGTCGCATTCATTTATTGAGAAAAAAACAATCCATCTTATTTTTGACAAATTGATTTTTTTTTATTTCTATAAATAAAACTTTTATTTGTCTGCTCATAAAGCCCCTACAGAATTCAATATTTTATCCACCATGCTATTATAACCAAAAAAAAAATCCACCAGCTACATATTCCACAACTTCATATCCCGAGTGCTTTGTTTCCAAACAGTAGGATGGATGTTAACAGCAGTACCCACTCGCACTTTTTTATTTGAATGCATGTCAGTCTAACATTTATCAGAAATTGACGTTATGCATCGAAAATTTACAAATCTTCTTATAAGCTACGATTCTAATTCTCA
Source organism: Carex pumila (assembly GCA_033356055.1). Classification (NCBI taxonomy): domain Eukaryota; kingdom Viridiplantae; phylum Streptophyta; class Magnoliopsida; order Poales; family Cyperaceae; genus Carex; species Carex pumila. Next base: position 122,561 of record JARJHM010000099.1, read on the forward strand.
AGTAGAACTAGTGTGTTTTGGTGAGCTTAACTTCAAAATTTATCAAATCGACTTCAAATAATGAATTTAAACTGTTAAAAACCGGCTACCTTACGAGTGATGCTTCTACATGTAAAAAGTTTAAACATTTAAATTAATTTAGTATAAAGTCAAGCGGTCAAAAAATATTAAAAAAATGAATGTACTAAAATTAATTTATTAACCTTTTAATTTTAACCTATTGATTTTATACTAAATTAATTCGAATGTTTAAAATTTTCACATGTAGATGTATCACTCGTAAGGTAGACGGATTCTAATGATTCGGATTTGTTATTTAAAACTGATTTGATAAATTTTAAAAGTAAGTCTTTGGTCTACAATTCCTTGCTAACGCTATTAATTCGGTATTTGTTTGAATTCATGTATGATTTGATGAGGTTTCTAACCTAATATGTTATTAAGGGTTACATTCGTAAATTAATAACATGCCTAGGTAACTCGAACTTCTCAATGAAGTTCCCCACCCTAGCTACCTAGACCTATAAGCTCTTGTTAGTCTCTCCTCTCCTCAAATATTGGTACTTCGCAATTAAGTCCATCATACCAATACTCGATTTGAATTGAGATGTCCTAATTAGGGTTTGACTTCACGATTAGGTTCTTCACCAAATTCCTAACCTTAATTTCTATATTTCCGGCTTAGATTAAATTGGTTACAATCTTAACCTAAACCTAAGGTATTTGCATTCATAATTTGGTACTATCCTATTGATCACAGTCAATTTTGATTCTTTCGAATTCAAAACGGGATACTACAATTCAAGTACTAATTATGTAATTAACACAAATTATTAAATCACAGAAATTAACATCAAATCTCATAAAACAATCATAATAAAAACAAATAACCGAATAAAATAGAATTAAACAAGTTCATGCATTGACCTAAACCCCTAGAGAGAGAACTACTCCCTCATGGAGAGATCCATTACAAAAGTTGGCAAAAGTAAGAAGAAATGAAATAAAGAAATGATTACACCCTTTATTTGATCAAAGCCCTCAATCTTGCCGACTTCTTGCTCAGGAAACCCTTCTTCTCCTTGCTTGAAAGCTTTCCTTACTTCAGAATTTATCGCTATGTGTGTAGAGAGAATGAAAGAATGAATGGGAAGAGATAGAGAGGAGATGTGAAGATATCCCTTGAGATGAGATGAGATCCCCTCTTTTATAGCCAAGGATCATGTCTAATTAAGAGCCTAGGGAGTGGAGTTAGTGGGTGTTATATTTGGATTGTTTTTCAGGATTGTCTTGTCCACATGTGGCTGTCAAAACGCGTCCATGATGCACCAAAAATAGAAAAACTGTCAAAAACGTGCAATTTTGGCTTTCTGCGGGTCCAGTGCGGGTGCTCCGAGCCGCACTGCGGATGGGCTGATCCGCACTGAGAAAAATTTTAGTTTTTAGTTTCTCATGTTGTAGATCTTCTCGCTAGCTTTCCAAAAAGTGGTCATAAGCCTTAATCGGAGTTACGAGTCAAAAGTTATGACCATTTTAAGTTCAGACTCTATTTTTGGCTGGCTGCTACAGTGCATCCGCACTGCAATCCGCATTGCTACAGTACCATCCGCACTGCTACAGTATCATCCGCACTGGGATCCGCACTGCTACAGTATCATTCGCGCTGAGATCCGCACTGCGTCTTCACTATCCGCACTGCGGATGCATCGAGATCCGCACTAGGCTCGGACTTTTCCTGTGCGACCAGAGTGCGGCTGCATCGAGATCCGTGCATTCGCACGGATTTTGATGTATAGCTTATTATATCTTTTTAAAATTGGCGCGCGTCCAGAAATCCATCTAAGTACTTATTTTGGCCATATCACGAAAGTGTGTTTAGTGATGTTTAGTGAGCCTAATAACACCCTGGTTCTACTCCTAATTCTCTGTTTAATTTTTGGAATAGGATAAGAGTTATTCAGCTCAATTCCCAACACGAGCACTGTGTCTCGAATCTGTGAATATCTTAATCATTGAGTTAGATAAGGATTTATTTATCATAGAAGTCCAGTTATAATTTTGATTATCTTCTAAAATATATCAAACGCGAATCGTAGATGACATTTAGTAAAATTTCGCTGCTAATTTTTTTCAAAGGGAGAATTTAACATGCACTACTTCCGTTCGATAAACCGTGAACGGTACATGCGAGCACTATTCCGAACATATTTTTCTTTCTTTGTTTTCTTGAGTAATGCAGCCGGGGCACATATAAATTACTAAAAAGAACCAAAATAGAAAGGAAGCGGCCATTTTTATTAATACTCTAAAAAAAACAAAATTTTAAAAATAGCCTTGTCCCGACCGTCTGGACCTGGGGCGGGCTACACCCCAATCAGTTTTTTTGTGAATAAAAAGTTTTCTTGTTTAGAGTGTATGCTAAAAAAAAGACCTTTGATATATTTATGAAGTTATGTCATAACTCTTTATAACTTTGATTTAGTTTGTCAATTGGATATTACAAGCCTAAAGATAACACTAATTAAGGACTTGATCTTGTTCTAAAAAAATTATTTTATTTACATATACACAATAAAATATAGTCAGATTGTCTCAATGATGTCAACTTTTTTTTTTCTCTTAGAGAATAATTGGATTATTTGTTAACTGTCATATACTATTTGCTTGGAAATAGGCAAACAAACACAATAAATAGTAAATGCATTTTAAAATAATTATATAGATAATTCTTGAATAATCTCTTAGGCTTATGACTAAACAAAATACCAATCATTGTGCGTCTACCGTCGAACAAAAACTTAAACTGAGTTTTTGAGGCACTAAACGACGTTTTTTTTTTAATTCTGATGCCTCAGACCCGTCCTCCCCTTTTCGAAAAGTGCTCATATGCATAAATTCGACTTTCCTAGCCAAAGTTATGGCTGTTTAAAGTTTTTTCGAAAATTAAACTTTAGAAATTCATAACTAACTGTAGAAAAATCCAAATAAGTTGAAATTTATATCAATTCTGTGTATTTTTGAATGCTCTACATGCTGGTGCAATCACTTTTGCAGTTTAGTCCCTGTATCAATCCATACTTGCTGATTTACCAGCAAATGTCAAATTTAATATTTTTAGTGCATTGCACTATACAAGTGGTCTTTGCCTAGTGCTTGGCTGCTGATTTTGGACTTGGTACCATACTAGAGGTCAGTCTAGGATACTTTGTGCATGGACAGAGATCTAATTTGATGTTTGAACATATTTTAGTAGCTCTAAATTACTGTTTTAGTACCATAAATAAAGAGAAGAAGATCAATAAATTGTCAGAAATTTTTCAATAAATGTCAAGTCCTTAATTAGTGTTATATTTAGACTTGTGATATCCAACTAACAAATAAAATCAAAGTTATAAAGAGTTACGACATCACTTCATAAATATATCAAATGTATTTTTTTGGCATACACTCAAAACAAGAAAAGTTTTTCTTTACAAAATTATTTAAATAAAAAATATTAAGATTTTTTAAAAAAAAGAGGACCGCCCTTGCCAGGGGCGGTCTAATTGGGGTGTGGCCTGCCCCAAGCCTAGGCGGTCCGCTTAATTTTTGTGCCGCCTCTGATCCAGACGGTCAGAGCATTTTTTTAAAAATGACTTACGGAGTTATTTTAAAAATTTTTTTTTTTTTGGAGGGTATTAATAAAAATGGCCGGAAAGGTAGAAAGTGATAGCAAATAGTACGTACAGGAAATACTGCTGCTTGGAAAATCTATTTTAGATATAGTCGTCGTAGACAACCAATAGTCCAATAATCTTCAATCAGCGTGGATACAGTGCTTGTGTTTCCATTTCAGCGCAGACTGGAAACAAACAGTAGCAAAAACACACTGTAGCAAGAAAAGTAAGCTTGCGACAAAAAAGCCAGTCTTACATTTTCTTGCGCAAGAAAGAGCAGCTGCATGCAGCTGATGTATTCACTGTGATACGTTTGGTTGCAATGAGAATAGACTATTTTTGAAAATAAGCTATTCGGAACAAGTTATTTAGTGTTTGATTGAGTTAGAATAACTATAATAGAGAATCAAACTTGTTTGTCTTATTATAACAAATATTTTAATAAGACAAACATTAATTTTACCATTCTAACTATTATAATATAGTAAAATTACAACCAAACATACCCTCTAGATTGGTACCCCCATTTGGTTTTTGCCTAGACCACCACTCCTGGTAACAGTGTTAATGTCCATTTCAATCAGCATTTCAGGATAAGCAATTACTACATGTTTTACAAGGTGCTTACTAAATAGAAATGTAATATATCTAATACTGTGAAACTGATAAGATAACTACACTATACAAGAACATTCGGAACTAGATTAAATAAACAATAACAGTATATTAGGAACAAATTACGAGACCCTATATCGATGCAACTTCTCATTACCAGAACCTCAGGATATTGAGTAAGAATCAAAATTTGAACTTAAAAAATAGAGTTAATAGGAATTTTGTTAATTAAATAGCCTGAAAAAATTTCTGGATTTGTGTGGGTCCGCTACTATGCCTATTATGCTGTCAATATAAATACATGTTCATTTCAATCAGCATTTCAAGATATGTAATTACTACATGTTTTACAAGATGTTTACTCAATGGAAATCTAAGATATCTTTACTGGGAAACTGATACATGCTCATTTCAAGATAAGAAAACTGCAGTAGACCATGAAATTTTTTAAGATTAAAACAGATTCGTAATTTGATAAAATAAACATTAACAGTACATTAGGAATTCAAATTAGGAGCAACTATTTCAAGTTATCAACACAACTTCACATTACCAGAACCTTAGGATATTGAGCAAGAATCAAATTTTGAACATAAAAATTACAATAATTAAAAAAATATATAATAATAATTAACAACTAAAATCAAACGATGGTTTGTCTTCGCTCAACACTACTCTAAACACTAATGTGGCGACTATTTCATTGGTTCCCACTCCAAAGCAACACTTGTTGTATAAGCACAGCAAGAAGTGTGCCGGTGGTGATATTTATCACATTGACAGCATCATTGTTTAACTACATCCAAATAAATGCAATAACATTTTTATAAATTTATTCATTGACGACTCCCAACAAAAAATAATTAAGTGACCGATATAATTTGGGAGGAAGCATATACTAACCCACTGAAAATCTTCCTTATCTTGTAGAACTGCACCAATATAGCTTTCCACAAAATTAGCAATTTGAGATGCCACAACACAAATCACAGCTTGTGGTATATCCAACTTAAAAAGAAAAAAAATACTTATTCAAAAGTTGCACCAAAAATAGCCCCATTTGCAAATGGTAATCAACTAATGTGTTTGGGGCTTTCATGTTATTTTGAAGTTGAGACATGTAATTTAAAGGCATATTAAATTAATTTTTACCAGGTCTGCTGCTTTACAGTAAACAATATTTAAATTCACCTTGGTTAGTATTAATTTAGTCAGTGCTTCAGAAAAGAAATCTATTGGAGTAAGGGTTAAAATTACAGGAACTTAATGGAATATACAACTTAAATAAGCTAATGGTTGGGAGTGAGTTGCAAGCACCTGAAATTTGGTCGGTCAAAATGAATACATGAAAAGCAAATGTTCAGTTTAATTTGTAAATCCGGTAAGTTCAATTAAAAAAGAAACAAGATTAACCGCCAAAAGAAGAATAAGTAGATATAAACAAATGCATTATGGACCACAGCATGTAAGTATTTTTAGAAAGAAACCTCGCCAAGGTAATAAGCGATAGTGGAGAGAAGAATGGAAGCGAAGAAACCAGCAATGGTACCTTCAACACTAACAGCCCCCTCGGTACCTCTTGGTACCACTTCAAAATTTGTCACAAGGTACCTGCTCTAAAGACAAGAAAAAAAAATTATGTACTTTAAGAAACTGGATCCTAGATCTATTTCAGATTTTGGTGCGATCTGACTGTTAGTCTGTTATGTTGTTTTGGGGTATGGACTTCCATTGTGTTTAGTTGCACGTCAGAGGGTTAAAATGAAGAAATACAAAGTTAACTGAGAGCCAAATTAATGCTAATGCCTTAGTTTAAAATACAAAATTAAGATAAAACTTGGATCTATTTCAGATCAGTTATAGGTAAACCGTTGGATCCGAGAGTCTACGTAACGATTAAATTGGTTCAAGACAAGCAAAGATTTAGAGCAAAGAGATAATGCGCAATCTGAAGTCTAAAAGTGAATCTATTGTAGACTTAATTAAAAAATGAAGGGTTAAACAAGGCTCAGTGCAGTTAGTTTATAGCTGAAATCAAGTAACCAGTACCTTACCATTAGTAGGGTTGTTCATTGGGTCGGTTCGGTTAAAACCGAATTAACAAATTTTATTCGGTTTTCAAATGTATAACTGAACCAACCGAATTAAACTTGTCAACCAAATAACAACCGAACCAAAATAACCAAAGTAAATTTTGGTTTGTTTGGTTGAGCCGAAACAAGAGAGATTAAATTTTAAAAGGTCAAACTCAATACATACACAAATATATTTAATAATCATGGAAGTAAATATGAATTATATACATAAGTTGTTGACATAACATGCATTGTTCAATTCCATACAACATATGTAGATGTTGTAAAATATCTAAACCAAAATTTGAACCATCAATCACACTAAAGCATGGAATTGAACCAAAGTTCGGTCAGTTTGGTCCTTTCAGTTTTGAAAAATCTAAACCAATCCAAATATAAAAAAACTGAAGAAATTCATAAATTCAACCAAACCGATCCATTTAAACCGAGAAACCAAACCATTTAATCCGAACTTTTTCGGTTTGGTTGAAAACAAAATAAACTGGACCCAATACAATGAGCATAACTTACGCTGTCTTGCCATATGCCTTGCCAATTTCACTAGAAGCGGTATCACTCAACTTTGTACAGAAACTCGCAACAAACCCTAGTTGCCACAGCCCGGCAAAAGTTTCCCCTCCAATACCAAATATTGTCAGAAGAGCGCACACACAGCCGGCTGTACCGGAACCAATCACACTCCCAGGACCCCTCCTGCCTCCTCTCTTCTCTGCCACCCCCATTGCCTCTTTCTGTGTTATCTTGAGCTTGGTTGCAGCTGTTCCCTGTTTATCTAATTGACGTTTAAATCAAGGAATATTAACTGTGTGAAAATTCTAAATACAAGTAATTTAATTAGTGTATGGATTAGAACTAGAATTCATACTGGCATTGGGATTGTGTTCCTAATTAGATAGTAATTTTTGCATCGAATTCAACTACAGGCCTAAGATTTATACCCTACTACAAATGAATAGAAATAATGAAAATACGTTATGGGAGTGCAAGATTTTACTACCAACTGTTTAATTTCTTGATAGAAACATGTTCTTCTTTAAACAACTGACTAGAGTTAGCATCTTTCGTTTGTTTTGTTATAGATAAACCGTCCCTCTTTTTATATTGGTACTGTAGTACATAGTAAATCTGGGATTCAACTTACCAGAACGAAATAGGATGCAACAAGGAGAAACCCGGACGAGCCAAAAGCACGCCACGTCAGACTCCCTAGCAGGAAAGCTGCTCCAATTCCTGAAATGGAGAGTCCAGTGGCAAGGATCGGCGAGCCAAGAATAAATATTAGTAGATTGCTTCCAATGGCCGATTTCCACGTCGGAGGAGATGCTTGAAGGATGTCAATTAGCGTCGACTGTAGCTCGGGAAGGCTGGAGAGAGATGCGGCGTTTAAGGAAATGGAGTGGTTATGACTGGTGAAAGAGAGGTAGGCGGGGATCCGACTGGAGAGGAAACGAGGACGAACTGAGTAGAGACTTTTCGGCGTGAGGGGATAAAGCGGGAGGAGGAGGCCTGACGCCATTGTTGCCGCTTGAGCGAGTGAACACTCTTTTTTTCTTTTGAGAAGAGCGAGTGAGCACTGTTGACTCCGTGTAGAGGGCTTTGATGCAAGAAATAATAATAAATACTACTGCATTGTTTGCTCGGATTAGGCGAATTTGGGCCGTCGATAGCGCTGCAAAATTAAAAGGGATCGACTAACTGCTTTAGTTTTCTTAAGTCTAAACTAACTGATGTATAAAATACAACAGAGACCATTAATTATCGGGTTAATTATCTATTTACCTTCAAAAACTTTTTTGATTTTTTATTTATCCCTATACTCTTTATTATATCTAATATACCCCTTAACTCTATTTATCATTTTTTTATTTAGTCATACAATTAATTATTTATAATTTAATTTTATTAGAATTTGTGTTTCCCAATTACACCCTTCTCTTAATTCTTACTCTCTTTTTTCCTTTCTCCACATCATCATCTTCTCTCTGCACAACAACAATTGCTCCTAGTTTTCTCTTTCATGGTGGCAATCTTTATCTATGTTTTCTAAAATATTTTGAAAGGAGAAACGATAAAGAATTCTCTCCTCATAGAAGACTAAAACACATATATTCTGACTTTCTGAGAGTTAATTCTTAAATTTTGAACTTAATCTCCATTTTTGTCTGTCTATTTGTCTTTGTCTTTCTTTTTCTTGTTTTTTTAAGGATAAACGCCAATATGATTGCATTCAGTTTTGAGAGATAAAAATGCTGGTTACGAAAGCATTTCATTTTGAATGTAGTAATATCCATCGGACATTGCATTTTGCTCAATACTTAAATAAAATTGAAATCCATAATTTATTCATCAGATTAAGCAAAAATCTAAATCCATAATAAATTGAAATAAGACGATTGATTGAGTTGGTCAAATTAATGAATTCAATTTGTGTTTGGTGTATCTTCTATTGCAGTTGGGTGTATGTGAACATGTTTGGGCAAAGTGAAAGGAGGAGCAGGATGTCAGAAGGAGAAACCAATCTCTGCCAAGGCCATTATGGGCTTCAAACACTTCTCTATGCTGAATGAAAGAAACAATGGGTCGCTTAACGCAACGACACTGATGTGGGTTTCGGTGACATCGGCTTGTCTAAAAAATCGAAGCACGACATTAGATTCTCTGAGACTTGAGGTGAGACGGGTACCTAGGTGGCAGGGTTGCTTGATTGGTGGAGAGGTGCATGATTGGATGAGGTAATTAATTTACCACAAATTGGAAACTGTAGGTGGAAGTAGAGGTAGCAGATGGAGCGATGTAAAAAAGAAAGATTTTCTCCTTCTTAATAAGGAGTTAGGCTAATATGATATTGGCGTTATTTGAAACTAAATAACACCACATCTTAAATTCTTAGATCTACTTTAAGATTCGTACAAAATAAAATGGTTGAACAGTAAAAGCGGATATTATGAATCTTAAAGCAGATCTAAGGGTTTAAGATGTGGTGTTATTTAGTTTCAAATAACACCAATGTCATATTAGCCTAACTCCTTAATAAGAATAGGCATTTTTATCTTTTAATATTTTAATTAATGATTTAATTATATATAACTTCAAAATTATTGTATAATGGATAAAAAGGAAAGAGTTTCAAGAGTTAAGAAGCAAATAAGATATATTCAAGTGTTTAGGGATAAATAAGGAGTAAGGCTAGGAAGCTACCGGTAGTTAACACAACTATTTGCTACCCCTTTTTTCAATGTTGGATTAGCTTTAAAATTCATGTTGGTGATTGACGCTGAGAAAAATAATGGAGACGAAATACAAATTTCATCACTCTTAGTGACTCCATCGATCGCCATTTCCCCTCCCGTTGCTCTTTCTCTCCCCATGCGAAACTGCTTAAACCCTACCTCTCCACTCACTGATTTTTCTCTTCTCCTCTCTGCGCAAAAGCTTTTCTCCTCTCGTTGTCCTCTCTATGCCTGTTGAAGCTCTCCTCTAACGCTACCTTCTCTCCACAAATTAGATATGTCTCTATCTGAGCTTTATGGATTATCTAATTACCTTGATTGTGGCTAATTTGATTTAAGGAAAGATATAGATTTGTCTTTTTTTAAAGAATTTGAGCAAACCCTAGAGTCAAAAATTCCTATAATACACGATTACTTATCAATCTTGTTAGTAGCCCATAAATGTAAGAAACGTTTATTATTGAATTTTGAATTCTAGCTTTTAATAAAAATAATTTCAGTCTAGGTACTTTATGAGCTTGATTGTCCGTTTAGACCTAATTATCTTGTTTGTTGCTGATTCAATTAGAATAAAGGTGGAAATTTGCTTTCTTGAAGAAATTTCACAAACTATTGAATTAAGAACTTTTTTTCAGAAATGTCTACACGTTTAGTTCAATCATTTCATTTTCTTATGTTGTTTAATTATTTAAATAGGTAACATGAGTATCGAGAAATACGGGCTTCCAATTCCAAATTTTGAGGAAGGCAGGGTTGGAGGTAATGAGAAAGAGAAATATGATGTTGTAGGTGATGAGTCTGAGGAGGAAGGTGTTAAAGGTGATGAGTCTAAGGAAGAGAATGTTGGAGGTGATGAGAATCTGGAACCTTTTGTTGGTATGGAGTTTGGTAGTGACCTTGAGGCACGACAATTTTATAGCTCATATGGTTGTAGATTTGGATTTAGTATTCGGGTACAAACTACACGCACGACGAAAGTTGGTCTTTCTTCTGTTAGGATGGTGTGCTCAAAGCAAGGGTTGTCAACTCAGCAAAAGCAAGTGAATATGAGGTCTGAATTTGATAGTAAGGACAAGACACCTCAAAAAGAAATATTGAGTAAGAAGAGTGGTTGCATGGCCTTCCTTAGAGTATATTGACAAAAGAATGGAATTTGGAAAGTGTCCACTTTTAATACTCAGCATAACCATGCTTTAGTTACTAGTCCAGCCAAAAGAAGAAATTTGAGATCCCTAAAAGGCATGACAATAGAGGAGAAGCAACTTGTAAGAGAATTGCGAGCTCAGAATGTGTTAACCTCTCAAATTTGGCACTACTTGGCAGAGAAGGCTGGTGGGATTGATAAACTTCGTTTTTCAAAAAAGGATGTCAATAATCAAATAATTGAGGAAAATAGAAGGTTTATTGGGGTGGATGTTGAAACTACTTTGAGTTATTTTAAGAAAAAACAAGAGGATCCTGAGTTTTTTTTTGATATAGAGGCAGAAGGTAATGGAGTTGTTAAAAATATATTGTGGGTTGATGGTAGGGTGAGGCAAGCATATGTTGAGTTTGGAGATGTGGTGACATTTGATACGACATACAATACTAATAAATATTGTATGCCGCTAGGGGCCTTTATCGCGGTTAACCACCATTGGCATAGTATTATTTTTGGTTGTTGTCTTCTTAGAAACGAGCAAGCCACAAACTTCACATGGTTGTTTCAGACATGGAGGCAAGCAATGTTCAATAAGGCACCAAACTCAATAATTACCGATCAAGATCCCGCAATGAAAGCAGCAATAAAAGTAGTTTTTTCCGAAACAGTTCACCGATGTTGCCAATGACATGTAATGGTGAAGCTGAGGGAGAAATTGTCGGCACACTATGATAGTAAGGATGGTTTTGAACAAGAGTTGGAAATCAATTGTTGATCGAAGCTTGATAGTGGCAGATTTGAAAGCTCGTGAAAGAATATACTAAGAAAATACAAACTGAAAGATAATAGTCATCTCAAGACAATGTATGAAAAAAGAGAGGAATGGGTCCCGGCCTTCTTTAGAGGAACTTTCTTTTGCTAACATGTTCACCACCCAAAGAAGTGAAGGAATGAATGCAGTTATGAAGCTGTTGGTAGATAATCATACTTCTATCTACCGTTTTGTTCTACAACTTGAGAAGTTAATTGAGGGGATTTGGCGAAGGGAGAGTGATGAGGATTTTCGATCAATGAATGAAACCCCTCAATTATGGTCAACGAATAACATGAAGGTAGAGGCATGTCAAGTTTATACTCAGAAAATCCTCTCTTTGTTTAAAAATATTTTGAGGGAGAGTAGCAATGGTATTGTTGTGGAGGTTGAGTGAGATAGATATTATGAGGTTAAGATCACATGCCATCCTGATTTTACCAATTGGGTCCTTGAAAGTCATGAGGTTTACATAAACAGAGTTGATGACACAATCTCATGTAGTTGCAAAGGGTATGAATTCGTGGGGCTTTTGTGTGAGCATACTATAAAGGTGATGCAACATGTTGGTATGCAAAACATCCTTCCTAAGTACATAGTCAAGCGCTGGACCAAAGGTGCCAACAAGAGTATCAAGAGATCAATTCGTAAAAGGAGTATGGATATGGGACAATCAATTGAGCTTGAATCTATGCGTGATGCAGCAATAAAGCCAAAATTGAAAGAGATTAGGAAGTTGACTATAAAATCTGGTCAAGCATTCAAATATGTGGATGGTATCCTTGATGAAATAAAGGAAAAACTTCTTTCAACGACTGCCTCAAAGTGTAGTGTAGGAGGTGTTATAACAAGTGTGATTTCAGCATCTGCTCTCCTTTCAAATGAAGAGAAGACCTCACCGATTGGAGGGTACATTGATCCCCCATTGTCACAATGCAAGGGAAGAAAAAGAAAGCCGTAGCGGCATAAATCTATTATTGAAAAAAATACTTCCAAAAAGCGCACTTGTAGGTACTGCAACAAGAAAGATGGTCATAATTTTACAACATGTCCTGAGGTATGTCATCTTCCACTATATTAGAGATGAAATGTATGGTTTTATTTTATTTCATGAATACCTGACAATAATATGTTTTGTAGTGCCTACAAAATCATGCTAGAGGGAAGAGTTTACGAGTTGAAGATGATCAAATGATGTAGCACTTGAATATGGGGTTTTCTAGCAACTGACATCAATCTGATTTTATTCTATTATGCAGATGTTGTACTCAAGTTAGTTGGGATAGGCAGGATATGAGATTTTGAACATGTGATGAAATGATTTTTATATTAATAGGCATTTTGATCATCAATGATGTTGTGCATGTTTTTTGTTTCTGGATATGATCGGTACCAGTATTGGTACCAAAGCAAATTTAATATGAAGATATATATGTATATGATGCACGTGTGTTTTTTTATTTATTATAGTAATACATCACTGGTACCTTGTATTTGTTTCTTCTATTACTAAAATGACCAAAAAAATAACGAAATTTGGTTGAGATACATGGCAGAAATAATATACTCCAATTGCAAGTGCTTTGTATCCACTATTCCTGTTTTTCTCTTTTACCAGTGCTTTGTAATATCACATTAGTTGGTAACTTTTAGTACAATTGTAAGTGCAAAATTTAATTATGAATCTCAATTGGGCATGTTAACTTTTAATACACTTCAATTTCCAGGTAATTACTAAGTGATAATTAAATGCTTAAGCAAACTCAATTGGATCAAATCAACAAGATTGATAATTTTACCATAAGCAACTCAAAATCATGCATATAAAAATATTTTATTTTTGAGTAATAACCCAAGAGCAGTTCAATTGAATATTAAAGCTTACAAGAGCAATTCAATCATGACAAAGCTTTTATTGATTGAAAATAAAATTACATCCTATAAGAGCAATCAATTGAAAATAAAATTACATAACTGGTACTGCTTGAGTAAAAGAAATATTTAAACCTTCTAGACTAAATACTAAACTAAATCAAACATTTTAAAATGCTATTTTGATAGCCTACTTCAATTGCATATCAATTGAAAACTAGCACTGCTAAAACTGGAACCAGTACTCCAACTTTTCTCAATTTAGCAGAAAATGTAAAACTGCACCCTGCTCCATCACTGTAGCCCAGATTTTTATAAGCGATCATTTCTTCTCGTTCGCATGCTAACCCTTTAGAGATGTGTATTAGGTTATTGCCAGCACTCATCTATTATGTCTGCTTAAAATTGAAAGGAGAACAAACTACTACATAATTAAATAAAAATTACAAATACAATGAAAACGTTTACTATAACATTCTTTTATCATAAATTGCAAATACAAAACAAAATTAATAGCCAAGATAGTGATGCATAGAGTAGACTCGCAAAAAGAATAACAATAGGTACATACAGAAGTTCTGGTCTCTTTGAACAATAACTTGTAGTCTAGGATAACCTTATAGTCAGGATTCATTTGAAGTAAATCACCACGAAAAATAATGTCATTAAAATTCATGTCAAAATTTTAAAATTCAGACATAAATATGTTGGAATCGTAATTTTTTAGTCAACTAAAGAGTAACATACTAATGATTTCTCATCTTCCAAGATCTATTAGTTCTCTATGCTGTAAATTTTGGAAGGAAGCAAGAGTTAAAAATAAGTACAATGTATACCATTAAAAAACCAGTTATGAGTGCATTCCAGTGCCTTGGTGGCTTCCTATTGATTCACAAAATGAAGAATATTAATTTCATTGTTTAAATAATTCAAAATCCAAATTGAAGATTACAAAGGGCGTATCATAAATTTCGCTGGTATTTTCAACTCAAAATTCTCAATTATTGATAGTATATTTCAATACAACAAGTGAGAGAGAGGAAGACTTGCGTAATACTTTTAAATTTTTTAGGCGGAGGAGAAACGGTCACCGGAGCCGAGCTGGAGACGATAGTGAGTGAGACAATCGAAGATGCGAGACATGCCTGGCCATCATGAGATAGAGGGGAGAGCATGCCCGGCCATCACAAGAGAGAGAGGATAGAGGTAGGGTTTAGGTGGGTTGCGCATGGGAAGGGAAAAGACGACGGGAGGGGGCAAGAGGGCAAGAGTCGGTAGATGAAAAGTCGCTAACAGAAAGATGAAAGGTGTATTATGTCTCCGTTATTTTTCTCAATGTCAATAACCAGCACAAATTTTAAAGATAATCCAACGTTGAAAAAAGGGGTAGCAAATAGTTGTGTTAACTACCGGTAGCTTCCTAGCCTTACTCAATAAGAAGTTAGAGAAGTCTAAAAGTAAAAGGGTATATGAAAAATTAACCCTTAATTATTAAGAAAATTACTAATTATTTTGGAACCACTTATATTTAAAAAAATTTACAACTGACGTGTATATGTATGGATACTTGTATGCACAAATATTGTCATATATGAACACTTAAGACATTAAGTATTAAAAAAAAATGGACATCAATTTTCTTTTCTCTCTAATCACACACCCATCTTTTAGTGTGTTTTTTTTGTCCATTTAATCTTATCAATATTTCTAACGATCCATGAGAAATTTTGCGAATCTAAAACCACGAACATTTTCTACATAATTTTCTCTTTAAAATGAGATATATGATGAAGTACTTTCGGGTTCTTTATCGTTCAAGTATTCATACATTGTCAAGTATTCATCTCTAATATGTCAAGTATTCTTCTCTCAAGTGTCAAGTATTCATACTTAGTAAAGTATGAATATTTATGTTGTAAAGTATCTATGAGAAATCCACATACGTGTCTTTGGCATTAACTACTTGGGGACCACTACCGACTTGGGAGGGGTGCAAACGTCCGTTGAAAGCAATCACGATAAAGACCACACGCTGTTAATGTTGTAATTATTGTGAATGTTCATTTTTAAAATATCAAGTATTCATACTTATACATTAAAGTATGAATTTTTATGTTGTAAAATATTTCAGAAAAATCCCTAAATGTGCTTCGTGAATTAGCTACTTGGGGGACCACCACCGCACAATCACCAACACAGTAGTTTTTGTAAAAATATTAATATCTAAAATTTCAATTATTCACACTTACGCATTGAAGTGTGAATTGTTATGGTGTAAAGTAACTTAAATTAGTAAGTTAGTTAATATATTTGGTGCTTGAATGTATTGATAGGTACTGAATAAAGTGTTCATACTTAATAACTGAAGTATGAATTGTTTACACATGACATTTGTATTTCTATAAAAAAAATATATATATAACATATCAAATATTCATACCTAAGGTAAGTATTTCTAAAAAAAAATTAATATATAAAATTTTAAATATTACCAAGAACAAGCAAATGTGTAACGACCATAAACTAAATAAAGAGGAACGTATTCATACTTTATTGAGAAAGTATTCATATTCCGTCAAGCAATTATTTACAAATACCTAACATACTTCTAAAAAATAGGCACAAGTATGGATGCCTATGCCGGCAAGTATTAATATATAATGATAAGGGATTCAATTACACCCTTTTTTGGTGACATCGAATTACACCCTATGTTTTTAAAGTTCAAATAGTCGATCAAAACCATTCAACATGATGGATATATTAAAATGTGCTTGTAGGTCAAATTTTATATTTTTCTAATTTTTTTATTATTTATTAAGATAGGTACAAAAATTCAATGGTCTGAATATAACAATTTTGTTAAATACTTAATAAATAGTAAAAAAATTCAAAAAAAATGTAAAATTTGATATGCAAGCGCATTTTAACATATCCATTATGTTGAACGGTTTGGATCGACTATTTGGAGTTTAAAAACCTTGAAAATGGAGAATGTAATTCGGTGTCACCAAAAACGGGTGTAATTGGATGCCTCCTCATATAATATATTAAATATTCATATCTAATATGTTAAGTATTTTTAATAAAATAGTAATATCTAAAATTTTAAGTATTCATACTTATACATTGAAGTGTGAATTGTTATGTTGTAAAATAATTTTAATCGGTTAATCGGTTTGATGCTTGAATGTATTGATAGGTACTGAGGAAAGTATCTATACTTGTAATTGAAGTATGAATTATTACATTATAAAGTATTGATATCTATGCACCCAGCTCCTATTCATATATAGAAGTGTTGATCCATATACAAAGAAATGCTGTTACGTAAGAATCCAATTCGTCCTAGTATAATTGCTTCACATTGTATCAATTTTGCAAGTGTTTAAGTGTTCATACATATATTTTATAAACAAAAATACACACACATAAGAAATAAGTATTCATACCAAATAAGAACCAAAATTATTCATCACAAATAAATAACTAAATGCATTTTAATATAATGAAACTAATTGGAACATTACCCTAGGGCTACTTTGATTCATACCATAGATCAAAGGTTTAAATAGTGTTTATCGCGTCATGACGGACTGGTTAAAAAAACAGCACTATGCTTAAATAGCGCTGATAGTGCTATAACTTTTATGATCCGAAAATATTATAGCGCTGCTATAGCGTGCTATTTAGAATCGTGCCAGAGATAATTAGAGACATCATATGTTGGGAAACCATTGGTATTTCATTATATGATTGCTTTTTTTTATTATTATTATATGATTGCTTTGATGTCATTGTAACTCGTCTTATACTAGTGCCCTGACCAGAATTCGAGTTACTCGCATCCAATTCCACCTCATTGTTACTATTACGATTAGATGTTTCAGGCAATTCTTTCAAGAGCCTACTTCTATCAATGCCCCAAAATTATGCATAACAAATAAATAAGAGAAATTTAGATATATACCCATCATAACTTCATTAATTAGATATTAACCCATCAAAACTTTAAATTTAGTTATTTCTCCATCCAAATCCATTCATATTATTTATATCCCAATTTTGTGATTTAATCAATTAAAAACACTAATTGATATTGATTAAAAAAATAAAATGACATTTTTACTCTTATGCATTCTTTCCCTTTGCTAACAACCGGTTCTCTTCTTCCCCATTTTTTATTTGATTTCTTCTTCTTTTTTTTTTTTGTAAAAGAAGAACTTCTGATAAAGACAACAGGTTTCTCTTTGCTATCCATTAGGAAAATTGATCCGCTGTTCATCGAGGAACCAATAATACATGATTAGTTTCCATTGAACTCGATTAGATATGCATGGTATCATTTTCTCAAAAAAAAAGATATGCATGGTACCAAAATCAAGAGTTATTAATCGAGCTACACTTTTCCAATGTTACAAATTACAAATTTTGGACACATAATGACATTGCAAATTATCTCATGGGTTGGGAAGGTCATTGTCAGACTAATTGGTTCCTCAATGGAAAACAATAAATTTTTAGACTCAGATCAACTTTCCTAATGGATAGTGGATAGAGACTTGTCGTCTTTCTCATAAGTTCTTCTTTCGCAAAAAAGAAACCAAAGAAATAAGTAACATGAAAGAAGAAGAATGGTTATTAGCAAAGGGAATGAAAGAATAAGGGTAAGAAAGTCATTATATATTTTTTTTATTATGTTTTTAGTTTGATTAAATCATAAAACGGGAATATAAATAATATGAATGAATTTGAATGAGGAAATAACTAAATTTTTAGACTCATAATAAATTTCCTAATGGATAGTGGATAGAGACCTGTCTTCTTTATCGGAAGTTCTTCTTTCGCAAAAAAGAAACCAAAGAAATAAGTAATAGGAAAGAAGAAAATTGGTTATTAGCAAAGGGAATGAAAGAATAAGGATAAGAGAGTCATTATATTTTTTTTTGTTATGTTTTTAATTTGATTAAATCATAAAATGGGAATATAAATAATATGAATGAATTTGAATGAGAAAATAACTAAATTTTTAGACTCAGATTAAATTTCCTAATGGATAGTGGATAGAGACCTATCATCTTTCTCAGAAGTTCTTCTTTCATAAAAAGGAAACCAAAGAAATAAGTAACATGAAAGAAGAAGATTGGTTATTAGCAAAGAGAATGAAAAAATAAGGGTAAGAAAGTTATTATTTTTTTTATCATGTTTTTAATTTGATTAAATCATAAAATGGGGATAAAAATAATACGGATGAATTTGAACACAGAAATAATTAAATTTAAAGTTTTGATGGGTAAATATCTGATTGTTAAGATGTGGGGTTTTATTGGGCCGTCACTATTTATCCGCTGAATCTCTCTCCCGTTCCGGATTTCTTTCCGCTAGGGTTTCATTTTCGCCTCTTTTCACAGATCCGCCGGAATCTCTCGATCGCTTTGCTTCGTTTCGCCATTAGCGAGATAGTGAAATCTCCGTCTCCTAGTTTAGTTTCTAACCATTTCAATATTTCCCGAAACAAACAATTTCCTTCTTCGGAGCTATTTATGGCCAAAATTGTTCTCCATCACTGGTACTCTTTTCAATTCCTTCTCGAAATGTTATTTTTCCGAGATAATTTTCGTTTCTACTGATTGGTTGTGAACTGGCTTTGGTGCTTCCGTTTCTGTTCTTTCTTTTCTGTTTTTTTTTTTCTAACAGCGGTGTTTTGTTGTCAAAGGTCCCAAACCCTAAAATCCAGGCAATGGTTTGTTTATGAAGTGAGTGTTTTCAGTAGCGTCTCGGTACCTGCTGGCACTGGCATGCACCAGCTCAATTTTTTGCTGGTACTTGATTTCGGGTGTTTTGTTCAATTGCTTTTATTCAGTGTTTCTGGGTTTTTCTTTGTTTTTTTAAATCTTACTTGGCTTACTTCGCGCTGCTTGGAGCAGGATGGAGTTATAATCTTTTTTTTTTGAAAACCTGGCAGAAGCTGCCACGTGAAGGATGGAGTTATAATCGCTCATCAAACCATACAATTTTCTTTTCGCACTTAACTTAAAACTACTCGATAACTATTGAATTTAATGTGTATTTGCCAAATGATGTTGGGATATTGCGCAAGGGCTTCGAGTACTTGTAGGCTTTCCCTATTAAGCTGCTATGAGATAAATTTTATTACTCTTCCCTTCTGATGGTCCGTTTTACTATGAACAAAAAATTTAAGTAGTCCAATTTTCTCTACTTCTAAATATTCTGTGAAAATGTTAAGGCCGTTGGTTGATGACGTTGTATTTTCCTTATAATTTTACACCTCTCACTTTTGCGCACGCACGCATGCACTCACACATTGGCATGCATGCACATGTAAACACAATTTTAAGATTTGGCATTGAAGTCTGCCAGATGATATTGGGATAATTGTGCAATGGCTTTGAGCAATTTCACACTGGAAGCAATGATATAAATGCATATTTCTGTACCTTCCCTTCTGATGGCAATTTATCAATTTAACTTTGGGGTTTTAGGAGTTGGGAATTTTGTGAATTAAATAGACTTAATAGCAATAATTATCGAATGTATGTCTTGCAACTAGCTTTAATACTTGATTTTGTTACCATTTCAGCCTGTTTCAGTACCGGGGCTTATGTTATATTTTCTCTGACCCTAGTTGATTTCATTCCGCTTGTATCCAGGATATATTTTTTTTTCTCTTTTCTACATTAATCTTTTCTTTCCTTTTCAGATCAAATATGCCCAGAAACTCTACTCCTAGTTCTTCTAGCCCGTCATTAGGTGGTCGATCTGATGACCCTGCATGGGCCCATGGAAAACCTGTTGCAGACTCCAAAAACAGCAGCATCTGCATTTATTGTGATAAGAGGTTGAATGGAGGTGGCATCACCCGCCTCAAGTACCACCTAGCGGGTGTAAAGGGTCAGGCCCAGGTTTGCCAAAATGTACCAGAGAATGTTAGATCTCAAATGAAACGGCTAATTGCCAACTTAACCACCCATCAAACACCAAGGAAGAGAAGAAAATCAAAAGTAGACAATAATAGTGATAATAATAACACTGATAATAATAATGCTATAGTTGAGGATTCTGGTAACTTAACCACACCCGCTAGTAGATCAGGCAACTTAATCACATCTAGTAATAGGTCAAAGCCCAGTGGGTCCCGGCGCAATGTAGGTCTTCTTACTGCGCTTACAACCCCACGAAATGAACCTTCAGCAAAAAACGGGTCACATGTTGAACCCGTTCGTGAAGCCCAATTGGCCATTGCAAAATGGTGGTATGATGCAAATGTGCCCTTTAGCGCTGCCAATTCGAGTTACTATGAGGCCATGGTGGATGCTATCGGAAGAGTGGGCCCAGGTTTCAAAGCCCCCAATTTTAATGATTTGCGTGGTCCGCTTTTAAAGGAGGCGGCTTTTGACATCAAAGAGTATATTGCTATTATCAAGAAAGAATGGGGGGTTTATGGGTGTTCTATAATGGCTGACGGATGGACAAATCAGAAGCCAGATCCGATTATCAATTTTTTCACGTACTCTCCTGGGGGTACAATGTTTTTAAAATCAGTTGATGCCTCAGGGCTCAACAAAAGCAGAGAGTCTCTATTTGAGATTTTTGACCAGGTCGTGAGGGAAATAGGCCCCGAGAATGTAGTGCAGTTTGTCACGGATATTGATGAAGAGCATAAGAGGGCTGGTACAGCCTTGCAACAGCGGTACGGCACATTCTTCTGGTCTCCTTGTGCTGCCCACTGCATTGATTTAATTTTGGAAACCTTTTCGAACCCGAGTTTCTTCCCTTTTATCGATGAAACCCTAAAAAAGGCCAGGAATGTCACGAAATTTATTTACAACAATGCCTCCATTCTCTCCATGATGAGAAAAGAGTTCACCAATGGTCATGATCTGTGCCGTGCTGGTATCACCAGGTTTGCAAGTCATTTTTTAAGCCTCCATTGCCTCCTCAAGTTCAAAAAGGAGGTACGCCAGATGTTCTCTTGCCGCAAGTGGATGGAGTCACCTCATGCAAGTGGAAACACTGGAAAAGAGGTTGCTAACATCATTTTAGAGGATAAGGAGTTCTGGGCCCAGTGTCAGCACATAGTTGAGGTAACTGAGCCCATAATTCGTATTCTCCGGCTGGTAGAAAGCGAAGAAAAGCCTGCCATTGGGTACATCTATGAAGCAATTGAAAAGGCAAAAGAGGCCATAAAATTGCGGTTAAAGAACAACACATCAGTTTTCGGGCCGTATCTAAGAGTGATTGACACCATTTGGGAGAAGGAGCTTTGTAGTCCCTTGCATGGAGCAGCGTGCTTTTTGAACCCATCAGTTTATTTCAAAAATGGATCTGGGAAACAGAGTGATGTTAATAGGGGCTTGCTCAACACAATTACTAGGTTGGTACAGAGTGATGAAGTCCAAGAGAAGATTGGGATTCAGTTGGAGGCATATAAAAGGTCTACAGGTGATTTTGGTTTGCCTCTTGCGATTCGACTACGTGACAAGCTCAGTCCAGGTAGAGATTTGAAAAGCAATTCATTTCATTTTAAGTCAGTCAAGTTTATAAAAGGTTTTTTGGCAATATTACACCCAAATGTTTGCTGTATTTGCAATGACTATCTCCATTTCTCCTAGTTGCAATGGCAACCTATTATTTTTCATATTAATAACAAATAAAGGGTACATTTCCTGAATGAAAGAGAAATGATAGGTTTCTATTAAATTTAAAACTTCTTTCTGGGTACATTATTAATTTTTGTAGTTCAGCAGCATCTTATGATAAGAACTATAGGAGGGTGAGTGGAGTATATGCAGTCCAAAGGAATAAATAGTTCACTAACTGAATTTCTTGATTGAATTCCACTTCTTTTGGATATTTTGCTGTAAATATTGGATACCAACACCTTTTCAAAAAAATTATTTGTAATCTTGTGTTTTTTTCTTTGATAAATGTCATAAACTTGCCCTGTCAAACAGGATCACAATCAGAAAGAAAATTACTAAACTACTCCTAGCATTTTCATGCTAACTCTAGCAATCTATTATAGATTTTATACAAATTTCATAACCAAAACATTATAATTTGCTTTGCTTAATGAGTTGGCTTTAGAAAAAGAAGCTTGGAAAGCTGATTTTCATGGGATCTGTATATACCATCACAATATGCTAATTATAGATTACTAGTTGCAACATCTCAAGGATGGTTTGTTAGTCGCACAGTAGAAATGGGCGTCAAAAAGGACAAATTGCATTATGCTACCCAAAAATGTGTTATTTCCAAATTGGTCCATCAACTTTAAATTTGTTCAAATGACACTTGGAACTATTTTAGGAAGAGTCCAAATTGCTATATTCATTGAGCTGTTTTAGGAAGTTTCGATAATGTTGCTGCTTGTTTGCTTCTGGCATGGGCATGTGATGTCGCATCTGACTAGTGGGTCCTACCACCATATCCTTTCCTCCTTTTTTCTCCTTATTATTTTTTCCTTGTTTGTCTCCTTTCTATTTTTGTCCCTCCTGACATGTATCTAATCGATTACCTCCATACAGTTTCACTTCTACTACACCGCCACCGTCTCTTCTCAGTTAAGAAGGATAAGTACTGGGATGTAATGGAAAGGTTTTCCTAAGGGAAATTAATACTTCATTCCATCCATTATTTTGTTGGTTTTAGAGTTCTTTCCTTCCGTTCCATTACACCCTATGCACTACAAAAAAATACGCACCCCACTTTGGTGACTACAGGAGGTAATGAGTTTCCTTCTCCAGTTTGTTAATTATTTATTTTTTTTTCTAGACAATATTAGAAAAGCTATGGGATAGAGTTCAGGTCAATTGATTAGTTTTCTTTCCACCCTTCCAATTCCTGCACTTTTGACTTCTGTTCAACAAAACATATTTGCTATTCTGTGACTCACCCAGAAAAATCTGAAGTTGTCTACAGGCTTAGTTCTATGTAAATGCTTTCCAACATTAAAATTAGTTTAATTAAAAATTGGGCCAAATTTGAGCGCTTAAATTAAGCTGTTAGTTATCTGATTACTGAAACGACTTCCTTTTAACTTTTCTCTTTTTAAGTATTTGGGGCCTATGTAGTAAGACCTCATGTGCATTGAGAAAAATTAGAAAAGAAGAGTGAAAAGAAAGAGAAGATTGCTGTGGACCCAGTAGTCAGATGCCACGACATATGAGTTGACTAAACCAACTTGAAGTATACTATATAGTATAGTAACCAATGTAGTCAAAATAAAAGTTTAGGGGAGCCAATCAAGAAGTCCAGTAACATGTTATATAAGAAGAATGTGAAGTTTCAACAGTGTCTATGCAAGATAAGCTATTAAGCTAAATTAAATGATACAAGCCATCAAGCATGTTCAATCTTCGAACTTCATTATTACTTTATAGTGAGCTTGTTTAATATATTTGAAATTTATTTTGAATTTCAGTATAAAAGTCAGTCACGACCATTGCAGATAATTCTAGCGGTCACGAGTTTCGTATTGTTAAATCCAATCCCTAATAATTAAGGGGAAATAATTTTGGGGCCGTTCGGCAACAAAGGATTAAGGCTTAATCCGCTTCCTTTAGCTTCCTTAGCCGCTTAATCCTACTGAACACCGGTTCCTTAACGCGGATTAAGAACACCTCCTTTAGTTTCCTTTTGTCAGGATCTTAATCCTCTGTCCGGACTTTAAGGCACCCATACCCCTTCCTTTTGCTTTCTTAGCTTTTACTCACGGATTAAGACAACTGAACATCAGTTCCTTAGTGCTTCTTAAGCTCTTAATCCTTCACTCTTAATTCTTTGTTGCCAAACGGCCCCTTTAAGGTTAGGGAATGAGAAAAACTGTTGAGGATGGCGAAAAATAATTTAGGGTGGCATGTTGATCATCATGTATGCTTGGTTTATTGTAGTTGCATGGTGGGAGCAATTTGGGAATGAAACACCAGAGCTGCAGAATTTTGCAATGCGGGTGCTGAGTCAGTGTTGTAGTGCAACAGGATGCGAGAGAAACTGGAACA
Source organism: Carex pumila (assembly GCA_033356055.1). Classification (NCBI taxonomy): domain Eukaryota; kingdom Viridiplantae; phylum Streptophyta; class Magnoliopsida; order Poales; family Cyperaceae; genus Carex; species Carex pumila. The sequence continues at coordinate 147,003 of JARJHM010000099.1, forward strand.
CTTTTGAGTCCCTTCACTCCAAGCGGCACAACCAGATTGAGTACCAGAGACTCACTGACTTGGTCTTCGTTCGCTACAATTTGAAACTCCGTGAGAGGTAATGAGAACATTTTTTTTTTTGTGTGTGTTGTGCATGGGTAATTTTATTATTAGTGAGACTATGGTACTATGCATACTGCGGATTGGTATGTACTATGGATCAGTATCTTTGTTTTTGAAGTCCAAATAGTAAATCTTAACCATTCAATATGATTTCCATATGAAAATGTGCCTGGATGCCAAATTTTACATTTTCTAGAATTTTTTTACTAATTTTTTTTAATAGGTACAAATTAACTTGATATAAATATTCTATACCATTCAAAGTAGTGATTTTCTACATATCTAAAAAAATAGTACAAAAATTCTATAAAATGTAGAACTTTGCCTCCAAGTATATTTTCATATGGAGATCATGATGAACGGTTCGGATCAACTATTTAGACTTTGAAAATAAAGAAATGGATCCGTAGTATGGATCAAAGTGTGCTATGTATAGTTTCGTAGCCTCACTCATTTTATTATGACTATAGAAAACATAACAGCATCATTTCTAACCATATAATATAGTAAACCATACATGAATTGCATTTTCCTGTTAAAATGGGTTAGCTGTCACATATCCCCAGTCTATTTATAGAAGTGCTGTACCCTCTTCATCATTTGAAATAGGAATGAAGAGGGATGAATAAGAATTTACTCTGTTTGTTGAAAAAGTAAACTTTTTTTGTTTTTGGCATTCTATCAAGGCTGCAATGAAATTTTAAAGCTTTACTGGGTTCATGTACGACCTTAGGGAAAATAGTAAGAGTATCTCCAATCCAGCAATTGGAATTAATTGCTAAACATCGGTTATAGAAGTTTTAGGAATTAATCTAATGCAATGGTGCAATTAATTTTAATTTCGTTCTATGTCCACATCAGCCGATCTTCCTTTTTTGTTAGAGAGAGCACTAAGAAAGAATTTGGACCAATTAATTAGCCAACATGTCATTAAACAAATGTTTTCTTTTAAAGAAAATTTGCTAATTTAGAAACTGGGGTACATCCCAGCAATTATATTAGCAATTGACACATCAGATTAGCAATCTAAAATAAATCACTCTTGTAGATGCTCTAATGATCTCTTGCATAACCCTGAAAACTTGCATGCCTTTTAAAAACCTGATAGAATCACAAAGAATCGGCCGAACATGTCAATTTTTTAGATTTTTTTTTGAGTAAATATGTTTACTTGAATACTTGCTGAGATTTGCTTTACATCCTTCATATCTAGTCATCACAAGGAAAAATCATCCAGTTTTACGTCTTCATCTTGCTTCACCTGCACCAAAAAAGTGTTTTGGTGATAATGTTCATATAATATTATTACAGGTTCTTGAAAAAAGGTGCCCCTGAATTGTCCGATCCTATTAGCCATGACAATATCGACTTGTTAGGAGAATGGGTCACTGAAGAGCCAAGCCTGTTTGATAGTGATGATTTAGATTGGGAGACCATTGACGGCCCAAGTGCACCAGTAAACCTAGACTATGAAGAATTGCCATCTTCTGATGGCGAAATTGTTGCTTACGATGAGAATTCCTCATTTATGACGACTCCTCAGCGTTTCGACACTTACAATATCACTTATGATTAGCAATGAATATAGGTAATAAGGCTATATGCAGTGATGTTGTTTGTAATGTATGTAATGAATAATTTTACTGTAGATCGTAGTGTAGCTCCTTATGGACGCTGTACTTGATTTCAAATATGTTTGTATGTATCCTGTACCTCTAGAAAATGTCAATTTAGCTTTTGACCCTAGATTTTTTTTCATAATTTTGTTATAATGATAAAAATTTGGGCTCTCCAGACTCGAAAGGGTACAGCAGGCCAGCAGCAGCAATTGCGAATGGGTCAATAAGTATTTCGAGAAGTTGGGCTTTTCTAGGCACGAAAGGCCCATGAGATTGGTGTTCTGGTCAAATGGGGTCATTTTGTTTCAACAAAGTCAAAAAGTAAAAACATCTCATGCATGCGATACTCCACGTGTCTGAAGTGCCACGTGTACACCTTCCTCTGTTGCGAGATGACATAGTTCTTGGGAGTCGAAAGAAACACAATGAAATAGGGAAATAATTTCTTCAAGAAATCTATGGCTTCAAGTGATGAGAAACTAGGCTCCACTCCGATGATGATCGGACTGGGGCCCACACTGCCTGGGAAGGCGAGAACTCTTGGTTCGAAGCTTGTTGATACTGGTGCTCAGATGTTACAGTCGGTGAAGCCCGTGAAGCAGATGAACATGCATGCTTGCACCTTTGTGTTGTATGGACACGATCTCAGCCGTCAGATTGAGACCCATCACTTCATTCAACGGGTCAACCAGGATTTCCTTCAATGTGCCGTTTATGACTCGGACAAACCCTCTGCACGTCTGATAGGTAAGCAATTTTTCTAAAGTGCTGTTGTAGTTCTTTCCAAAAAAGCATACTGTTTTAGGTTACTTGGTTTTTTTTTTTAATTTATTTTTATAATTTAAGGCCATATGATGGTTAAGTTGGGAATTTGGAATTGCATCCTGATTTTATTAGGCATGGAGCGTACAGAAGTCTAATTGTACAAATTGTAGCATTTTTAGTGTTTTGTTTGTGATTTGTCTGGGCCTTCTGTGGGTATTGAGCAATGGGTTTTGTGCTCATAATTAAATAAGATTTATCACGAGTTGATAAAAAATTGATTTTGCATAAGTGTATGCCTAGGAAAATTACTTTTATCCCCAAATCTAGAGAGCATTAATCCTCTATGAAGGACAAACAAAGCATTGAACCATTTTGTCCCCTGGTTTTTGTTTCTCCACAAACAATAACTGATGGCAAAAGCAAAATGAATGTGTGAAACTGATATATTACTATATTAATTTCAAAATAACCTAGATGAACTTCAATTTCCTCGACTCAATTAACACACTTGATTAGCTAGTGTTCATCCTTGTTGGCATGGCAGGCATCGAGTATATTGTATCAGACAACATCTTTGAAACCCTACTGCCCGAGGAACAAAAGCTATGGCACTCACATGCCTATGAAATCAAGACGGGTCTATGGACTCTACAAGGCATGCCCGAGTTGCTTCAAGAACCGGAACACAAGTCCCTAACTAAGACATATGGCAAGTTCTGGTGCACCTGGCAATTCGACCGGGGAGATCAGCTCCCACTTGGTGCACCGTCCCTTATGATGTCACCGCAGGCAGTGGACATAGCACGTGTTAATCCCAAATTGTTAAAAGAGCAAGACTTGAGTTATGGGGTATCGGCCGGAGATGTGAAGGAAAGCAGGGTTGAGATGGATGAACCAGAGTGGATTAATCCCAATGCAGATTACTGGAAGCAGGATGGAAAAGGGTTTGCAATTGATGTGGTGCAGGTGGAGATGAAAGGCACTGGTGCATTGATTTGAATTATAAATGTGAGGTGAATGTAAACTATAAGCTTTATGCTGAGAATACGATCAACTGTTCCCCTTTTGTGTTTTAACGAAAAAGACACAATATAATTTGGCTTGATTATTTGCTGATCTGTTGATGAATTCGTTATTTAGATCATTATTTTTTAGGATTTGATTTGATGAGTAGAACTGGCGTGTTCTTAAGTTCGCTACTTTGTGAACGCAACTCTGAAATGTATTGAAAAAAAATGGGGAATCCAAGCGACAAAAAACGGAGAATCCAAGCTGTTGAAATCTATTTACTTGTAAGTCAATGTATTATAATTTTAAATTTTCGAATTAATTTAGTATAAAATTAAGTGTTCAAAATTAAATGGTTTATAAATTAATTTTAGTGTATTTATTTTTTTAATTTTTTTTAGCAGTTCACTTTATATAAATTAGTTTGAAAATTATATTTTTATATGTAAACGCATTACTTATAAAATAGATGAATTTTAACAGTTTAAATTTATTATTTAAAATCAATCTGATGAATTTTAACAGCTTAAATTTATTATTTAAAATCAATCTGATAAATTATAGAGTTGAGTTCACAAAGTAACTCTGTGAACTTAAAAAACACTCCAATTCTACAATTAATTTGACTCTTTCCTTGAAATTTGACTCTTTCGTTGATAACATTTATTACATAACCATAACACCAATCAACTGAGCTTTAATTGCAGATTTAATCAAAGGGAAAAATCTGATGTATATGGATTTACGTATTTTTCGTTCTGAAATTTTTAATTTTTCTATTTTTGATGAAAGCTTATTTAAAGAAAATATTTAATTACAAAATATATGTATTATATTTGAGATAAATATTCAGTTTTTAGTTAAGTTGTTTGTGAAAACTGAAAACAAATAATTAATTTCTTTACTTATAATGCATGCAAATTGATATTTCATTTTGATATATGTCAGAGAGGAAAATAAATTATTTATTTTTACGAACAATTAATTATATATGTTACATAGTTTTAAATTTTTCAATGAAAAGGATAATAAAAAATATTAATAAAAATAATAAATTGAATAAATTTTGTGAATTTTTAAAATTTACAAGGACAAATATGAGATATTATGAATTTGAAAAAGAAAAAAAAACGTAATTGTACATAAAGTTTCACTATATTTTATATCATTCACGCTTCAATTAAAAATAAATGTCAATTTTAATATAAATTTGGTCAAGTTTACCTCAAAATTTTGGCAGAGTATCCACATGATCCCATCAGATTCCACAATTCTGAGATAAAAACGTCAGGATTGGAAAGAATTAATATGTTTCTTTTTAGTGGTCCTAACTTTCCTATTCTAATTTGGAATAAAATCTTTAATTGTCAGATTGTTCCGTAGAAACACAGTTTAAAAGTTAAAACCAAGCTTTTTTAACGCATAATTCCCTTAGCACCTTTGTTTGAAGATACGAAGCAGTATATATAGAAACTGCTTTTGTTGTCTACTTGTCTTCAGAGCAGGGGAAGAATCTGAACAGTTGGCAGGTAACCCAGCATTAGTCTTCATTTTACTATGATTTTTTTACTTAGAACCTTAAACTTTGTTCAATTTCACTTTAATATATTTTCTACGTCTAATCTTTTTCAAATGGTCTTCTTTCACTACAGTTCAGTTATGGCTTTATCTTTTCTTCAACTAAATTTCTGGGTAATTCGAATTTTGAGCAAGTCAGGCTTTAGACCATTAACAAATTATATTCCTATATTGATTTCATAGGATGATTATAATTTAATTATAAATTTGCTGCTAGGGATAATAGAACTATTTTATACAAAATAACAAAAGAAAACTTTATTTATATGGATTACAAGAAAGAAAACTTTATATATTTATATCATATGAAAACAAAAAGTGTATATATTTTTTTATGTTGTTCTTGATAATTGAAGGGATGAAATCGGTTTTAATGTTGCTTTTATTAAATGTTCGTATACTGGAGCAGAATTTTTATATATATATTTTTTCATTGAAGGAGCAAAACTCAACTTGGGTATTCACAGATCTAAGTAGTTTTTTTTTTTTTTTTTTCTGAGGTAATCAAGTAAGTTGTTAAGGTATCATATTGGGGACATGTTAAAGGTGGTGAATTTGTTTATTCCTGTAGCTGCCGTACGTAATGCAAATCCTTTTGCAAACTTTTCATATATTCCCTCTTTCCTTGTTCGTTGGGTCAAGAAAAGAAGGCTTTTAGTAGCATATCCAAGAATGCTTTCCTTCAATTATTCTACTAGGATATGCAACATATCTGCTTTAAAAATTGAGCAATTTGCCATAAATTTTATTCATCTCATTTCTCTGTTTCTGTACATTCTTCAGATTGAGAGAGAAGGAATTTCAGAGCATCCAAAGGGAGTCCTAGTGTTGACAGATAAATCATGGGTTTTCTCGCAACCTTGGTAAAAAATTTACATGGTCTTGTTGGGTAAGATAATTACAACTTGCTTCGAATGCATCTTTTTTCCTTTTTTCTTTTTTTGACTTTTTACTTGAATGTAAATTAAGATTAGGTTGAATGAAATGACTACAAATTTCTGTATACCTAGAGTGCTTTCAAATTTGAAAATTTTAGTTTGTCTTTATTTCAAACCTTCTTCCAAGTTCATCAAAATAACACCGAGTCAAAACTTTTCCTTTTAAGAAAGACTCCTTAATTACTAGAATATAAAGGCTTTTGTGAATAGAAATTTGCTATTTATAATAAATTCATTAGTAGTAATTATTGAATGAAGTTATATTTTCTCTCTTTTCTGATGTATTACACTATTGTATGATAATTTGGTATTTAAAACTAATGTTAACTTTCCATTATGTACATGTTGGTGCGCCAGTCCGGGGGTGACTCTAATCTATCCACTGTAAGTTGATCTTTCTTTAGTCTTCTAATAATTTTTGGTACCGATAAATTGTAATTTGATCTTTCATTATATATGTTGTAAATTAAATCAATACTTTCATAATCAGATATGCATCGGTTCGTGCAATTGAGAGTCCATCTTCAGTGGATGATCAGCAATGGCTTACATATTGGGTGATTCATTCCTTTATTACTATTTTTGAGCTCACCTTCTGGAATGTTCTAAGATGGTATACTTTTCAACATCTACCGCAAAGAAACTTCTGTCTGATAATTTAGATTAATAGCCTTTATGAGCAAATTACAAGTTCAATTACTGTTTTGCTGAACAATTCATTTACATTTGCTTGTTGCCATATAACAGGTTTCCTCTTTGGCATAGCATGAAACTATTGTTTTGTTGCTGGTTGGTGTTGCCGGTATTTAATGGGGCCGCGTACTTATATGAAAATCATGTGAGAAGATATGTTAAGATCGGTGGCCACGTGAACTCAGTTTACTCAGAAAGGCAAAGAACGGCAATGCAAATGATGAGTCTGGATGCAAGGAAGGCAGTTGAGAGATATATCGAGAGCCACGGCCCTGATGCTTTTGATAGAGTCATCCAAGCGGTAACAACAATAACAAAAACCTTTGACCTTTATATGATCATTTTGAAGCATTTCAGGATGACAGTATTGAATATGCATTTAAATTTTTGAATATGTTGACATGTTGTAATGTCTTGTGCAGGCTGAGAGGGAGGCAAGGCGTTCGAGCTGATAACTTGTATCTCAGAAGAATTGTTGAAGGACATTGGTTTACTAGGTTGGGATCTTGGGAAAAAAAAAAAGAAAAGAAAAAAGGTTGGGCTGTGCTTGTGTTTGTGTGTGTGTGGAGAGGGGGGTGAGGGGGATAGAAAACACGGAGTCATGTATTTTAGCCAAATCTGGAATCGGGAGAGTCTGTTTATAAGCTTTGAGTTTGTGTTTTTACAATTGAGATTGACATATAAAGGTAGTTTTTCTACTTGCAAAAACACAACTGTTCATTTTATCACCTAAACTAATAGAGTGAATAAGAGATAATACCCATAGCCCACTGGGCCTATGTCAGAAAACAAACATAATTATTTATCTGTATAGTATACTATATATTCCTCTTGGGCTGAACTCCTAATAAATCAAGAAGGCCCAAAATTAGTCTGTCTTTCAAATCAAGTGCCATATATCAGGGAGAAAAGTTTGGTACCGATGTTCATTGCAAGCAAATTTTTCTTACATGACTCCAAACTGCACTATATCAGGGAGCCTATTGCTTTCCGGAAGCATATTCTCTGTGTATTCTTTGCAGAGTTGTTCCGTGCGGAACTATGCGGAGCTTTTAATCTTGTCTGTTTGTTTTGGATCAGACGAATTAAATTAAAAGCTTCGCAAATTTTGAGAATTTTTTTTTCAATTTAGGTAAGATCTGATCTGTTCCGTCCAATTCAAAACGAACAAATCATATTAAAAACTCTGCACAGCTCCACACGGAATGACTCCACAGAGAATACTATTCCATTGCCTTCCTACATTGCATTGCATGTCTAATTAATCAATTCTTAAAAGTATAATAACAAACAATATTAAAGGATAAAAAAATAAGAATAAAAAAAGAAAGAAAGAGCATTTACACCAATGGTCCTTTAAGCATGAGAAGTGAAGTTTCATCATTTTTAAATTGGGGTCCTCTTTGGTCCCCGTCTCAGTGGAATTCGTATTCTCTGCATTAACTCAAAATGGAATTTTTTGAGTTAATGAATTTCAACCATTTGATTTCAATCAGAGTTAATTCGGCACCTGCCTATAAGTCTATAACATAGTGCGGATTTAATCTGCATGAATCTTAAAACAGATGAGACGCTTGAGATTCAGATTCTCTTTTGAGTTAATGCAGAGGATACACATTCATCTGTGTCCAGAGTAAAATTTGAGACAACTCCTGTATCAACACCTTATTGTTTCTGCGATCTAGACTTTAATGTGATTATTCCAGTTACATAGATTGTTGAGCTTTTCTGACGGTAGATTATAGAATTTTTTTTTTTTTTATAAACCATAATTAGAAAAACCATTTTTATGAAACCAATATGATTATTTATTTATTTTTACAAAAATCATAAGAATCAAAATTCTATTTCGGTTTCAAATTTTTTTTTTTTTGAAACTGGAATGGTAATTCAGTCATAGGTATTTTTACAAATTTTTAACATATTTTTTTTTCTCAAAATATGTAAAAATGGCTAGAACCGAAATGACAATTCGGTTCCCTAAAAAAAAAGGAACTAAATTTCATTTCGACTCTTATGATTTTTGTAAAAAAAAGAGAGGTAATCATGTTGTTTCATAAAAATCTTTTATCTAATTATGGTTTATAAAAAAAATTCTAGATTATAGATGGACATTTTTTCAAATTAAATCATAAATCATATTGTAAAAAAAAAAAAATGCCGCCACCTCACCCGTCACCCGAAATGGTTAAAAAAAACAGAGAGAGTAAAAGATGCACACAAATTATCTTATTCAAACTCGTACAATCTAATAAATGAAAGCACAAGTTCCACACAGACATATGTTCACACCTTCAAAAGAACACCACATACATTTGTCAAATGCATGCTTACTACTACACACACGATACATGTCAAGTCACTATTGTATCTATAAAAAAGAATTAAGTTCGCTTAATTCGATCGATCAAAGGGATTTAATACATTGCATTACAATTTAAATCTGAGCAAGTGTCCGAATGTCCATCGGATACGAGTCTCTGTCGGACTGAGCTTGGTACGATCTTTTGCCGATGATTATGTTGGCCGCCTCTGAGGGGTGGAATGCATCCCAGAAGAGGTATTGATCCCGGTTTTGGCACGGTACTTGGTACGGGAGGCAAGTGTACTGGCCATTGTTCCTTCCTACTCCGCAACAGCCTTTATTTACGACAGTTAATCCTGAAACCAATACCAAATAAATATTTTAGCCCACAAAGTTACTAAGGTAACAAAATATTTCCTTTTAGGTCCGGACCGTCAGGATCTAAACAAAATATTAAGTTACCTGAGAGGATATGGATTCATTAAAACTTAAAAGCATGGGATGATGTACTGTAACAAATCTGAAAGCACACATGGATCTTAACAGAAAAGATGAAATACCAATTGGCGCCAAAAATAAAAGCCAGAGACAGAAGAGTAAAGGCAACTGGTAAAGAGCATTAAATCAAGGAAACCTACCCAGTGATTGTGGGTCCCTCGCAATATCTTCAAAGATATGGTAGGCATTAATGTATGTAAAGTGTGCTCCTGGCAGTGTGTTAAACTGGTCCACTAGACCGATCAACTTGTTATTGAAGATTTGAATCGCACTGTCGATGTTTGCAACGCATGTGACACCATCTGTACTACGCTGAGCCAGCTCGTTTGGGCTGCACCCGACTTGGCCTACTCCGATCAGGGCCACCTTCCGCGCACCGTTCTCGTATAGGCTCTACATAAAATGGTTGCATCTTTTATTAATTTTCGTAACCTTGTTTATTAATTAGAACTTCTCAAATAATTTACTTGTGAATGAGGCTACGGTACTATACATATACATAATGTGGATTGATATGTACTACAAATTAATATTTTTTGTTTTCAAAGTCTAAATAGTTTAAATTTTACATTTTTTACCTTTCTAAAATCACTACCTTTGACTGGCCTAGAATATATAGTTAGATCAAGTGATTTTCTACCTTTCTAAAAAATAAATAATTTTTTTTTCCTAAAAACTATAAAATTTGATTAATTACATTTTCATATAGAGATCATATTCAATGGTTTAAATTGATTGTTTGATCGAGCTTTGAAAATTGAGATATTAGTCCGTACTCCGTAGTATGGATCAATATGTGCTATGCATAGTAGGTATACCATAGCCTTATTCTTAACTTATAAAGGATTAAAAACTTACCCTAACAAAAGTTGTGTACCGTTGGATGAGATCATCGGCGTACTGCTCAGGAGTGTACCGGGTACCGGAGTTGTAAAACATGGGCATGAAGTAATTATTTAGGTAGTCGTTGGATCCCATCCCAACGGAGAAGATGCATTTGCTAAGATAATCCGCTGCGCTATCCTCATCTCCTAAAATGTTAACCATTTGTTGGACCGCTGTTTGGTAATTTCGGACCTGACCACTGAATGGTATCCTTGGACCCTGTTAATTACCGCAGAAAATAAATTATAACCTCAGTTCAAAATTTTAAGACTTCTTTTTGTTCTTTACTAGAGGTTGGCACTAAATAAATTGAAAGAGACATAAATAAAATTAAGGAATATATGAATATATAGTACAAGTGTACAACTCTGTAGGTTCTGGCTTTAAATCATAATAAATTAATGTTGCAACAAGAAAATGCTAGTAGGTAAGCGGTAAACATTGTACAAAGGTAGATTTTCTATGTTCATCTTTGCTTTTTGTTTACTTTAATTTACGTATTAATTAACATGCATGCATGGCCTTCATACTGATCATAATTAATTAGGACCATTTGTCTTTTTTAGAATTTTCCCTAGGGATATTGGGCACCTTTTTCTGTCTGATGAAGTGAAAAGAAGTGAAAGAAAGAAAAAATAAGTATTCAAATATCAAATTAAAAACATTTCCAATCCAATAACTTTGTATTATGTAGAAACCAGTGTCATAACATTATTTGTGAATAAAAAATAATAATGACCGAGAGCCTTCTAGTTTTGAAAAAAAAAAAAAAAATTCAGTTTTCTAATTTATACATGTTAAATTATCAAATAATAAAGTGCGATATTTAATTGGTTAGTCTGTGTACGCAAGCGACAGTACTCATTGCACAGTGCTGATAGCCTGATACTTTTCAGTTTTCAGCGATTAATTGATGAGGATACCGATCGAAAAGCATGTGCTCGCAATAAATTACCAGTTTTACTCAGTTAACTGTTCACCTCTTTAATTAATGTAAAGTTGAAAACTTCAAATTGAGCGTACCAGTTGTTGACCGGTTTCTTCTCTGATTCCAGCAGCAGCTGAAGCGAAGTTGACGCCCGTGAGAAGCTGATCACCGTTTGTACTTGCATATGGTGGGATGTAATTGTCAAATCCAAGGAGCTTCGCTGTTTGTGTAAATAAAAACAAACAAAAAAAAAAAAGGCAAGAAATTATTGTTATAGGAGCTCCATATAAAATGATCAAGTTAATTTCATTTTTGATCGATAGAGCAAATTTTTTAACAGAGCACAGTTTTGACTTCATGCAGCGCTGTTTTGTAAGAAGCCAAAACTGCTCTGTTAAAATCATTACCCTTTTTGAAACCCTAGACTTTCCCTGGACTGGATGGGCATTTAATATTTATTATTTAGCATAAAATGAGAATTAAAACTCTAAATTTAACCAACTTTATATGAGCATTAAATTTTAAACCTACCTTCCAGCTCTCATGCAGCATGTATTAAATGAGAGTTGTATTTGGTTATTAATGATGTCTTTCAATTTCGGATAGCGTCATCCCTAGTTGTCTGTCTAATCTAAAATGTATGGATCAGATTTACACCATTTAATGACTTACAGCAAATGTTAATTAATTTTTTCACCTGGATAATGCTTAAAATTCCCTATAAATTTAATTATTGATGGAATAAATAGCATAGTGAAGGAAAAAAAAAAAAAAAAAAAAAAAACTAGCTGATTTTTGAAGCCCATGGCATTATTGGGTAACCTAGTACTAACACTTCATACAATATTAATGTCTTTATCAAAAAGTTGGTTAAACGAAAATGTAATCTCGTATCATATATACCTATCCCATCGCCATTATAATTAATAGTGTCAAATCATTGTATCGGATGACAAATAAGTTTCATTATTAAACTCAAAAAGGTTATAAATAGGCCCAGAAAGCTACGGAAAGTGACTAACTTATAATTAATCGAATACATAACAACATATATTCATAGTTTATTAACAATGCAAACAAAAAAAAGGGAGGATATATATCTATCCTTTTCTAAACCTGATTTTGTACCATTAGTCTGATACATTTCATTAATAAACAAATTAATGTATCTTATTTGAAAAAAAAATGATAAATTAATTTTGAAGCGGAAGAAGTTTTTTTTATCTGTTGGCAGTAAAAACTTACCGATAACATCGACAGTGGTGAGTCCATTAGTGAACCTTCCGGAAGCTCCACCAGGGAAGTCAATGCCGTAAGGCGGGTAGTTTGCACGTGCTAGCGATGCCATGTCGTTGTTATTGCCATTATCAACAAGTGAATCACCAAAAATGAAGTAACATGGCACTTGTGGCTCGGACCAAACTGGACCCGAGAATAGAGATAGAGCTAGAGCTAGGAAAAGAACCCAACACACGCTAGGCAAGAGTTCTCTCCTTGAAGAAGCCATTTTTGATGTTTCAGTGAATGTGGAGAGAAAGAGAGAGGTCTGAGGTATTTAAAGAACCAGGAATGTAGACTTGGTCAATGGAAATTATTGCTAGTTTTAATTTTGCGCGTTAACTTGCATGCACCTTGGTTTTATTTTTATTTTTGGGGTTGATTTATTTTGGTTGGGTAGGAGGCGGTTGGGTGTAGTTTGATTTCATTTTGGGGTGCATTTAATTCTCTAGTGTGTGGTGCATGTCTTTTGGGTTTAGTTAGCACCATGCTTTGTGGCAGAGTGGCTGTTTGGCTCATCAGTTATCTGTTCTAAGTTCTAAGTTCTAAGTTCTAAGTTCTCAGTTCTTACCATATAGGATTCGGATCGGATCGGATTGGATCCGGATGTATTGATCGATGCATCAATGCATTTTAGAGGCCGGGTGCTAGCTATCAGAATTCATATATCACCTTAAGGTATCTCAAATAATGTTGAGTTTGAAACTTTGAATTATTCCGATCCATTTGTTATATATTAACACGATTTGTAAAGCATTTCCTGACTGGATTCTGACCCGACGGTCTGGATTCAAACTCGAACGGTAGGGTGATGCAAAATATTGGACTCATCCTATCATGTGTCCGTCTAGTTGTGATGACATCTAAAATAATTTGGCTGAATCTACATAGAGTGAATTAATTCTCATTTATTTTCAAAATTTATGTGCTTAATTATTCATGATTTTCTATAAAGTTTAGAATAAAATAATATGTGTACTGTAAAATTGATCTTCATGCTCAACATGAATATAATATATAATTGATCTCCAACTTGTGTTACTCTTGTAACTTGAAAATCTAGCCCCATCTTTGAACATAATATTGTTGGATTTATTGCCAACCTCGTTGGATTTAATGCCAACATTGAGCATATATGTAATCTAATTATGCATTGTTTATTGTCATATATGATTGTCAATTAAAGTGATCAAATAAGGAAATAGACAATCAATATATTCATTAGGATGTGATTAACAAATGTGTAGAACAATTTAGGCAAAAATCAAATAATTGATGGATTGATTCTGAAATTTGCAATTAAGGATACCAAATTTTCAGCTTCTGCACGGATTTTGATGCAGTTGCACATGTTTTGATGCACGTTTTTTAAGTTGGCATGTGGCAGAAAATTGGTTTAGGGTTAGGGTTAGGATTTGGCAATATGTCGACTCTATATCTCTATAAATAGATTGGTCCCCAAAGCACAAAAACATATGAAAAGTTGTAGAATTTTCTAGCCATCATCTAGTCAATTCTGTAGCCTTCTTTACTTCTTCCCATTAAAGAATAGAGATGTGAGATCATTAAGAAATTGTGAATACGATCTCACAAGGGCAGTCTTGTAGCTTTGGAAGGTTTTATCCTACCACTAAGGAGGCCACCGACGCTTCAACCTTTACATCGGCTCGAAGTTTTTCTTGCCACTGTCTTACAAGTTCATCAACCGTTTTTGAGAGAAGCTTTGCATAAATACGCTAATGGAGTCAGGTATTGCGTCTGCTCCCTAAGAATTGATGAATTTTGCATGATGGCCATTTTGGCATAGGTAGATCAATAGTGGCATATAGAATTGAATTGTTTATGTGTAACAATAAGGTTCCAACAAGAACATATGTTCTCGTGTGTGTGTGTGTGTTAGCCAAGGACTGAATGTTGTTAGCTTGAAAATCTGGCCCCATCTGTCACACATGCTTTGGTTGTTAGCTTTTACCCTGTTTATCTCATTGAATGTTGTATTTTATCAAGATTTTCGTTATAAATGTGAACCCTAAATTTAACGAGGGAGACCAAGTACTTTTGTTAAAGAAAAATAAATAACTGAGTGATTTGATTTTAAGTTTTTAGTAGAGCAACCTTTTAGTTACATTCAATGACCTAGCTACTGTCCATTTGATTTTGAGCGCTGGAGGGTAAAAGCTAACAACCGAAGCATGTGAGCATGTGTGACCACAGTATGGCAATTACTATGCATAGAGAAATGAGTCGGCCATGCATGTCCCCACTATTTCTATTTCACCGAATAAAGGCTTCATTTATGTTAGATTTTGAGTTCTCGCTGGTTACGTTGCTAGATGCTACCTTAAATGATGTTCACAAGTAAAGTGGCTGTGAAATTATGATAAATGAAACTTAATCATCCTATCCACAATTCCATATTAATATCTAAGCATTCCCGTACATATCGTAAGTAAAATGAAAAAAAAAGAGAGTACTTATTTGTAATTAAAAATAAAAAATGTATTAATTAATGTTTGTTGATGATAATAATAGTAATAATAATAATAATAATAAAACACCTTAAAAAAATATTACTGTTTGATGATGATGATGATGATGATGATGATGATGATGATGATAATAATAATAATAATAATAATAATAATAATAATAATATTAAAGCACCTTAAAATATTTAGATTACAACCATTTTACTTACTAATTAAACACATATTGTTATGTTTTTACTGATTGTTAGGCCTCCAGTCTTTAACCCCTTGCGACGATTGAAATATTTCATGTAACATTTAATCTATAGGCTGGGGCGAAGCTCTAAGGAGCTGCACATATAAGAGCACAAGTACCAAATTTATAGCAAGTGAATATTACCTTTACAAAAAATCTAGAAAGGGACCAAAGCTGTACATTCTGGGTACGAAACATGACAGACCGGGAACAGAGGTGATGAGTCGAATGTTTTTATGGATTCATATTAAAGAGGGTTTAAGTTATTCTATATTTTGTCCTTCATTTTTTACAAAACAACTATATTTTTGTCCTTTCATTTTTTACAAAACATAACATATAGCCGACAAATAAAATTTTAGATTACTTGTAGTTTCTTTTAGACATATTTGATGCAAATGAACCATTTAGACAATGTGTTATAGTTTTTTTTTTAAGGTTAGCGGTTCCGCCAACAATTATATTGATAAGAAAATATCAAATGATCAAAAGAGTACAACAATTATATTGATAATACTGTGAAGAAAAAACATTCCTTGATAGCTTGGGATCAGGTCTGTAGGAGTAAAAAACAGGGAGGCTTAGAGGTTTTGGATTTAAAGAGGATGAATTCAGCTTTGTTAGCTAAATGGCTATTTAGATTTTATGATTCAAGTGTTACAGGTACATAGAAATCTATCTTAATTGACAAATACAGTAGTACAGGTCTGATGCGAACTAAATCATCTCTATGGTCAGGTATTTTGAAAATTAACCACCTTGTACATGTTAGTTTTTCTTGGAAGGTGGGTAATGGGAAGAATGTTAGATTCTGGCTTGATAAATGGCATGGTGAGATTGTACTGTTTGATGAATACCCTAACCTGTTTCAGATTACATATAACAAATATATCACTATGCATGAGGTTTTGTCAGGTGCTTTTATAAACTTAGAATTTGCGAGACAGTTACATGGGGATTACTTTATAGAATGGTGCTCTCTAGTTAACCAATTGTCGAGTTTTGAGTTGAATAACATACCAGATCAGATTTTGTGGAGATGAACTCTACATGACAATTTTACAGTTCATTCTTTTTATAGTTGGCTCGATTACGGTGGGGTTCATAATTTGAAATTTCAGAGCATATGGGGTGCTACCATCCCCCTCAAAATTAATTTTTTTTTATGATTAGTTAAGCAAAATAGAGTTTTAACAAGGGACAACCTTAGTAGAAGGGGGTGGTCAGGTAATATGCAATGTGTATATTGTTCTGAGATGGAGTCGGTTGATCATTTATTTGTCAATTGTTATTATGCTAGATCTATATATATGAGCTTGGATTGCAACGTATAATAGGTTTGTTTTTGTATGTAATTCTATTGTTGATTTATGGGATTTGGACTATTGCATCCCTCTCAAAGATGCTAATTTAGTTGATATTATTCGGGGGGCTATTTTATGGTTCATATGGCTTGACCGAAATAAAATTTTATTTAATGCATGTCATATTTACATTGTACAGGTTTTAGGAGCCAAGATTATAACTGTAGCTAACTTTTGGGCTACGAATCAAAAATCTAATCTTACATATCAACTTAATATAATCTTACCTTCTGATTTGAAGAACCTGATAGGTTCCACTATGGTTTCCATGGAGATCCAGGATCAGGATTCAACCCATATGCATGGACCAGGGACAGCTTTGATAGCTGATGCGACCAACTCCAATTTATAGGCGTACAGGGTCTTTTGTGACTATTGGCATGTTCAAGATTTTTTTTGGTGTTATAATATGTTATGTTTTCTTGTTGATTACTTGTTTTGGTTATACTATGTTGTAAGAGGTTTCTATATATTGTCTTGTTTTGTTGATATATCGGCACCAGCCGATTGATACTAGTTGGATATTGTATGATTTTCTGTTATATGAAAATCGGTGGCTAAGCCACTTCTTTCAAAAAAAACAAAAAAACAAAAAAAAATCAAAAGAGTACAATGTGTTATAGTTGTGTTGTACTCACATCTGTATCAGTGCGAAGGTAGTTTGTTCTAGATTACATTATGTATACGTACATAAAAAATATAATATTTTGACTATTTTTTATGAAAATTAAGAATGTGACAATTCAATATTTAGACATTGTCGTAATGTTTTGTGTTTATGTAGAAAAAAAACAATACATATAAAATATATCAAATATGATGATTTCATTTTGATATTTGTATTTTAAGATTTTCAGTTGTTAAATCTTTATAATAAAGCCAGTGTAGAGAAAAAAAAATAAATAAAGGAATTTGAACCTTCATCATTTGTATATTGCTTAGTATTATATGAAAAGTTTTCAAATAAACACATTAAAATCTTCAAATAATTCATGAATAATTAACCTTGTATTGGCCTTGCTTTATTTACAGAATATGATGTTTTGATCATCATTATAACACTATCATCAAAGTTCAACTCGTCCAAGCTGCTTGAAATTGTTGATATATATATAGTCTCTCTAATGGATAGATTTAGCAACAAATTTAGTACAATTTGATCTAACAAGCTATCCTTCAAATATATAGAAGTTAAACGACTTAATTTGACGAGCTTTTGATCAGTAATCAAATAATTCAAAAATCACACTAAATTTAATATACCTCTAAAGCTTATCCCCACTATTAAAACTACTAGAATTTATTTAACACAATTTTCGAAACTGATAAAATTAAAGCATTTTTAGGTGATTAACTGTATGGGCACTAGATTGCAAAGAAAAAAACTGGAAGGGCACTTATATTTTAGGAAAACAAAAAGGCAAACTGGAATCCCTCTAGTAATTAGGGGTAAAGATTTTAACATAGCAGTTTTGACTTCATACAAAACACATACTATAGAATTAAAATAACATTGCATATGGTATGTGCCCTGCGTGAAACCAAAACTGCTCTGTTATAATATTTATCCGTAATTAGCTCGTTAATTAAATCATCATATCAATCACAATCAATTAAATAAAAATATTTTTGTTAGCAGGAGCCAACTAGAAACATATATCACCTATGTTACTCGGATACGTTGGATTAACAGGCATATCCGTATCGGACACATATCGGATACGGATACGGGCACGATACGGTACTGATATATATCAGATACACCAGCTGGCGTATCAGCTTATGTGGCGTATCTCTACTCAGCAGATACGGTCATTGATACGTGTTGACACAGCACCGATACGCCACAGCTCAACCGGATACAATGCAGGATACGGAGAGAGTGCACCAGAACCAGACTCGTGGACCGCGCATGCACCGGTCGACCTGTGAGCCGCGCTACACCAAGAGCTAAAATCAATTTTTTTGTTCCATGCGGGAATCGAACCCGTCCCCTTCTACATAGCGCCAGCTATCATTACTACTGCAACAACTCCGGG
Source organism: Carex pumila (assembly GCA_033356055.1). Lineage (NCBI taxonomy): Eukaryota > Viridiplantae > Streptophyta > Magnoliopsida > Poales > Cyperaceae > Carex > Carex pumila. The sequence continues at coordinate 165,727 of JARJHM010000099.1, forward strand.
TTTTTGTAAGAAATTAGTTAGTATAATATTTAACATTACTTCTTTATTGTATAGTCCCCCTCCGAGATTTTGGAAATTTAATAAGTATTAAATTAATAATATAATAAAAATAATATATTTAATAGGCGTATCATATCCGGAATTTTTTAAAATTACCGTATCGCCGTATCCGTATCGTATCCGATATGATATCTGTATCCATATCCATGCAACATAGTATATCACTAGTGGAGCATTAAATGAACCTCTATATATGTGCCTCAGGCTCAGTGCATGAGATCCAAAATTGAGTGGATCAAAAACCTATTAGCTGCAAAAATCACCAAGTACTAGTAGATAGAGAAATTAATTGATACCCCAGCTTAATCAATCAGCCTCTCAGATGAAACAAACCATTCTAGACAGGGACAAATAATTGCCCCCTGCTTAAGGGCATTTTAATTAGCCTCTATTGGATGACACGTGTCCTGGTATTAGATCATGTTTTATGGAGGGGGTGTACATACATACAGCTATGTATAATGTATTCCACGAAACCTTTTCTTTTGCATTAATGTTTCCTTCCCAAATAACCAATTTTTCATCCATTGTGACTAGCACAATTAATTGCTGCATTGAAATGATTAGACATCTCTCCACAGCCCACAGTACTGCCATGTTTTTTTATAATAGGTAATTTTGATGGGACCACAGTAGACTTATTTATGTTGATGGTTCTTTTATGGGATCAAAATCTGCGGTTATTCTCTTGCCTTATCAAATTTAGTTATTGAATTATTTTGAGATGTGTGCACAAAAAAATTTTGAAATTCATTTCCGAAAAAACTTGAACGATTGAATTCGGAAAAACAAAAATAGTAGAGTTACTATTTACGGGAAGAGAATAGCAGCGGATTTCATTCTTCTTTTATGAGACAATTTGCTAAACTAATTCGAATGTTTAAAAATTTCACATATAGACACATACATTGAATGGTTCGGATTCGTTATTTAAAATTGATTTAATGGATTTTGGAATCAAGTTCACCAAACACTTTGATGAGCTTAAGAACACCTTAGTTCTACTCGTTTTATTTTTACTTTAGATGAAATGTATGGTTTATTTGCTTCTATATATAAGGTTGCATCCTTATTGTATAAAGAGAACAGTTAAATCGGATTCACAACAGTACTGAGTACTGACGGATAGCTATTTTTTTGCTCTAACATTTCCTTTTAAAAATAAGTAAAATAACCCAAACGAAAAATGCAATAATAAAACAATTCCAGTTATGCAAAATAATTGTTCTCCGAGAAAGCTGACAAGTTCTTTTAATTAATTTTAGTAATGGAGAAAGTCTGAATAATAATATGACGACAGACTGAGTAGAATTAGGGTGCTCTTAAGCTCACCAAAGTTTTGGTGAGCTTAACTCTAAAATTTATCAAATCGATTTCAAATGACAAATTCGAACTGTTGAAACCCGCGTACCTTACGTGTGATGCATCTACATGTGAAATTTTTAAACATTCGAATTAATTTAGTATAAAGTCAAGCGGTCAAAATTAGAAGGTTAATAAATTAATTTTAGTGCATTTATTTTTTGAACATTTTTTGACCGCTTGACTTTATACTAAATTAATTTGAATGTTTAAAAATTTCACTTGTAGATGCATCACACGTAAGGTATACGGGTTTCAACGGTTTGAATTCATCATTTGAAATTAATTTGTTTGATGAGTTTTAGAGTTAAACTCACCAAAATTTTGATGAGAGCACCCTAGTTCTACTCCGACAGACTTATTAATTTGTTAATTGGTGTGAGCAAACGTAATGATTGGGATTTCAAGTGCTCAAGTTGAAGAAAATATAAAACGGGGTCAGGTTAAAAAAACATATGTTACCGTTAACTAACAAGAGTATGGTTAAAATGCTTCAATGTTTTCGTGTTCCTTATCATGCTTTGCATTCTTGTTTCTGATATCATATTAAAATGTGTCAGGAAATCTAATTTTATATTTTTTAGATAGTTACAAAATTATTGTCTCTAGATAATTCATAATTTTTAGAAAAAACAATGATTTTGAACTTATTTAAAAATAAAAATAAAAATTAATACATACACAGACATATATACATAAAGTAAGACTATGCTACTTCGCAAATTAAACGTGCTACTTTAATTTGCGTTCATATCTTTAGTTTCATAGTCCAAATATCCGATCCAAACCGTTAGATGTTTAATCTATATTAAAATGTGCTAGGAAACCAAATTTTACATTTTTTGAAATTTTTTTACTATCTATAAAGATGGTTTGAAAATCGCTGTTTTTTAATAGTGCAGAATTTTAATAAAAACAACTATTTTCAAATAATCTTAACAAATAGTAAAAAAATTTCAAAAAATATAAAATTTGGTCTCCAAGCACATTTTAATATAGATTAAACATCTAACGTTTGGATCAGCTATTTGGACTTCAAAACTAGAGATATGAGTGCAAAATTAAAACAACCCGTTTAATTTGCGAAGTAGCGTAGCCTTACACACACACACACACACTCTCTCTCTCTCTCTCTCTCTCTATATATATATATATATAGGGTCTGGCTAATTTGCTGCCGGTAGTATTTTAACCGGAGGTGCTGCCACCATATTTTTTATTTTCTGATGTCCAAATAACAAATCCAAACCGTTAGATGTTTAATCTATATTATAATATACTTGGAGACCAAATTTTACATTTTTTTGAATTTTTTACTATATATTAAGCTGGTTTGAAAACCGCTGATTTCAATGCTGTAGAAATTTACTGAAATCAGCGGTTTTCAAACCAGCTTAATAAATAGTAAAAAAATTCCAAAAAATGTAAAATTTGATCTCCAAGTAGATTATAATATAGATTAAACATTTAACGATTTGGATTTGTTGTTTGGACATCAGAAAATAAAAAATATCGGCAGCATTTTAGCCGGACCCTATATATATATAATTTTCTCTCAAAGAACATTTTAATTTAGAGATTATGTTCATCAATTCGGACCAACTATTTAAATTTTGAAAATAGAAATCAAAATGTGAGACATAATTGGAGCATGAAAATAACTGAGCATTTGAACCCTACTCAACTAATAATACTCGAAGGATGGTTCATAGCAGTAAGATGAGGGAAAATATATAAAGGCTGAAATTTATTAACAATATTTATCAGGTAATTTAAAAAGAAAATCAAAATAATGTTTTTAGCTGTTAAATCCAATATAGAAAAAATAATCAAATACTACATAAAAAGGTCAAGAATTGTGGGTCCGAACAACTAATATTTGCTTCCAATGGGAAGTTGGGTACAGGCCAGCCAGGCAGCCAGCTATCAATTCCGGTGATCGCTCCTTCAAAAAATGGCGAAGGTAATAAGGTTTAGAGGAAGACCTATTTGTCTTGCCGAATTCGTATCCTCTGAGATATCTCAAACTTTGTGTGACTTTTTGGAATCTCTCAACCGTTTAAATAGTTTTGCACGAATCTCAAAGCAAAAATAATACTGCCCCCCTGGCCCTGCGCTATCCCCGAATAGGCACCGGACACATCGGTCACGCAAAAATTGAGATATCTCAGAGGACACGCGCTGTCTTGTCCCCTATTTCAAAACGAGGAGTCTGGATCCTCTGCATTACCTTTCCATTTGAGTTTGAATCCAGACCTTCTGATCCGAATTAGTGTCAATCGAGTCTAAACTTGTAATCATGGAGCATCTTTAAGATTCGTGTTAATATATAACTAACGGATGAGATTCAGATCGAAAATATGAATTCCACCAAGAAGTAATTTATCGGCGCAGGCCTACCTTTCAACCCTCGTCAATTAATGCCATTAAATTTAATGGACATTGGGAGGTTTTTCGTTTTTCTTTTATGTTTTTGCTCTCCTCTCGGTGTGAGGCTATCTATTTATTGTCAGATTAAATGACCTAATTTTATGGTTTAGGTGAGCGAATTTTATGTATTCAATGAGCTAAGAGCAAGTGCACGGTACACCCTCTCGCATGTTCCCTTGTTCTTTCTCATTTTTCTAATTTAATTCTTTAAAGGTGTGTTTGGATCATCTAAGAATAGAGCTATTTTTGAATTAGCTCCACTATTCTCAAATCTTAGTGATCCAAACACAAATTTGCAAATTGAATTAGCTCAAGAATAGCTCTATTCTACTAATCCAAAGAAATGGTGGGTTAGCAAGAATAACTCTAGTGAAGTTAGTGATATTAATAAAATATTTGATTCATCTCAATTAAAGTATGTCAAAATATTAAATTAGTACTAAATATAATATAATATATTATTAGATTAGTATTAAATAAAATATTTGTGTAAATACTAAATGTAATATAATATCAATTTAAAATGTAGATTAGTATTAAATAAATATAATTTTAAATTAGATTAATATTAAATAAAATGTTAGATTAAATATTATATCGTAGTCATTTAAATAATAAATATAATATAATATTAGTTTAAATATTAAATGTAATACAGTATTAGTTTAAATGTTAAATGTAATATAATATTAGTTTAAATATTAAATATAATATAATATTAATTTAAATATTAGATTAGTATTAAATAACTATAATATCAAATTAGATTAATATTAAATAAAATATTAATTTAAATATTATATTAGTATTAAATAAATATAATATAATATAATATTTGTTTGAATATTAAATCAATATAATATAATTTTTTTAATATTAAATGTAATATAATATTACTTTAAATATTATATTGGTATTAAATTAAATATTAAATTAAAAATAAAATAATATTAGTTTAAATATTAGATTAGTATTAAATTAAATAGTAATTTAAAAATAAAATAATATTAGTTTAAATATTAATATAATATGATATTAATTTAAATATTAGATTGAAGTTTTATTGAAGAATATGATGCTTTATATATATTTAACAAGTCATTATAAATATAAAAGTTAGTTAAAAAGATAAAAATAAATAAATAATTATTATATTCATTCCCTTCATTGCTATTCCAAACATACAATCCAAACAACATTTCTACTAATCCGGAATAGTCAAATATAGTGCTATTCTTGAATCCCTTGGTTTAGCACTATTCTCAACTACAAACCCAAAAATCGCTATTCTTGCACTAATCCTTGCACGATCCAAACGTACCCTAATTAATTAAGAGAATTTCATGCATATCCCTCACAAAAATTTGAAATTATGTATTCCTCCCCACTAAAGTTCATAATATCATATTTATGCTTCTTAATTTCAAAAACTCACAAATTTACTCATTTGATTGACTTTCCTATTAAAACTCATTTCAAATTTAAAAGTACCCATTTTACCCTTAATTAAAAAATTAAAAAAAATGTATCATGTTTAAGAAAAATGTTAGTCTTCTAATTTGTCGGTTTTCAAGAGAAAAATGTTTATTTACCCACTTCTAACGCATACACAAACACATACCTAAATCTTAGTGTGTAATTGTGTATACGATCAAAAGCGGATAAATAAACTATTTACCTTGCAAACTGACCAATTAGAAGACTTGACATTTTTCTTAATAGGTTACATATTTTTAGTTTTTTTAATAAAGGGTAACATTGATATTTTATAAATTTAATATGAGTTGCAAATGAAAATAGAATAAAATGTATAAATTTATGAGTTTTTTAAATTTAGAATGGTAAATATGATAGTATAAACTTTAGAGGGGGAAATAAGTATTTTGAAGTTTATGAGGGGTTTAATGAAATTGCTCCTAATTATTTTAAATTCATAAGCGAGAATAAAATATTATGAAATCTAAAATACTTATGAGGGTTTTTTTTTTTTTGCAAGTCAGTCATTGACTAGTCAAATAAATGGTAATATAAATCTAACTTCAGGTGCCACAAATAGAGGAGGTGGTGATAATTTCATTATTTCATTATTTTCTTATGTTTCTTAAAGTAATTTATAGGATTATGAACCATTTTTCATATTTTCTAATTTTTCATAATAAATCCCTTGTTATAGTTAGCTATCCAATTCCTCAAGATTGGCATGGACTCATTGGATATCTTGAATCTATTGCTAGAGGTAATAGGGATTCAATGGCTGGTTCTCTTGTTAGAGGTAATAGGGAGTCCATCTCCTTTAATTTCTTCAATTTATTACATACATTTTTATTTATAAGTTGTTATGTTAAATAATTTATGTTATTCGAAATTGAAATTTACATTATACTAATTACATGTGATGAAATGCTCATGCAAACTTCGTCAAGTCATTATGAAGAATTGAATAGTACTACCAATGAAGTTTTAAATGCTGCACCTTCTATAAATATATTACCTCCGCAGAATTTGAAAAGGAAGGCACGACCACAAAAACATGCTTATAAGAACCTGATGGATGTTAATGTGAAGAAGAATCGCACGTAGTAGATAGATGTGATTTTTTGTTTCAATATAGAAATGAGTATTATAGTGTAATTTTTGTATAAGTTTCAAAAGTCAGATTGAATTGTTTGTTTCAATATAATATGGAGTTTCAATACAGTGTCTTGTTTGTAAGTACATTTTATTTTGTTATTAAAAATGTTGTTGAATTTTCATAATAGTTGTTTAGATTATTTTTTATTTACACAAGAAATTGAATTGTTGATAAAAATAATAGTTCGAATTAGTTTTTGAAGTCTTATATACATTGTTTCGAATAATATAATATACACAATGATTAGATTATATAATTTGTTCATCAATAATTTTGTATGTACAAAATTACATTATTGTAATTGGATATTTAGCGCTTACATATTAGAATACAACACACCGTCCTCTAACACTTTGTGCATGTAGGGATGTGAGTTTCTTAGCACCATTAGCGACCGATTTCTTCTCCTCTCCCTCCTCTTTCACTGCCAACACTCTAGGTATAGTCTCATTCTCACCTCCTTTGACTAACCCGAGACGCTGTAATACCGCAAGGATAGGTTAATTAACAATGTAGATACTTTTTGCGAGAAAAAAAAAAAAACAAATTTACGATGGTACTCCCTTGCGAAAAGTACCGTCGCAAAAATAAAAAGTTAAAAAATGAGAGTAATTTGTCACAAAAAGTCACTTTTTTATTCTCGCGAAAGGTGTCTCATTCTTGTTATGGTTCCTCACGGTTCATTGTGTAAAAGTGAAGTTCCCTGATCCCACGTTGCAGGATCTCTGCACACATCTCTGTTGCCAGCTGGATCCCGTATGCTGTTAGTGCAACCTCGTCCGATTTCAGCTTCTCCACTGTCTCCCTAATCTCTGTTGGCACCTTTGTCCTGTCAGTATCATTCAGAGATGTCAAAATGCTACCTTGAACTTTCGACATATCAGCTTGTAATTGGCATAAATTAGAAAGAACATTTAATAAAAGAAATGTGCACTTTGATGGCAAATTAAATGTTACTGAAGCATATCAGAAACTTTTCGGCAGTATAGATGAAAATAGCCTAAACGAATTAATAAACCATGATGATCTAGCTCTGCCTTTTTTTTTATGTAACATAATTTATTTTTTACATCAAGCTAAAGGGTTGTAAACCTATTGAGATGATTATTTTATTTTGCTATTTTCATGCATCACAATTTCAAACTCATTTAGTATTTAAGTTGCCTAATGGCTGATGGTCAACCTCTAACTGAACTTGTTCAACACACCAAAAAACCATCATGTTTGTTTAAGAACATGATTAAATCATACACCTATTCATTTTTTTTTTTTAATCTTTATTCTTCTCCATTTTGAAAAAAATAAAAGCTGTCTTTCTCGACTCCTGGTATTACCAAGCAGTCCTTGGAGTGTTCCCGGCACAAATGTAAGAAACACAATAAAAAAAATTATGTTAAAAAAATATTATATCTATACCTGCATGTCTTTGTCATTGTCTGAAAGCTCCTGTAGCTGACAATTGGGAGTATTCCCGGCACAATTGGGCATTGGATACCAATTCTTCGGCAATCATCAACAAATTTGAAAAAGAAAGACATGTCGTAGAACAATTGTGTCATGATGAAGTGAGAACCGGCATCTACCTTTTTCTTTAGGTACACAAGGTCTTCTTCATATCCTTGTTTAGTGGCAACATCGCTTCCTTCAAGTATCTTGCTTGGGTGTGCCTCTAATAAATTAGTTTTGCAAATGCTGCTATTAGGTAATTTGTTAATGGAATACAAAAGAGGCAGCAAATATTTCCCAAAAGGGTTTCATTTTTTTTTTTTCATACAAAAAGATAATCAGATCTCCTTGGACAAACCAAATTTAAAGAAAAGCAACATGGAGATGTAAAAATTAAATAAAAAAATTGTCAGAGACTTTGTTGTATATTACGAAAAATGTATATTGCTTGACTGGTAGCTTATTCCTAAAATTTCCTTTTCTACCTCTACTTTGAATAATCTTTTTAGCTCTTTCTTTTTCCCCCTTTTCTCTCCTGTGAGGTCACTACCAGTGATGCATGTACCACTAGTGGCTACTAAATTATGCAAGTATCCCTATTCCAACCTCATATGTGGATTTCTGGTTTTTACTAAATAGTATCTTGATGAAGTTCTATTAAAGTAATATGTATATGTGCAATCTTAACTTATTTAAATGTACAATAATTATATATTTTGACAGTCCAATGCTATAAAAAAAAAAGACTTATAGTTTACTTTTAATATTGATCTTACAGGTACAAAGGAGATAATTTGTGGTATAGACGAGCAAATTGTCTCTATCTTGGGTCTGTCTCTCTCACGCCTCATCATCCTTTCTTTGTAAGTAATTTTCTATTTCTTCTATCTCTATGATTTCTCTAAATTGCTTATTTGAGTTTCAATTGATGGGAATTTGGTTCATGGATTTTATATGATAAAGAATTGATGGGAATCGGTGATGGTTTCATGCGTGGATAAGTTAAGATTGCCCTTTCATGTTTTTGTTGTTATATATAGGGTTTATATTCTTACCAGATGAAAGGGTTTATATTCTTAGCAAAATATATATATAAAGTTCAACTTATATTATATTGATAACAAAGGTTTTGAAAGATGATTTTTGTTTTTTTAAGTAAATTGAACTTTAAATGGCATCCAATTTTCATAATTATTGAAATGATTAAAAGTAGTATTTGCTATAAAATGACATATCCTCTTTATTTCGGTACATAATAAAATATTTAAGTTTAACAATTTTGGTTCAAACTAATAAAATATTTCGCAAATGCATGGTATTAAAGTTTAACAATTTTGGTTCTAATTAACTTGAAGAAGTAATTAGAACTGGAGTGGAGTCACGAGAGGAGATGGTTAACTCATTTTCTATCATAGTCTAATCATCTAATCTTCCACAAATCACACCATATATTAAAGATATATATATCAATATATGCTTTTCTCAAAAAAATATATCAATATATGCACTAGCCATTTAGCCTTAGCCACCATCAAATCTGGCTTTTTCTGCCACTTACGTCAACACCTACCAATTAATACAACCTAATTAAACTAACTCTAATTTTTAGTTTACATTCAGGCCCTCGCCACCCTCACATAGCTTTTCGCACGAAATTTTAAAGGTGCCCCGTGCATTCAATCTCTGGTTGGATGATCTATATATATATCATGATATATATACCAACTTAAATTAGAAATCACAATCAATTGTTGCCACTTATCTCCATTCTACTAAATAACCCTAGTACCTAACTATATATATATCATGATCTGTGAACATGCTTGTTCACAAACAACGCTTCGTAAGTTGTTTTTTTATTAAATTAATTTATTTTCATTCAAATTGAATCTAATCGATCTAACCTTGATAATCTTTTTTTAAATGAAATGATTTTTCAAATTCTTAATAGGAGCAAACACAAGAACGCGAACCCAGATGGTCGGATGAGTTGTTCCAGCCTACTCATACGAGAAAGAAAACGGGAGAATACATTAATGTCAAGGCTAAAAACTCACAGGTAATAATACTTTTGAATCGTTTAGATTATACCAATTGGTTCTAGTTGTACATAACATTATTGTTATATTTTGAAAAATTTGCAGCTAAAATATGAGAAAGCTATGACGGAGAAGTATGGAGCGTATAGAGGCGCATGGCCTGCATACGACGCCGACCTTTGGTACTCTACGGGCATTGATGATCAGAATGTCCACGGCGACAACTATGGTCTCGGTGCTCTAGGTAAAATAAACATTATTTGAAATTTGAAATTTATTTTAATTTTGTCATTCCGTACTAATTGTCTTATTTTAATGTTTCAGGCAAGACGAGAGGCATGTTTCGCTCCGGAGGGTCTAGCGGTTCTCACTCACATTCTTCACAATCATATTCCTCTATGCCGCCAGGTCAGCGTCTCACAGAAGAAGATATCGACGGGATATCTTCTTGGGTACTTCGTCAGATGGAGGCTCAGATGGAGGCTCGAGTGGATGCTCGGTTGGAGGCCTGGTTGGGAGCTACTCAGGTATAAAATTCGATAATTATGTTTTAATTGTGAACCGTAAACTAATCCTAATTATGTAAACTACTTTCTTACAACCTCATAGGTCGGAGGTTCAGGCTCATAGCCAGGAGGTTTGGGCTTGCACTAGGCCTCGCCGCCCGCTCCTTAGGATGACGAGGATGACGACGACGCTGATGACGAGGAGAATTGGTCGGATGTTGGCGGTGATGGTACTGCTTAGGTCTTTTTATATATTTATGCCTTGTCAGATGATATTGTTCATGTTACTGGCACAGTTATGTACTCGATATTTATGTTTATGGTGCTGATGGTATAGTTTGGCATTTAGACTTACTGTTTACGTTACTTGGATGTTTATTTTTCATGAGATGATATACTATTTTTAGATCTTTATGTTTATATTTGTTTGTATGCTTGTGTTGTATGTTGAGTGTGTATCGATATTTATTTTTGCTTGTATATGTTGTATGTTGGTACGTGTGATACCAATTATTAAATGGTGCAAATGTAAATAATAACGAAAGCTTAAAAACCTGATAAATAAGTATCAGCGACCGGAATAGACTATCAGCGACCGTTATTTCTGGTCTCTGATAACGTTACATGACGTCAGTAAAAAAACAACAGCGAGCAAAAAACTTTGGTCGCAGAAAAAGATTCAGTGACTGGCGACGTCATCAGAAGAGTATCTGCGACCGAAATTATTTTCAGCGACCGGCGATATAACTTTCAGCGACCGGAATTATGGTCGCTAAAAGTATGTTTTGCTGTAGTGAGCATGAGAATACATCAGGTTTTGCCCTTTTCCTTTTTTCATCTTAGTTAATTAATACAAGAGTGTTCAGAAAGCTATATATTAATTAAGCTTATTCTTCTTTTCCTAATTTGACCTAACAATTGGAATGGTCAAACAAATTGTAGAACTATATGCAAATAATGAGAAATTGCCTAACGATAAAAAACAAAGGAAAAGGAAGTTCAGATTTCTTATAGTTGTCATTTGGGTCAAAATAACAATCAAGATTCAAGAATGGTTGCATATATGTTGTCTATCTCATCCATTAATTACATTGTGTTGGAGGGAACGAGAAGAAGGCTCCCCGAATCATGCATGATATTGGAGCAAGTATTACTTATGGAAGGGGAAGAATATGACCCTCGTAGCACTCTATGTGCAATTGCCTTGTAAGCAGCCTCTGTCAAGTGGAGCCCATCCCATGCTATGTACTTTGATGGCTCTGAACAAACTGTAGAACCTTGGTTTCCGCATGGTGCAAATAATGAGAAATTGTAAGGGCCTTTGGCCCCACAACATGTCATTAAAGTGTAACTGAAACCTACAGAAAAAAGTGGCTTAAATAACTAGCTTATAAATACACATGAGAAGGATGTTACTATTTTAGTATAGCGATCTAATAATGGAATAAATTAAACTATATTACCCTGTATATATAATTATTTTAGTGAATCTAATTAGTGCGCACGATAAATAGAAGAACACTTTAAAATATTTTTTATCTGCTTGAAAAAGATCCTTATGCAAAAACAAATATAAGAGAATGTATAGCTCAGCAAAAAAGAATCACTGAGTAATGAGTATTTTATTTTCTTTTGCGGAACAGGTAAATAAGTTCTTTTACAAATGAATATTTTTTTAGTTCTATTTTGCAATTATATATCTTATTTGAATCCTATAAAGTCGATATCAAAGTTTTGAGGACCATATATAGCGACACAATAATAATTATTCCAAATTAGATTTTGGTGGCTTGTTGAATGTATGACTTGCTGATTTTGATTGCAAATCTCACCTAATTTCTTTGGATTGCGAATGATACTCATGAAAGCTTCATAGTAATCTGCATAGATAATAGTCACATCATCATAGAGAAGCCGAATCTTTTCAAGCTCCTCTAAAAGCATTGCATTGTGGTACTCTGCAAACTCGTTTAAGCACTTGACGCATCCTGTTTCTGGGTCATAGTCTTCCTTTTTCTGGCTTTGGAACAGCGTAAGATACACCGGGAGGCATCCTATCGGGAAATTATTTGGAACCAATAATGTTTTGGCTCCACGACTGATCAATTCCTGTATAATTGTATATTAATTAAGATCCCAGTCATACACTGTTAGTTTAGCATTGGCATATTCCTGTACATCAAATAATTATTACTTTCAATATCATGACGTGCTGTCTTAAAAATACATAGATGCAGAGATACTAAAAATCAATCAAGCATGATAGCATGAAGAAAAACAGTTTAAGCAGTATAAAACAAATTAAAAAGACTTTTTCTGATGCAGAGGCCAGAGTGTAAGGCATAATGAGAGCATGTGCCCCAATCACATGCATGTTTAATAATAATAAGCCTCAAAGGTTTGAAAGTTGACTTGAAACTATGCTAAGAGAAAGGAAAAGAATGCGTACATGGATGGTTAAACTGATGGTTCTGATTACATCAGGGACAAAGGTTTGGACTTTATCTAGTGTTCTCCCTTCCAAAAATGGATGGTTGTAGTCGTTTCCTCCTATCTCACCGACCACAAACAGACCACTGCTTATGACGGAGCTGTCGCATCCTGCACAATTCAATTTATTAATTTGTGAATAATTAATGCTATTATATATGTACATTAATTTATTAATAATCAACACTACTTGTCTGGCTTCTTCTCATTTTTCTTCTCTGATTTTTTTTTTTTTTTGGGTTCCCTTTTCTTGTCTTTTGGGTTTGTATTTTGTCTGCTATTGCTTTCGCATCCCATTTTCTTGACAAAGCAGTGCTTTCTGTTTAATCATTATAAACAGTTGATGAGAAATAACTAAAAGCTATCACTAAGCATGGAGAGCATTTCCAATTAACTCTTTGAATAGATAAATGTATTCAGGAAATCATGTGGGACATGCTGTCTTGCATGAATAAAATACAACGGGACAGCATGTCACTATACCAGTATACCTGCCATGAGCGCATTAAAATATTTCTTTATTTTTTTTTAGTATAAATTGTCACATCTGTTTAAGTTGAATTGGAACATCTGAATTATTGGCTTATATTATTTGTTGGCTTTAATATAGAGGTATTCCTCTCCGTATGACTTTTGAGGTCGATTACATCCAATAACAAACAAAAAATGAAAAAATGGTTAATAAATGAGTCAGCAGGGGTAGCATTTCTTTGGGTGAACGCTTGCTAATGTAGCAAGCACAGAAGGCAGATTGGGGAGTAGTGCCGAACTGCTGATCATGCATGCTGTTGCATTGCTTTAATCAGTGTTTTGTTTACCATTTGACGTACAACGATATATAACTTGTGATGTAGCTCCTTAATTGAGGTTCTAAATATTTTTTCTTAATTTAATATATTGTTAACCGGCTTCTTTCCAGCTGACCTTCAAATAAAAAAAAATATGAAAAAAAGTATAGTTTAACAATATATTAAATTAACAAAAGTTATTTACATCCTCCATTAAAGAGCTACATCACAAGTTATATATCTTTGTACGTCAAATGGTAAACAATACACTAATTAAGCAGTGCAACATCGTGCATGAACTGTCTCTGTCCACTGATCTCTCTCTCGCTCTCTCTCACAACCCCCGCGCGCACAATCAAAATTATAGTTAAAAAAAAATAAAAATAAAACAGAACTTCGAACAAAACAGATTGAAGAACTAGAGATTTTTGATCAAAATAAAAAAAAGAAAACCAGAAACTAATCACACAAAAAAGTACCTAGTGCATGCTTTAATTTAATCAATTCTATTTGTTGTACTGGTACTAAGCAAAATATATGCTATGCACCCATGAGCCACAAATAAACATAAAAAAGGAGGTTTCAATCGGATAATACCTGGTTCTTCCAAGATTGAAGGTAGTAATTTCTTGAACCACTCAAGCTGAGCACCAAGCGAGTAATTTGTCCAGGACACCTCGATTCCCATGGATTCAAAAAAGGAATTGTCCAGTGCTGTGGCGCCAGCAACAGCAAAATTCACACCATGCAGGAAGTTCTCTGTGCTCTCTTTTGAGAGATATGGCGGGATTAATGGCAACCCGTATTCTTCCGCTAATCAATGTAATATAAGCCGGTCAATCTCTTTGCTAAAACAGAGCAACAGTAAGTTTTTCCTTATTCATTGTCTTAGGGAATTTCCAACAGGGCCACTGATCTAAATCAAAACTGGTGCAGCTAGATTCTGAGGGTTTTTTTTTTTTTTTTAATTTGATTCATTTAACTAAATTCGTGCAATTGTCTTAGGAAATATTCCGGTGATCCTATTACATATTACATTTCCTTGTATACCAGAACTGAATTCATTCTATATGTGTGAGGAACTTGTTAGTTGATAAGAGACAACTCAGAATAGAAGGAAGAAATTTAATTATGAGTAAAGTGCACTAACCAATGAAATCGAGAATTAACCGTCCATCAGAGTAGCGGCCAGTGGGGCGATTGAAATAAGTCTCCCCATATGGCAGGTTACCGACGGGGTCGTAGTTGTCACTGATAGAGTTGAGGTAGTTCCCAGTGTCGCTGATCGAGTCGCCAAAGCAGAAAATGCGGGTGAAGCAACAATTTCCCGTTTTCAAAACTATAAGGATTGTGAGTATAGGAATGTGAAAAGACAAACGAAGGTGACCGGCAGCCATGAGAAACAATATTGTATTAGTCAATTTGCGGGATGCGCTTCTATATATATGTGTGTGTGTTTGTTTTTCGAGAGTTAGCACATGGTAATAAGACAACTTTATATAACGTTGTACACAAAGGAAAAACGTCGAATGTATTTTTCTCATGATGGAAATTAAAGGCACACAAATTGCTTACCGTATTGTATCCGCACCTTCTTTTTTTTTTTTTTTTAAATCTTAATTAGTAGCTTATTATTTGAGGGGCGTGCTGAATTCAGAATTGTTCAATATATTGCTTATATTTGAATCAGAAATTAATTAATTAATATGTGATTGTGGATACTTGAATAAATGTTTAGGAAAAAAATTAAGTCAGTGTTGCATAAAGTTAAATTAACGTCTCCATAAAATAGGAGGAGAACGACAAATCTAAACCGTTAAAATCGTTGAAAGTTGTAAATTTGTAATCTAATCTTGTTTTATTTGTTAGTAAAGTTCCCTTGCTGATATATTGGGCTTAATATCCAGCTGCCCATCTCAACATGGCTATATATAGATAGTCCTCTCTTTTTTTGTTCACCTTTAAAATTTGGGCTTATATACAATATTTCTTATTTATTGGGCTGGACTACAAGTCTACAACACCTGCGTCCATACCAACAAGAAAAGAGGATCAACATTTATAAATGTAAACATCTCAACAGATCATAACGGAAACAAAAACCAAGAGAAAGGGAACAGAAAAGGTCGAATGATAATCTCCATCAGTATATATACTTGCTAGAAATTTTGAAAAATACCAAGCTGGTCAACACTGGAAAAAGAATATATTTTCATCAAAAAAAAGAAAAAGAATATATTATTATTTGGTCAATGAGGTTGTATTTATACAAAAGAGTAACTTGGTTATTTTGAGAGAAGCTGAAGGACTAATTTGGTCCAAACAAAAAGTTCACGAATTCGAGAACCAAGACTTCGACAACTTTTCCGTATAGAAAAAGAGGAAAACAAACACAGTTACCACCTGGACTGCAAAAATACTGAGAGAGAACTTCAAGTTTGCTTCCAAAATTGGTATTATCTTTTACACAATCCTAAACAAAGACAGTTTGTAATTTTTTTTCATAACAAAACCAAAAACAGACGCAACTCTTATCACATCAGAGCTCACTCTCACGAGTCGAACCAGAAGGAGAGAAAGAGGAAAATATATTATTGCTTATTCGTACAAACCCCTCCAAATCCCTTGTACCGACCTCGAGACAGTCCTTCAACAAATCTCCTTCTTCAATTTCCATTTTAATTGCCAGGACTGCATCTCTAATCGCCCCCTACAAATTTGTTTTCATATTATGGTCATTATCTATACAAGAGTGAGGCTATGGTAATATGCATATTACAGATAGACCCGTCCTATGGATCCATATCTCTATATTTAAAGTTTAAATAGTCGATCCAAACCGTTAAACATGATATCCATAGTTGTAGACCAAATTTTACATATTTTAGAATTTGTTTACTATTTTTTTTTAGACAGGTAGAAAATCACTCATTTTGGATGGTCCAAAATTTTCAAATCACGTGATTTTCTACTTGTCTAAAAAAAATAGTAAAAATTCTAAAAAATGTAAAATTTGCTCTTCAAGTACATTTTCATATGGAAATCACGTTTAACGGTTAAGATGGGCTGTTTAGACTTTAAAAATGTAGATATGAGTCCATAGTGCGGGTCATTGTCTAATACGCATATTACCATAGCCTCACAATATGAATTATATTTCTGAAGCCATACTAGTCTGTATTAAACTGATTTCAAGTTATCAAGGACTCAAGGTGTTGGTTATCAGATAAATTTTGACCTGATTTATGCTAAAGTAAGAGCTGATACTGAGACAAACCCAGATTCTGGTCCACTGATGCCTACTAGTTACACTGGTCATGTCTTTAAATTGGAAATACGAATAACAATTATTGTAAGGGTTTCAAACTTTAAGCGCAAAGATTACACTTCTGGCAAGTCTCAACTCCAATTTTTTCAAATACTTACAGATTGAGAGAAACTTCGAAGAAGACCTTGAATCACTGACTCAGATAATCGCTTCAAATCCGAATAATTTTCACTAATCCACATAATCCGCCCGTTTGATCCAGTACGAGAAGCTTCCAACAGCTTCTTCGCTAGGCGCGACATATCCTCAAGTGGGAGTTCAAGAGAGGAGGAATAGTAATTCCATATATAATCCCATCCGAGAGAAAAGATTCCGACATTTCTTGTCAGGAGGCTGAGGTTCGAGGCGAGGTGGCGTACTCGAGCGGCTCCGGAGAGGTCGCCTCGGGCGGAGCGCGCATTAGCGACGCGCGAGAGAAGGGAGTTGGAAAGTGAAAGAAGAGTTTGAATTTGGTAGAAGCCCAGCGCCGAAGCGCCTGGTGGCGATGGGGTTAGGAGAAGACAGAGAATGAAGAGAGGGAGGCCGAGACGGAGTCTCGCCATTTTTGCGGGTTATCGGTGCATGAAATCATTTCGATTTGGACCGAGTTCATTTTTATTCAAGCCGACTTAACTTAAATGTTGACCCCACATGCCAGTAAAACCTTGCTTAGATATTGGGCTCCAAGGACATTGTCACTTATATATTGGGCCTTCTGTAACTGATATGAAAGCCCAAAAGGTAAACTGGGAACAAGTGCGCCTTTTGTCATTGAGGGTTTAGTTTCTGATTTTGAGAACTAATTGACTTTTTTTTTTTTCCTAAATGCCGATTTTACTCTTTCAATTTCTCTCACTCATTTAATAAGAAATAATTTTAAAAGAAAATTCCTTCTCCCGTGAGAAACAAATCCGTATCCTCCCAGTATCTGAGAAGTTTTTTTTTTTTTTTTTTAATTTCATTTTTCTGATAAATCCATATAGCCTTTCATTTTTTTGTTTTTTTTTTTGTTTTTCTTTTTATTCTCTCATTTTTGTGTTTTCTTTTGCTCTTCCTCTATCTCACAAGATGTATACTGTTAAATTGTATTTTGTTTCCAAATTAATGTGTTCTTTTTGTAATCTAATCATGTGTTAATTTTATTTTTGTTGGCTTAAACTGTTGTAATTTTATACTTATGATGTCAAATTAATAAAATTTAAACAAAATCTCAACCATTTGTTCTCCCTGATGACCTGTTAGTACATATATACAGATCAAATTAACATTTAAGCAAAAAAATTAGTTTTGTATATAAACGAATATTCGAACTAGGTATATACTAAGATGAAGTTATTATTTGGTGAGGTAGGTATGGATCATAAATTTTTCAATACTGATATACTAAGATAAAGTTAGGATATTCATTTAATTCAATATGTTCATTGTGAGTTTCTCAGCAAGATATATAAGAAAACATTTTTTGGATGTGAAATATAAAAATAACCAAATCAAGATACAAAACATTTCTAGCTATGTCAAAACTTTTGAACATGATATGATCACATGAAAAATCACGGAAGAAGATTCTGAGATTTAGATCACATGAAATTTTGGATGAGTTATGGGACCCCTCTCTCTCCAGATACTGGGAGATCTGTTTCTCAAGGGAGAAAAAATAATTTTCCTTTAAAGTTATTTCTTTATTAGGATGCTGATAACAATCCCCACAGCTTTCATCCCGTATTTATTCCCGCAGACACTGTCAAAAAAAACATGGGGGAACCGCTCAATCATTAATGAGCGTTTGAAAAACTGTGGTTATTTAACTTGAAGCATCAAAGTATTTACCTTGAATTTGTCAGGTATTAAACCCTCTGCAATGATCTCTATTTATGAAAGAATAAATCAATCCATTAATTGTCTCTGCACAAAATTTTCTTTTTTTTTTAATCGTCCTCGCACAACTGGGGACTATTAAACATGGAGGGACCGCTCAATCATTAATGAGCATTTAAAAAACTACGAGTATTTAACTTGAAGCATCAAAATATTTAACTTGAATTTGTTAGGTATTAAACCCTATGCGATGATCTCTATTTATGAAAGAATAAATCAATCCATTAATTGTCCTCGCACAAAATTTTCTTTTTTTTTGAATCATCCCTGCACAACTGGAGATCATTAAATAAATAATCCCCTTATCCAATAATAAATACTATGAGACATAATGATAAATATTTTATATTACATAGGTAAATATTTTACATTATATGGATAAATACTTTATGTTACATGGATAAATACTTCTCAGGCATACTTGCAATTTTCAGTAAAACATTAATGATAAATACTCTCAGACATGATGATAAATACTCCATGTTACAAGGGTAAATACTTCTCAGAAATAGTGATAAATACTTTTTTGAATATCAATTAACAAATAAGCATTTATTAACGGAGATTGTTATTGGATAACAGTATAATTAATGCAGAGATTGTTTTTAAAGGAATAATTAATGCGGGAATTGTTATTAGAGGAAGGCATAATTAATTCGGGGATTGGTATTAAATGACAGTCTAATTTAATGCGGGAATAAAAAAAATTTTTAATGAAATTAGTGAGGGGATATATGGCAGTTAAGGAAAAGAGAGCATGCCGGGAAAATAGAGGGATGGGAGTGGGGGGTTTCATATAATTATTCTTTTTATTGAATGAGTGAGAGAAATTGAAAGGTAAATTGGTATTTAAGAAAAAAAATGTCAGTTAGCTCTCAAAATAAAAAAAAAACGAAGTCCTCAGTGTAGTACTCCCCTTTGTCATTTTATATTTTCATATAAGGTAAATTGGAATACCTTTTGTGATTTATGACACTTTTTTTTCCCTACAACTGGTTAAGATTGTTTTTAATGTTGTCTCGAATTACTTCTACCGAATAGTCTCAAATAAATCTAAACCATCGATTTAAATTACACGATTTTGATCGATCCTACTCCCTACTTGCATTTCTTCGATTTCTATCTGAAATCTGCTTGAAAGGAATTGAACTCAAAATCTCCACAACAATCCACTAATTGTTGTACATTATTAGTAAATAAAGGTTTTTCTCTACTATATGGGAACTGAGGAATTGTGTGGTTTAATGGGGCAATACAAATAGCCTTTATTTCAAGGAACGAGATCACCTGCTTTTAGAGGTGTAGAAAATTTCTGTCCCTAGAGTCACTGCTGGGTGGTGCCAAGATCACTTTTAACATTTAAATATTTGATCTAGAGTTCACCTCGGACCCATCAACAGTGACTCTAGAGACAGAAATTTCCTGCTCCCTGTAAAAGATTCGGTATCTTGTTTCAAAGGGAGCTTTCCAAGCGTGCTTGGTACAAGATAAGTAGAGATTGCTACTACTAGAGTTGAATTTTTTAGAAGGAGAGATGATGCAAAGATTCCATATTGCCAATCTTGTCTCACTTGCCCTTCTTAGAAAGGCAGTATCAAATCAGAGTATGGTCCATTGTCACTCCCAAAAATAAAATATAGAGATGAATCCAAAGTGATATTTTGTTATCTAGTTAAATGGACTCATTCATTTTGGTATCTTATGATCATTGACAGAAACAGAAGGGTTGAAAAATTAAAATCTCAATTTGACTAGTATGTATGTGGGTGTGCAACTTGAGTAATGATATTTGATGTAGACATAAACGCCTATTTAATCTTTTCATGTTAACTAGTTTATTTGTTACTAATTTTGTTATGCATTGTATTTACAATGATCGATTTAATTATTATTATTTTATTTTCATAGAAGTTCTGAGGAAATATTTTCATAGAATTTTTGTAGTTTTAATTAGTACACTTCCGATGTAAAATGAAAAATATTTTTTATTGCATTTAATACGTGGGTTCAATATATTATGCATTTTTTTTCCTAACATGATGTAAGCATCATAATGTAAAAATAATTCTCTGTCGTATGTATTAGATTTTTTTTAATGTAAAGTGGAACAATGTTGTATTTAATTCATTAATGAGCCAAATTAAAACTTTCAAATAGAAATTAACAAAATTCAGAAATTGTAACTCTCTTGACTTTGGTAATTCTAAAATAATTACAGGCTTTTAATCTAAAGTCGTTGGCATCTTCTAAATAGTTAAGGGTGATTTCTAAATGTTTGAAATCTTTATTCTAATATGTAAATTTAAGCAATTATAAAAAATTTATGGGCAGTCATAAGCAGTCCCGGTAAAAATATTGACAAAGTTATTTTCACTTCATGCAACAAATTATTTATACATTTTTTTTTTCATTTTGTCTGTACGAGTAGTGTGTTGTATGAAATCAAAACAGCTCTGTCAATATCTTTAACCCAGGAGCTCTTCATGATAAATGCATTGTGTACAAATATGTAGATACGCACTTACTAATTATGACAAAGAATGATACTAATTTGAAAGTTCCTTCTCATCTTTCAATTTCCAAGCGTGACTGAGCTCCTAAAAAGTAGAAACAGACATCCAACAAATTAGCTGTGGAACTTGTGTGCACCGCCTTCTAAACAGAGCTTATTTGGTTTTTAATTAAGCGATGATAAAGAAAGGAGGAGGTGGCTTAGGGGTGTCAAACTGTCAATGGTATATTTTTAGCCGTTTACCCGATTCGTATTGTATTCGATAAGGTAAGTATGGATAAGGTTTTTACTTCGTTAATTTATTAGGTATGGGTATGGATAATAATTTTTTTTCTTTAACCAAATAGATAAGAATATGGGTAATGACTATTTCGTACCCGTTATTCTATAAAATAATTATAAAATCTAAATATATATTCAATTCAATTTCCAACTCACCTAAATTTATATTCGTGGTTTTTAATTTTCTTTCTTTATAAAAATAATTTAGTTGAAATTAATTGCACATTTATTTATTTTATTAGAAATACAATTACATACGTGTAAAATAAATGAGTTTTTGATGTCTAATTTGTAAATTATAATAAAATTAATTATTATAATATTATTATCCGTATTCACCCGCTACCGTTTCGTTACCCGATAATATCAACGGATAAGGGTAGGGTATGGTAAAGTTAATTTTTAATGGGTATGAGTAAAGTCAATTTTAATGGGTATGGGTATGAAAATGCCTCCACCCGACCCGTACTGTACCCATTGACACCCCTAAGGTGGCTTACTAAAATTGAATTTCATTATTTATTTTTTTAAGAATCAGTTTTTAATTTAATAGAAAAGACAATGCTCTCCGTGTAGGAGGTCACATATTTAAAATCCAAAAAAGTTATTTTTTATGGATATTAAATAGTTTGGTGACTTAATTAAATTGCAATCTTTACTCATAAAATTTGATTTTTCTTTTCCCATGTTTTTTAAAGGCATGGATATATGAATAGCACATATTTTGGACCGTTCTCGATTAAGATATTATAATTATAATAAATAATTTATGGATGATTTAAATTATATGTTTTCGGTAAACTACTGTAGTGGTGTGGATTTGATCGGTTCATTTTAAAATGAAGGTATCTAATAGCATGATATTATTTTTTGTTACTAAAGAAAAGCAAATACGACACGTGAATAAGAGATGACATTTTAAAATTAAAATCGTAATTCAGCACTAATGTGATGCATCTTATTCGTTTTCATTGAATGTCCGATCGAGTGAGTCACAGTTTCATCGATCTGTTGATTAATTTTGCATTCGGATGTAGTATATAATAACTAGATCATTCTCTTAAATTACTTACGAAATTGTAGTTGTTTCGGATTGTTTTGGAGTTCATGTTATGTCAAACAAAGTTCAAATATGTTCGGATAATTTTACATAACAAATTGCCAATTGCCTAGTTAGTGACAGTCTTTAATCTTTATCATTCTTGGTTTGTGACATTGTAACCAATAGAGAGTTTGTGACTCACCGACCTCCGCTGACTATTGTGTTCTCAATTTGTTAGAGCATCTACATTCGTGAAACTCTCGGAGTTTTTAAATAATTGTTAACTAATTTTTAGAAATTTTGTTTCTGAAAAGTTTCAAAACTCTCACATCTCTGAAACTAAAATTAGAGTTTCTTAATTGTCATATCAGCAAATAAATTACAAGAGAAAATAATTTCAGCGAATTATTTGACCATGTCATAGTTTATAAACGGTTTCTTATTAAGAAACTTTGGAGCATGGTTGCTAAATAAGAAACTCATCTGCATTCTTGAAACTGATTTAGAAACTGCCACATCAGATTAGAAATTCAAAGAGTTTGAGGCTAGTTAAATACTGAACTATCATGTTTATTTTAACAGAGAGTAATCGAGCGGTACAAATAATTTGTTAGAAAATGTCGATTTCCAAATTAAGTTTCGTTTCTTCGTGGCATAGAATATAAAATTTTATTTTGAGATAAAAACATGTCAATTAAAGTTATCAACCTTAAATATTTGAGCCTGATATATCGAACATGTATAGTTCTTACTGTTGATTTTATGAATTATGAGGAGAGTATTGTATTGAAGTATATTTGTTATGTAACTTATGTTTATTATAAGAGTTCATACATTTATCTATACTCAAATTCTATGTAAGTTACTATTTGTACTATTTTGCTATTTATGTCAATACGGTACATGTTACCGTTTATTTTATTACTATAAAAGTCTATTTTTTATTTTCTTTATTCTTTATCCTTGATCTATGACGAGTGCCTGAGATCAATTCTTCTATGTTTATTTTTTATTTTCAACACTCCCTCTCAAATTAGAAATGTATATGTTATACAATCTAAGTTTCCTAGTGATAACCTCAAAATGTGTCGGATCCAAACCTTTGATAAAAACATCCGCTAATTGATCTTTTCTTTCCACAAACAGTGCTTCTATTTCTTTGGCTTGGACATTCTCTCTAAAAAAGTGACAATTTACTTCTATGTATTTTGTTCTTTCATGAAACACCAGATTTTATGCAATATGTTGAACATAATTATTGTCGCAATACATCTTCATAGATTGATCAAATTTGATGCTTATATCTCGTAGTAGTTGTTTGATCCATATTAGTTCACTTGCGGTGGATGCCATAGCTTAGTACTCTGCCTCCACATTAGATCGAGCCACAACATTTTGTTTCTTGTTTTTTCATGTGACTAGATTTCTGTCTACAAATGTGCAAAAGCCGAGGGTAGATTTTTTATCAAAGCTACCGGCCCAATCTGCATCGGAATAGCCACATATTTTATTAAAATTATTGTTTTTCATTTTTATGCCTTTTTTAGGATTTCTTTTTAAATATCTCAATATTCTATTTACGTCCTCCAAATAAGGTGTTCTTGGTGAATACATAAATTTACTAATTTGACTTGCGGAAAAATAAATATTCGGAGGTGTTGTCATGAGGTAAATTAATTTTTCTACAAATATTTGAAATTAGTTTATGTCTTATAATGGTTCACCATCTAATTTATTTTTGTAGTCCTCATTTGGTATGAAATCTAAATCATCTAAGAGAGGTGCTATTGGTCTAACTTGGTCATTTTCAAGTGGTTTATCATTAATCCCACTCTTTTTAAAATATGGTCCTTCTTCACAAAATATCACATCTCTAGATATAAATATTTTTTTATTAATTGGGTCATAGCACTTGTAGCCTTTTCTATATGGTGATAGCACTTGGATCATAGCATCCGAAAGTTTTTTTTTTTAGGGTATTCATCATATAAAAAGGGCTATAAGTATTTTGACCTAATTAATAAAAGAATATTTATATCTAGAGTTATAAAGATGGACCATATTTTAAAAAAAGTAAGATTAATGATAAATCACTTGAAAATGACCAAGTTAAACTAATAGCACATCTCTTAAATGATTTAGTATCAAATGAGAACTACAAAAATAAATCAAATAATCACAAAGAAGCAATAAATACATATTCAATACTTATACGACTAATTTTTATATATCTATATATTGCAAAGACAATACTGTATATAGTACTGCCTCCATGTCCGTACTTAATTCATTGGTCGCTTTATACATGTCTCGTGATTAAATGGGATCAAGTTGTGTTATAAATTATAATGTTCAACATTAACATATTTGAAACCGAATTCAAATGGTTGTGCAAAAGTCTGTTCTTTTAAAAATAAAAATAAAAAATAAACCAAATTTTCAACCTGATCAACCTCTTGAATACGAAAAAAAAATTAAAGACTAATTCAGTTAATCTAAAAAAAAAATAGTTGGACAATATCCACCCATGATTTAATACCTGCGCTACTTTTGGAAAACTAATTTCTTTGAAATTTCGCAATTTCTCGGATACAGTTTACAATTTATTAGTTTGGAAATTATTTTAAAAAAAAATCAAGTATTGGTTTGGATTAATTCCTTACATTTATAAGTATTTATAAGTATTTATTAGCGGGATATTTTATGAAATACCACATTTTACAAACATCAAACAAAATATATCTTACCACTTGACAGTCACTGTCAAGTTTCTAAAATATATCTCACTCGAAAATTTATTAACAAAACGTACGTCCTGAATAACAAATTTATACTCTCTTTTACCCTTTTTTTCCCTCCCCTCGTATTAATTACCAAAGTTGTAATAAAATTATAAAATAATTGAATTTTGAAATTCTAGAATTCTAATTATCAACATTAACATAATTAGATTTGTGAAGAAAAGAAGAAGAAAAGAAAAGGGGAGAGAAAAAATGCACATACAAGGCTGATTTTTTTTTGTTCTTACCATGTGTTAAGAAAAAAATATGCAAAAATCACTATTTTGGAAAAAAGAAAATCCAGAATAATCAGGTTCACAGCTATTTGCTGCGCAACCAATTTTTTTTTTATTTCAGTTCAATTGAGATTGATTCAAATGAGTAAAAAAGGAAAATCATTAGGTGGGCCCCAAATGCAATTTGAGTATTTGACGAAATCTAGGTTTAAAAACAAATGTCAATTTTGTTGCGCAGCTAACCTGGAAATTATGATTTTTTTTTTCTAAAACAATGGTTCGTTTTTTTTTTTCTTTTTCTTAAAAAGATGGTAAGAAAAAAAATGGCATACAATATCATATTGCCAAAAATATGAAATGAGGGTATTTGTCTTAACCTTTTAAAATTACTTTATATCTGAGTCCCACAACAATATTTGCTAATAAAATTGAAGAAGTGGTATTTTGTTAAAAAGTTTAACACTTTATAAAATAAAATTCATTAATTAATCCTTAAGGTAAGATCAAAGAATCCTCATTGTATTCGATACTAAGTAATTAACAACAATGATCGACAAGTGAACGATTCTAACTTCTAACATATATTGGTAACAGAACTTAATTTCTTTTTAAACTTCAAAGTATTAGATGAGAGTCAAAGTCTTGATATCGGTTTTTGTTCGGATTTTGAATTTCGAACTCACTAAAACTTCTTAACGAATACTCCAATATTATTTGAACGATTCTAACTTGTAGCATATATGGGTAACATACTAGCATGACATATTTTATTTTTTAATTATTAGTGAGACTCAGAGTTTTCATATCGCTGTTTGTGCGAACTTGATCTCATTGTACTGAGATCAATACCATAGTTATATATAAATATTAATTTATTAAAATAAAGTATTTAACTTTAACTGCCTTAGATTTAATTTAGAAAATAAAAAGCAGCGAAAGGGGAACACTTTGATATTACGTATAAGCACTTGTTAATTCAGATATAAACAAGTTATAAATTAAGTATAAATATTTTTTATTACACATAAGAATGCGGACGTAAAACTAATTTCTTTGAAGTAAAAATAAAGCATGAATGCATAAATTAACAACGCTCTTAAATTAATCACCACCAAGTTTTCCCAAAAAAAAAAAAAAAACAACAACAACGCTCTTAAAAAATGGAAAGCCTTTCAAAACAAGAATACAATATAATTGGTTCATATCCACATCTTATAGGCCCCACAACGGCTCAATTTTGCTGTGGTATATAGAGAAACCAAGCAAACAAACTTGGACTTGTGTGCACACTACTCTTTATCTAATTTTTTTGAATGACGCCTTTTATCTCCTACTTTCATCTTCCTTTGTTATTCCTCTTTGCTTTCTTCTCCTTCTCATGTTATTCTAAACAAAGTCACAAGGTTAGTAATTCAGTATTTTGGTTCCATTAATTATTCTCTGATAAAATATATTCTTGATAGAATGTCTTGGTTTTGTTAAAGGTTTATGTCGTGTACCTAGGCGAACATGGTGGAAGTTACGCAGCCGAAGAAATTCAAGAGAACCACCATGCCCTTTTATTTTCAGTTAAAAATAGGTACACAACCAACTAAATGTTTGAGCATATATATATCCTTGTTGTTTTTATGCTTAATCTTTATTTACAATTATTAATAATTATAATGAACTTTTTTGCAAATTCTTTTAGTGAAGAAGAAGCGAGACAATCTATGTTGTATAGCTATAAGAAGAGCATAAATGGATTTGCTGCTTTGTTGTCTGATGAAGAAGCTGATATCCTTTCAGGTGAACAGCTAATTAACATAATTTTGTTGAGACATTTGAGAATAGTTCAAATAGTTGGTATTTTTTTCCATTGTACCTGGATATATAAATCTGAAATTAGTGGTCTCTTACTATTTTTTTTTGACATATATTTACAAATATGATTATGATAATTAATATTGGAAAATATGGACTGAGAGGCACGAGGTATAAATATTTGGTAATATGATCTTCTTTCAAAATTGCATCGCCAGTAGTTAGGATTCTTTTGGAGAAATTTCAAGAATAGATTTTGTAAGGGAGTATTCATTCAACACAACATCACCATCATATCTTGTTGATCAATTCAATTGAATAAATCCAAATAATTGTTGCTATCTATTTTGGCAATTATATAGACTTTCCAAAATTATAATTATGAGGTGCAAAAGCATCTTTGATGATTTACTATATATCTACAATTGTGCTATGTATAATAATAATTACAAATGTAAATATAAGATTGTTTAAGAGGGCATTAATTCACTTACATTAATTTTTGGGTGATAGCTAGCGCGTTGATTTTTTTTTTTTTTTTTTTTTTGTTTACTAGCTTCAAATTTTTTTGGCGAATAAATATTTCTTATAACATTTGAAATTATTAATGTAAAAATATCATAAAACTAGTTGTTATTTTTTCCGTTTACAAAAAATAAGTTACATTAGGCACAAGAACCTAAATCAACCAAAATGCTACTGCAAACAAGCAAAAAATCTAGAGAACCAGTACCAGTGTACCGGTATCTATACTGGTAAAATAAAGGATGAAGCCGATTTACCAGCAAGGAGAGGAAGGCCTACTGATGACTCTGCTACTTGTTTTTATTTTGTTTTCTTTACTTCCAGATATTTACCTTCTGTTTAAAATCATAGCTTTAAGTCACTTTAATTGAATTTAACATTCTGCTTTAAAATTCCGCTCAACAAAAAAAAAAGTTACATTAAAAAAAACCGTGTAAACATTCACGTTGAAATGTCTCACAACACAAATTAAATACTACTTGACAAAAAATGTTACTACAAGATAATGACATCTTTTATAGTGGTCGTCAATTAATACAATATATAATTACATTTACAATGTCATAATTAAACTGTAGCTAGAGAGGAAGTAATTTCGGCCTATCCAAGTGAAGGGAGGTACTGGGCCCCACACACAACCAGGTCATGGGAGTTCATAACAGGCTATGAGGGCATAAAAGAGAGAGGCTTTGGATTTGAAGAGAGCGATTGGCTACCTCCAAAAACCAACCATGGCAAGGATGTCATAGTCGGAATGTTGGATTCTGGTGCACATACTTCCATCTCTCAATTATTAATTTCTTACATGACACATGCAAGTTGTAAAATATTAAACTGATCCCATTGCTTTCACATACATAATATAGTGATATATATTAGGCTCATTATGCTAAGTAAATCAGAAAATAATAATTATTCAAGATAACAAAATGACCAATTAAATGATCCTTGGTTAGCTAGAGGAGTTATTTTCTTCTATTAGACTGATTTAATTAACAAAATTGATGCTTGCTCTAATAAACACAGGTATTTGGCCTGAATCCAAGAGCTTCGGCGATGAAGATCTCGGCCCTGTGCCGGCGAGATGGAGAGGAATTTGTCAAGAAGAACATTCTTTCAAGTCTTCATCATGTAATAGGTAATTTTTAAAAACAACCAATTATTTAAAGGCAATCAAAAGTTAAACAAATTAAAGTCACTTTTGTAAAAAATTGCAATTTGAAATTTTGCTGGAAGATTTTTTTATAAATATTTAAAGTTTGAAGGTTTAACGTCCTTCTTTATCTAACACAAATAATAATAATTTAAATACTCTAATGTAAATGGTCGATTCAAGGATGTTTTGTTTCACATACATAATTAATTATCTAAATTTGTTACAGTTTTAATTTGCTGGTCTGAAAATATACACTCCTCTATTTGTTCGTACTTACTGAAAATTTCCAGCCGAATTAAGCTCAGAACTGGACTTGATCTGTGATGCCATTTCAGAATAAAATAAAATAAAAATAAAAATTACTTTGTAATTATACTCAGCAGATAATATGCAAATGGCTCTGTTGAAGACATTGTACAAGTCTTACATGGATAAAAAAAAAAAATGACAATGAAGGTAACATAAATGGCAGGAAATTAAAGGCCGATATTGTCCACACCTCCCTTGCCCATATATGCAAAAACCTCTCAAGTTCCAAAATGCTTATGCATTATCTCTGTTAACGTTGGTCCCTTTCTGAAACCGGGACCCACCTCTTCCGCAACAATACAAGCTACTTACTATAGGAGAGCATAGGAGAGGACAAAAAAAGGAGCCGTACAAAGCCTTATTTTATGGTGCAGAGACAAGTTCTATTACAAGGTCTCGTGACCTTCTCCTTAGGCTTAGTCCCACCATGCCATGCCTTGTCTGTTTTATCATGTTTGGATGTTTGGTTGTGGAGTAAGGGGTGAATTAAACTTCTTATTCTACAATTAATCTATTAAATAAGAAGTAAAATTGATGGAGCAAGTGAGAGTAATATTTGAATTAATTCAATTTCACTTATTTCATCTAAAGATGTGGTTGAACTTATTTCACCAAATATAATTAACTTATTCCATCTTTAACTTGGAATAAACAATTTATTTCGGATTAAAGTTACTCCACAACCAAACGTATATGTTTTTAGTAAAGGTTTCTAAGAAAACAGTTCCTTGATGAACCATACACATCAAACATAGATTCGTAATTAACCGTTGATTTCTCATTGGATAATAGTCAAGATCAATAAATTAAATAGGACGACCAAATATGTACGGGGTTTTAATCATATTGACCATTTGCCGTTCGATCAGAAATAAAAGGTTAAGATGTACTTGTGACATTACTGACATCTATTAGAAAAGATTACTCGTGGAGAGGCGGCGGACCAACTTCTGCACAGAGGTAATTAGAGATTCACACAATATGAACCCTTCGTTTCCAGTAAACGGTCATGTCATATCTAAGCTAGGGGTGTCAATGGCACCTTTTTAACTGTTTATCCAATCCGTTTCATATTTGATAACGCAAGTATGTGTAATTTTTTTTTTTTGCGTTAGCTTATCGGGTATGTGTATAGATAAGAAATTATTTTCGTTAACCAAATGAGTAAAGATATGGATAATAACTATTTTGTACCCATTATTCTATAGAGTAATTATCAAATCTAAATATATATATTCAATTCAATTTTCAACCCACCTAAATATGTATATTCAATTTAATTTAAAAAAAAAACAATTTAGTTGGAATTGATTGCATATTTATTTTTATTTTTTATTAAAAACGCAATTACATATATGTGAACATAATGAGTTTTTGATGTTTAATTTGTAAAATATAATAAAACAAATTATTATATTAGTCATATTTGTTATTACCCGCTATCGTTTCGTTATCCTATAATATTAACGGGTAAGAGTAGGGTAGGGTAAAGTCAATTTTTAATTGGTATGAATAGGGTATGGAAAAAGTCAATTTTAATGGATATATACAGGTATAAAAATGTCTCCACCCAATCTGTACTGTACCCATTAATACCCCTAATCTAAGCCATCCAATTTGGACTGGTTGGATGCTAATTGATCGGTCTTGCGTTGGACCATGCCATCATGGCAACCTTTTCAACATTTTCAATTTGTTAAGGATTTTCTTTCTCCAAGGTTCTTGTTTGAGGTGTTTTGTGGAATCATTTTAGTTCTTTTTCATCTTTTAAGACCCAACTATTTGCAAGCTTAGATTGTTGGGCTTTATATTTTTAAACGTTTGTTAGATACTAGCCCAATACAGAACAACAAGCACGCTATTTATTAGTTTAATTTTATCAATGATGCACCACATCAACAAGAACTTGCAGTATCTAAATTATCCACTAAATTCACTTATTTTATTTTTTTTAGTAAAATTAAGGGTCAATCCCTAACCTTTCCATTTGATTAAACTTTAAAAAATAGTACAAAAATAATATAAAGATAAAGTTTAATAAGGTTCAGAACAGCTGAACCAGTATTCAGTAAAGCAGTGAATGTAAGAAAAAAATTGTGAAAATAAATAAGAAGAAGAAAGAGAAAGCAAAGAAAGATAGTCTCCCAATTCATTTATCCTACTATAATTTTTTTTTTTGCTAGTACAGCCTAAATTGTGTAGTATTTCTTTATGGGTTTGTGTAAACTTGAACAATTTCTTTAGCTACTTCCCATTGTAGGAAGATCATTGGAGCTAGGTACTACCTCAAGTCATACGAGGCCTACTATGGATCCCTCAACACATCCTATGCATACCGATCACCACGGGACCATGACGGCCATGGGACCCACACATCTTCAACTGTTGCTGGTCGAACAGTCCTCAATGTGTCTGCCTTGGGTGGCTTTGCATCCGGTACGGTTTCAGGCGGAGCACCTCTTGCACGACTGGCAGTGTACAAAGTGTGTTGGCCCATACCTGGCCCAAACCCCAACATAGAAAACACGTGCTTTGATGCCGACATGCTAGCAGCTATAGATGATGCTATTGGTGATGGGGTCGACGTATTAAGCATTTCAATTGGATCTGTAGGGAACCCGGAAAATTTTGCGAAGGATGGAATTGCAGTGGGTGCATTGCATGCAGCAAAAAGAGAGATAGTGGTGGTATGTAGTGCTGGTAATTCTGGTCCAAAACCTGGTACTGTATCAAACCTCGCGCCATGGATGATTACAGTTGGGGCAAGTAGTATTGATCGAGTGTTTACTGCAGAGATCAGGTTTGGCAATGGCATGATTCTCACGGTAAATTTTACTTTAACTCTTTAACAACCAAGAGGAAGAAACTATAGTTTCTTTTTTTGCCTAGTGTAATTTACTGAATTTCAGGGACAAACTGTAACACCGTACCAAGTAAAAGGGAAAGACTATCCTCTGGTTTATGCTGGAGACGCTGCTATTGCTGGAACACAAGCTAATCTTACAGGGTAAAAAATTGAGTTTTATAAGTAATATTTAATTAATGCTAAAATTCTCATGTATTTCTATTTCCCATGCTCTCAACCTTTAGCATGCGGAAAAATTCTATCGAAGCTCCCATGCAAAATCAGAATTGAATGTATCTCAAAATAGGAACCATATATATTATATAATATTGACTTTAAAGGGGAATGCAAAGCATTTAGTATATTCCTGACATGAACTGTTAAATTTTGTTGTAGGCAATGCCTACCAAATTCTCTATCTCCAGATAAGGCAAAGGGCAAGATAGTGGTATGCTTCAGAGGTGCCGGCCTACGTGCTGAAAAGGGAAAAGAAGTTAAAAGAGTCGGTGGGGCCGCCATAATTTTGGCAAACTCCCCAGCCAACGGAGATGAGATACCAGTTGATGCACATGTACTACCAGGAGCAGGGGTGTCAGCAAGTGATGCCATTAAGATCTTAACTTATATCAACTCGACTGACAATCCAACGGCTGGCTTGGGCCAAGCAAGAACAGTTGTCAATGTGAGGCCATCCCCTTCTATGGCTCAATTCTCATCCCGAGGGCCCAATGTTCTTGAGCCTAATATTCTGAAGGTAATAATTTTTTTTTTTTTTTTTTTCAAGTTGATATGTTTACTATTTATTTTGCTAATTTGCCCTTTATTCTAGATAAGACAAAATCACATGGCAAAAGCTATCATCATGGATAAAGGAAAAAAAAAAATCAAAACAAAGAAAAAATAAAATGTAAAGAGCAGTTTTCACAGAAAAATAGGGAAACAAGGCAAATAATATAAATAGTAAAATTGTTTTTCTAAAATTATCAGACAAACTATGAAAGGAACAGTTTTCATATAATTGTTTTTGAGCCTGCCTCATTGTTTTATCCAAAAAAAAGAAGAAAGGTTTTGACTTGATTGTAAAACATTTTTTTTTTGCAGCCAGATATAACAGGACCAGGCTTGAACATACTTGCTGCCTGGAGTGAATCATCGTCGCCTACAAAACTCGACAGTGATAAAAGAAGAGTAAAATACAACATCATGTCTGGAACATCAATGTCGTGTCCCCACGTGTCAGCAACAGCTGTGCTTTTGAAATCAATGTACCCGCATTGGAGTTCATCTGCAATTAGATCTGCCATGATGACAACAGGTACATTCATTCTTTCTGAAATATGCAAATTCTCCTTTATTTTTTATTTTTTTTCCAACTTTCCATTACAAAATTTTTGTTGCCATGAGTTTCTATTCTAGCAATATACGAATTTTAAGTCGACTTAATTTGAGTGTTACTAGTACCTTCTTTTTTATAATTTAAACAATATATGCTCATCAAATTACAGCTACAATAAACAATGCTCAAGGAGGTCCATTCATGAACGGAGATGGAACCATAGGAGGCCCCTTTGATTATGGATCAGGCCATATAAGGCCCATACATGCCGCCGATCCAGGTCTAGTGTATGAAGCCTCCTACCAAGACTACCTTCTCTTCATGTGCGCAAGTGCTGGCGTTCAAATGGATTTCTATTATCCTTGTCCTAAGAACCCGCCACAACCGTATTCATTGAACTACCCTTCTATTGCTGTATATGGACTCAATGGTACTGTTTCTGTTGTCAGAACAGTGACCAATGTGGCTAATGGAAGCGCCCGATATCAGGTATCGATAGTTAGTCCCAATGGAGTTTCAGTTCAAATTTCGCCAAGAGAATTAAAATTTAAGGATGTTGGAGATAAGAAGAGCTTCAAGATTGTTCTCAGAGATAGAGGAAGTGTCATGAGAGGGAATGGTACTTATGTTACAGGGTCATTTACGTGGAGTGACAGGGTGCATTTTGTTCGGAGCCCTATAGTGGTCTCATTTGGGTAATTTTGTATATTGATTCTTCAATAATTCAAGATGTAACGAGAAACAAAAAAGAAACATAGTAATAACTTGGGTTGTCAAAAGATGGATCCTGGTAAATTCAAAATAATTGAGTTGTTTTCCTTTTGTATTTTGGAATGAGATTCGAGATTTTGGGGATGCAATTAATTTGCTATGTTTTTACTTTCCATGGAATGCTAGCTCATAATACAAAAATATCAATGACAAGAATGAAACATAATTGGTATTCTTGTCATACATAGTTGTGTTGATTAAATATTACATTTTAGATCACTTATTCACTATATTCTTTGTATCTTAGATTAGGCTTAAACAAAGAAAAGACTAAAAAGGTAGTTGATGGCTGGATAGCTGATGAAGATTTTGTCATTTGTTCTTTTTAGAGGGTTTGTATGTAATTTTGCATGCTATGTGGAGGTTTTTTTATTGGTTCGGATCCAGTTTGGTGATGTATATTGATCTGTGAGATGGAAGGGTTGGCTGAGATTCT
This sequence comes from Carex pumila, assembly GCA_033356055.1. Taxonomy (NCBI): domain Eukaryota; kingdom Viridiplantae; phylum Streptophyta; class Magnoliopsida; order Poales; family Cyperaceae; genus Carex; species Carex pumila. Next base: position 200,698 of record JARJHM010000099.1, read on the forward strand.
GTCAAGGAATACAGATTCTATACTTGATAAATACCAGATTGATACTGAGATTCAGGTGTATTTATTACATTATATATTATGATATTGGTTAGTATGGTCCTTGATATTGTTTGAAGTCTGATTGCAGTGGTTGTAATAAAGAGTTTTTTTTTCTGTAAATAGGATTAAGTGGTGTGGTGGGACCATTTATTCCCAAAAAAAAAAAAATTCAAAAAATTGTCAAAATTAAAAGGTTCACAATGGAAGTCTTAATTAGGGGGCAACAAATGATATTTCAAAAGCTAAAATTTCGAACCTGTGAGTTTAGTTCATAAATCAAGCCTGTCAGGTTTTGGTTCATATTTGGATAGCGCAGGGGTGTATTCGTCCCCAAAAAAGAAAAAAAGAAAAAAAGAAAAAAAACTGGAGTATGTCGGAAAAGCTTATTTCAATGGGTTTATAGCCAGGTCGTTTATTCAAAAGATCAAATATGGTGACAAAGAGTCCATGTATTGCATGACCTGGCATGCCATGTTTCCCAGAGGGAATGCTATTTCATTGAAATTGCATTTATGTGCAACTTCTAAAGCAATTGATGTTCTACGGAAGATGAATGGTCTTCTAAGTTGCATAAACTGATACTTATAAATTCCAGTTGGGAGGCCCAAATGGGTATAATTTGGGGGCTAATATTGATCCAACTAATGAAATTATCAGCACCTCAGGTTTTCTGCTGGTTTTTTAGTCTTCTAGATTATGGGGATGCTTTGTTTGATGTTTTAAAGATAAATTGTAATTTGTTTGCGCGCTTATTGTTGTGCTAAATTTTGTTGTGGCACAAGTGGGGATAACTTGGGTACATTAATTCTTTAGCAGGTAAACAGGCTTGGTACAAGGATTCTTACTCTTGGTTAGTGGTTTAATGGGCGGGCGGGTACGGGTACTCCGGGTATACCTGAGCATGGGTACGGGTACGTCTCGGGTACGGGTATAACGGGTACTAGGGTATACGGGTACGGGTATGTCGGATATTTTTTTCAAAAATCATACCCTACCCTTCCTGTACCCGTATCCGTGTACCCTTGACGGGTAGGGCGGGTACGGGTTTTTTTTTTTTTACTTTAAACAATAAAATATAAATATAAATATAAATAAAAAACAGAAATTAAAACAGAAATTATAAAACAGAAATTAAAAACATAATTTTAAAAACAGAAATAAAAACAGAAATTAAAACACAGAAATTAAAAAATCGAAATTGAAAAACAGAAATAAAAACAGAATTTTAAAAACAGAAATTAAAAAACAGAATTTTAAAAGCAGAAATTAAATTGAATTTGCGGTGTGGGGCGGGGGGGGGGGGGGGGAGGGGGGGGGGGGCAGAGTTTGAATTATTGGGTCGGGTATAAGGGTACGGGTATGATTTGGTATTTGTCCAAAAAAACCGGTCCGGTCTATTTTTTACCCGTACCTGCATACTCAAGTACCCGACCCATACCCGGGCTCGGGCACAGGCAGGTAGGGTAAGGTATACCCTTAACGGGTATAATTAATACTCTACTCTTGGTTTAGTACTTGGGGTAATGTATTCAGTAGTAATTTTAGATTAACTGGTTTAAATGTGAATAGAAATTGGTGGTATTGCCACTTCTTTCAACAAAAATAAATAACTAACTTCCAATTGGGTATTCTAAAATGCATTTACAGTTCTTATTTGTCCATATTTATGATTGTTAGATTGTCAAAACTATCCCGTCTAACTTGTGTCATCTACATAAGCAAAAAGTTATATGTGCTCAAACAAACATATAGAACTTTGTCTATATTGTTTTTGATGTTTCAGTTCTATTCTTTGGACGTTTATTAGCCTAGGGCTGTTTTTGTAGACCAGCTTTTTGGATTTTGTTTGTTTGTTTTTTTTTTTTGTTTGTACAAACTGTATGTGTTTTCTTCTCTAATTGTTTGGAGATTAGAAACAAACAATATTATAGTTTTTAATAAAATCGGTGGGTGACCACTTTTTCAAAAAAATAAAATAAAATATACAACTAATATTATGCATAATTGTTTTGTAAAATACATTCAGTGTATTCATGTATGTCTGTTTAAAATTTTAATATGTTTGAAACATTTATAGTTGTAAAATCACTTAAACTCAATAATAAACTTAAAGTTTTGTCTGTTCACATATTACGCAAACAAATTAGCGGAAGGCATTTATAATGGGTTGCTACTTCAATTTATATTTGAAACCAATAAGGGCCTGTTCGGCACCTCATATACCCATGGGTTTCAAGGGAAAAAAGCAACTTATAGGTAATTTTACCTTTCTTTCATTCGGCAGCCATGTATTTTTGCCTAAATCAATTCTCAAGAGAGGAACATTTTCCTTCTAGCAGTCAAAATTTTTGGAAAAAAAATTGACTCTAAGCTCCGTTTTTTTTCCCAAATGGCGCAGCTTGCAATGTGTTTCTAATACTAATTAATTAGAAGAGGAATTATACTAATGAATACTTGTTTGATTAATCAAAATGAAATTAACTTGTACAATCAAGCACTTAATTAAATAAACACAATTTAATAAAGAACATTATATATTTAATTTATATTTTTAATTAACTAAAATTTGATTTCCATAATTCTAAATGTATTGCAAAATATGTATTTTAAATTACGTAAACATTTAACATTATATCATTACCCCTTGTTTATTTCGGATCTAACGTCTCGATTTACCTTTCAGATTTAATTTAATATTTTTTTCGTGTTAGTTTAATGTATGTCTTCATAATTTAATTCATTCTTTAATTAACTAAATGTTTTAAATAGTAGTGATTTACAAATTATTAGTTAATTAAAGATTTAAAATTGTTAGTTAATTAAATATTTAATTTCTTTTTAGAATCTAATATATACAATTATATTGATCATAATCAGTTATTAGTATTAATACACTTAATATAGTTTAATTGTAGTATAATATCTTCTATAAAAATAAAAATAAAAACCAACATCCTAACAAATTTTCAATGCATTTGCCGAACACTTTTATTCTAAAATTTCCCGTAGGTTAAATAACTTTGATTTTGACAAATTAAAATTTTCATTCCCACATTAAAAATTCTCATGTTGCCGAACAGGCCCCAAAACCTTTTATTTCAAGTTATATAAACATCAACTCCGACAAAGTGACCTCAAAATATTTTGATGAACAAGCACATGTTCTTCTTTTGTTGTAAATTAAAATGATATGTTAAATATTATGCAAATATATCTGCTTAATTTATTTATAACAATTTTGGAGGAAAAAAAAAAAAGTTTGCTAGAATTGCCACCAAACTGAATAGACGCACTTTTAAGATATCATATGTTGGTATTATAGGTCTGGGTCTAGCTCTCGCCATAGAAGTGAGGATGGTTTGATAGGCATTGGATTAAATTTTATCTGATTAATCAGAGTGTTTAATTTTTATTAAGATTTGTACACACTGGATTAACGTAAATCTTAATACATATCAAGTGTCTCTGATATAATATTAGACTGAATTTAATCCGATGCCTATCAAATCACCCCCAATTCCCTCACCATATGGCATTACTGCAATTAATACACTGTCCGGCTTAACTAGATCTAAACGAGATAAATGTGCTATACGGATGACTACATAATAAGTGCCGCAATATTTGCCTTCACGTGGAGAACACGTTTCTCGACTTAAAACTTTTTGGATTATGTTTATTAAAATTAATTGGAGCTAGAAAGTAGAAACCATTGGTATTTGGTAGCCTAGATTCCAATAATTAATATATCACATGGTAAGTTTTATTTCTTAGAAAACTTCAACGCGTTATTTAACACGCAATTATCTTATTGTCATGTTTTGAAATTTTGAAAAATAATTTCCGTAAAAAGAACACTCGAAAATGGTAGCAGTTTCGGTCAACCAGGATATCGATTTTTTTCTTCATTTTGAATAATTACAATCAATATATCAATTAAAGCAGTGTTTATATTAATAGAAACGTATACCAATTTCTTTTTCTTTTATTATATGTCTTTGCTGCTTCTATAATTCTATGGCTTTTGTGACTACAGCTTGTGTCTGCCTCCTTCTTAAAAAGAAAAGAAAATAATAATGATGAGTCAGTATTATCCGAAGACTAATATATTTTTATGTCACTATTATCTGACAACCGATTTTATCTCCAAAAAGTATGTATGTCACTTATTTTAATTTTAGTTTACAATGTGTTCATCATCATCATCATCATTATTATTATTATTATTATTATTATTATTATTATTATTATTATTATTATTTTTATTATTATTTTCAACAATCATTACTTTCGGATGTTCTAAATTTTTTAAATCAAGTGATTTTCTACTTGTTTAAAAAAATAGCAAACAATTCTAAAAATATAGAGTTTGGTCTCCAAGTATTTTTTTTTATATGGAGATAATGTATAACTGTTTGAACTTTGCAAATAAATATATGAATCCGTAGAACAGGCGGATCCATAACATGCATATCACTATAGCCTCAGTCACTATTATTGTTACTCTTATTATTATATTTATTATGAGTAGAACCATAGTGACAACTTAATAGTTCGGAAAAGGTTCGGCAGAGTCAAAAATTCGTGATTCGGGTATAATTCGGGTATAATTCGGAAATAATTCGGGAATAATTCATTTTTGTAAACACCAAATAAGTATAATTCAGATATAATTCGGGAATAATTCGTTTTTGTATACACCAAGTAATATACTAAAATACTAAAGTTGTAAAAAAAAATGAGATTGTTTTGTTCATTTTAATTTTTTTATTAGTGTAAAAATAAAAAATTTTACATAGACATGTTTGTTGTTCGTACAATAATCTTTTACGTCTATTTGACTAATTTGCAAAAACATACAATTATTGAATTTTACAATTTCTTCTATTTTGAGAATATGTAGGTCCAAGAAGAGTAAGAACTGTTGAATAATAAGCTTGGACTGAAGAAATCATGAAGACCTTTATCAAGAATACATATTGTAAAATCAAATGCTTGGTAAAGTATGTGTGAGGTTGATTAAATTGAGATAAAACGTTATGAACGTTTTTAAAACGTTGGTAACGTTTTATAATAATCAGAAGTCTCAAAAGAATCAAGTTATAACGTTATAACGTTATACAACCGTTATAACGTTTGTAAAACGTTACAACGGTTATAAAACGTTATGTAACGTTTTCTAAGCTGTCAGAGAATTAAAACCCTAAATCGTATTTGAATAAAACGTTGGTAACGTTTGATAAAACGTTGGTAACGTTTTATGTCAAACAGCTCATTTTTGAGCTGCCACTATAAATAGACTGAAGGGATCACTTTCAAATCTATCTCAGCCGACCCTAATCATTTCAAAAGCGATTTTCTGAGAGCTTAGCCTACTCCATTGTTGTGAGAGCTTAAAACTTCAAAATCCCTCAAGCAACCTCAAACCTACTTCACTAATCTTGATCTAGATTAGGTTAGAGTGATCTATTGAGTGTTTCTCTTGTTCTTGAGTAGCTTGTGTGACTTCCCTTGTTTGTAAGGGCTTGCCGGCTCAAACCTCGAGTTGCTCGTGTGACTTCCCTTGGTTGTAAGGGCTCGCCGGCACTCATCTCTCGTTGGTCGTGACTTCCCATTTTGTAAGGGCTCACGGTTCACAATTGTAATCCTTTCATATTGGGTAATAGAAAGGCGCACCTAGAAAGAGGTTGCGACGCCCCGGAGATGTAGGCCTTTGTTTTGCCGAACTCCGTTAACATCCCGCGTGTCAAATTTCTCTAAACTCATCTATTTACTTTCAATTGCAATTTAATTTCAGTTTTTGAGCAATTAGAGGTGCCCCTAAGTGCAACAAAGTGGTATCAGAGCAAGTTACTCGAATTAAGACACACTTAATTAGAGTTAGATCAACTTGTCAAAATGGCACCCTATAGACCCGTGAAGGAACCCCTAATTTTTGGCAATTCGACCAAAAATTTTATGCATTGGAAGAAAACCATGATCAATTATCTAAACATTCTTGAGTTATGGGATGTGGTTAACAAGGGGTATACACCAATATTCACTACCACTACCACCGACATTAAAATCGAGACTCCCGAATCCAAACAAACCAAGAAAGACAATGATCTTGCAATTAATGCCATAATTAACTTGGTTAGTGAATCGGTTGCCTTGATCCTTGGTAGCTCTTCAACTGCAAAAGAAATGTGGGATGCCCTTGTAAATCGGTATGAGGGAAATACCCAAATTAAACGAACCAAATTAACCGGTTTAGAAGCCAAATTTGAAACATTTAAGGTTGAAGATGGCGAAAGCATTGAGGATATGTATAATAGACTTATGCATATCCAAAATGAATTTACCGAATTGGGAGAACCGCTTTCTAACAATAAAATTGTAGGGAAGCTATTGAGGATTATGCTCATGAGAGACAAATGGTCCGGCTTGGTGAGTGCGCTAGAAGCAATCCAAGGCACACATGACTCACTCACACCGGATGATCTCTATGCACACTTACGAAGCTTCGAAGAGAAACTTCGGCAATCCGGAAACCCAAAGCAAAGTTCAAAATTCAAAACCATGGCCTTTCCGGCTCAAAACCGAAAACCTTCTAGCTCATCAAACACTTGTCTCTCAAATGATCAATTTATAAATAAAATTGATCATGAAACCTCCAAAAACACCCTTCTCCTATCCAAAATGTTTCAAGACATGCTAGATCTCGAAAGAAATTACAACAAGGAACGAGAAGAGAAGAACAAAAGAGTGATGTGCTTCGCATGTCATAGAAAAGGGCACACCACTCAAACTTGCTTCAAATTGGACGGGTACAAGGCCAAGAAAAAGGCTAAAGCCTTGCAAGCTTTATTCTCGAATGAGAGCGAGGTGGAGCAATCCGACACGGAGTCGGAAAATGAACAAGAGACAAACCTTGCATTGATGGCAAGTGTAGATGAAGGTCTCTCGGCAATTGATGTCGACTCGATTATTGCAATCAAAAATATCACCGATGAGACCACCATTGAATTCCTTAAAGAACTTGTCAAATCAAGAAACATCAATAAGGAAGGTGATGAAATTGAAGCCTCAATTAGCTTCGCAAATGAGGTACATTCAACTCTTAGTCTTGATGGTTATGAGACTGAACAAGAATTTGTAAATGAAGGTGGTGAAGAATATAGTGGAGAAATTGATATTGAAAATTGTATACTTACAAATGAGACCAACCATGACTTGTGTACCAATCGGTTAGGAACCAATGATGCAAGCACTTTCACAAATAAAACCCTAATGCACGATGCTAATGAATCTAGGTTGCGATCTCTCATTGATGACTCAAATAGAACCTTGGTTGAAAAGGAAGGTATTATCCAAAAATTAATTGCTAAAAATGATATGTTAGAACTTGAAAATAAAAAATTAAAAGCATCGCACATAGGTGAAATAGGCATATTAAAGGTTAAAGTTCAAACCTTAGAGACCGAAAATAGGGCATTAAGGTCTCCTAGTGAATTTTCAAATGTCACTAGTCTAGATCCTTATTATGTGGATAGTTTGATAAATGGACAATCTTATCACAAAATGGATAAAATTGGTCTTGGATTCGAGAAGGGTCAATCCTCATTCGAATCTAACCACATACAAGGCCCAAAAGGAAAAGGGGAACATATACAAACTTCAAACTCCAAAAATTGTAAACTTAAGTTTAATTGTGATAAGTATTCCACTTATCAATTTTTTACCAAAAAGGGTAATAATTCCTTACAAAAGGAGTCAAACAAAGGGAATACCTCTCAAACCTCAAATGCTAAACAAAATCATGCATTTAGGTATAAGTATAATCATAAAAATTATAAGAACAAAAATTTTCAAAATAGTGATAGGAACACATTTAATCCAAAATGGTCAAACAAAACTTATTTCAAAGGACCGGATGGATGGTTTTATGAACTCAAAAATAAAAATGTTTTACAAAATCAAACTCAAAGAAATGGTTTAACAAAAGATGTTCCCCAACATCACAATAGAATTGAGTCTAACAACACCAAAAGTGTCACATCTAGAGTTACAAATATGTCATTTGTTAATCCAAAGAACAAAATTCATGAAGTGAAAACAAAATACCATGCCACTTTCAAACAAGGTTCTATTGCTCAAAAGCCATCAATTACATTTTGTAATTATTGTTGCAAAATTGGTCATACCTCCTTAGAGTGTAGGTTTAGGAATGGAGACAACAACCCAAATGTTGTTTGGATTCCTAAAGCTAAACTAGTTTAAATTCATACAAAATCTCCCCTAATTTATTCAAATTGCTAAAAACAAAGGGGGAGATTAAACAAGGTAGGAGTGTTTGATTAAATCTTGTAATGAATACTTTGATCATTGATAGTTGTTGTACACAAATTTTATGGATTATCCAAACTCTGAATGATTATGAAATTCGCTTCTGCAACATACCAATTATGTATGACAATACTAGTGCCATAATGATATCCAAGAATCCGGTGCTTCATTCTAGAACCAAGCACATAGAGATAAGACATCATTTTATTAGGGATCATATAGAAAAAGGTGAAATTGAACTCATACATATCAACACCAAAGAACAAATTACCATATATTCACAAAACCCCCAAATACTCAACAACACAATGAATTACGATATAAATTAGGCATGCTTGAACTTAGAAAATAGACATATTCATAACTTATTTCAAAATAACAATTTGCAATCAAAATAGTTCATTTAAAGAATGTTTTACAGAAATAAAACGTTATAACGTTTTTGAAAACGTTGGTGACGTTTTGTGAAACTTCAAAAGTCTGAAAGCACCATAAAAACGTTACACAACGTTTCTGCAACCGTTGTAACGTTTTTACTTCTAATACTTAGCCAAAATTCTGAGATAAACTACACCATAAACGTTGTAACGTTTTGGAAAACGTTGGTAACGATTTATGAAACTTCAAAAGTCCGAAAGGTGCACCAAAACGTTACACAAACGTTTAAAAAAACGTTTCAACGTTTTAGAAACGTCACGACGTTTCTATAAACGTTGCAACGTTTTTTCTGACAAGGGACTAACATTGTAAAAGTTTCATACAAAACGTTGGTAACGTTTTGAAAGCGTTACAACGGTTATCTGACAAGGGATCAAAATTGCAAAAGTACAAATGAAAACGTTGTAACGGTTTCCAAACGTTGGTAACGTTTTGTGAGGCTTCAAAAGTCCGAGAGCTTCACAAAAACGTTACACATACATTATAACGTTTTAGGTAAAAACACAGTATTCTCACCAAACGTTGGCTAGTGTTCATTGTTATGTGCATTATGATATATATGAATCAATTTGTCAAATTGACAATCATTTTTATTGCTAATTGAAATGAACTTGTAAATTGTCGTATAAAATGCTAGAGTAATCCCTCAATTTTATTTCATTTGGGCTTTATCGGTATCATATTACTAAATTGAGGGGGAGTGCATAATTTGAGGGGGAGCACTGAAAATTAGTGCTAATTTTTCCACCCTTTCGTCGATTTCCAAAAGGGGGAGAAATTGGTACAAATGGATTGAATGCAAAATCAAAATTGGATAAACTAATTTTTCTAAAAATTTTTGATTTATGCACTTACTCACATTGTATGTTTTTGCAAATCGCCAAAAGGGGGAGATTGTTGTTCGTACAATAATCTTTTACGTCTATTTGACTAATTTGCAAAAACATACAATTATTGAATTTTACAATTTCTTCTATTTTGAGAATATGTAGGTCCAAGAAGAGTAAGAACTGTTGAATAATAAGCTTGGACTGAAGAAATCATGAAGACCTTTATCAAGAATACATATTGTAAAATCAAATGCTTGGTAAAGTATGTGTGAGGTTGATTAAATTGAGATAAAACGTTATGAACGTTTTTAAAACGTTGGTAACGTTTTATAATAATCAGAAGTCTCAAAAGAATCAAGTTATAACGTTATAACGTTATACAACCGTTATAACGTTTGTAAAACGTTACAACGGTTATAAAACGTTATGTAACGTTTTCTAAGCTGTCAGAGAATTAAAACCCTAAATCGTATTTGAATAAAACGTTGGTAACGTTTGATAAAACGTTGGTAACGTTTTATGTCAAACAGCTCATTTTTGAGCTGCCACTATAAATAGACTGAAGGGATCACTTTCAAATCTATCTCAGCCGACCCTAATCATTTCAAAAGCGATTTTCTGAGAGCTTAGCCTACTCCATTGTTGTGAGAGCTTAAAACTTCAAAATCCCTCAAGCAACCTCAAACCTACTTCACTAATCTTGATCTAGATTAGGTTAGAGTGATCTATTGAGTGTTTCTCTTGTTCTTGAGTAGCTTGTGTGACTTCCCTTGTTTGTAAGGGCTTGCCGGCTCAAACCTCGAGTTGCTCGTGTGACTTCCCTTGGTTGTAAGGGCTCGCCGGCACTCATCTCTCGTTGGTCGTGACTTCCCATTTTGTAAGGGCTCACGGTTCACAATTGTAATCCTTTCATATTGGGTAATAGAAAGGCGCACCTAGAAAGAGGTTGCGACGCCCCGGAGATGTAGGCCTTTGTTTTGCCGAACTCCGTTAACATCCCGCGTGTCAAATTTCTCTAAACTCATCTATTTACTTTCAATTGCAATTTAATTTCAGTTTTTGAGCAATTAGAGGTGCCCCTAAGTGCAACAAAGTGGTATCAGAGCAAGTTACTCGAATTAAGACACACTTAATTAGAGTTAGATCAACTTGTCAAAATGGCACCCTATAGACCCGTGAAGGAACCCCTAATTTTTGGCAATTCGACCAAAAATTTTATGCATTGGAAGAAAACCATGATCAATTATCTAAACATTCTTGAGTTATGGGATGTGGTTAACAAGGGGTATACACCAATATTCACTACCACTACCACCGACATTAAAATCGAGACTCCCGAATCCAAACAAACCAAGAAAGACAATGATCTTGCAATTAATGCCATAATTAACTTGGTTAGTGAATCGGTTGCCTTGATCCTTGGTAGCTCTTCAACTGCAAAAGAAATGTGGGATGCCCTTGTAAATCGGTATGAGGGAAATACCCAAATTAAACGAACCAAATTAACCGGTTTAGAAGCCAAATTTGAAACATTTAAGGTTGAAGATGGCGAAAGCATTGAGGATATGTATAATAGACTTATGCATATCCAAAATGAATTTACCGAATTGGGAGAACCGCTTTCTAACAATAAAATTGTAGGGAAGCTATTGAGGATTATGCTCATGAGAGACAAATGGTCCGGCTTGGTGAGTGCGCTAGAAGCAATCCAAGGCACACATGACTCACTCACACCGGATGATCTCTATGCACACTTACGAAGCTTCGAAGAGAAACTTCGGCAATCCGGAAACCCAAAGCAAAGTTCAAAATTCAAAACCATGGCCTTTCCGGCTCAAAACCGAAAACCTTCTAGCTCATCAAACACTTGTCTCTCAAATGATCAATTTATAAATAAAATTGATCATGAAACCTCCAAAAACACCCTTCTCCTATCCAAAATGTTTCAAGACATGCTAGATCTCGAAAGAAATTACAACAAGGAACGAGAAGAGAAGAACAAAAGAGTGATGTGCTTCGCATGTCATAGAAAAGGGCACACCACTCAAACTTGCTTCAAATTAGACGGGTACAAGGCCAAGAAAAAGGCTAAAGCCTTGCAAGCTTTATTCTCGAATGAGAGCGAGGTGGAGCAATCCGACACGGAGTCGGAAAATGAACAAGAGACAAACCTTGCATTGATGGCAAGTGTAGATGAAGGTCTCTCGGCAATTGATGTCGACTCGATTATTGCAATCAAAAATATCACCGATGAGACCACCATTGAATTCCTTAAAGAACTTGTCAAATCAAGAAACATCAATAAGGAAGGTGATGAAATTGAAGCCTCAATTAGCTTCGCAAATGAGGTACATTCAACTCTTAGTCTTGATGGTTATGAGACTGAACAAGAATTTGTAAATGAAGGTGGTGAAGAATATAGTGGAGAAATTGATATTGAAAATTGTATACTTACAAATGAGACCAACCATGACTTGTGTACCAATCGGTTAGGAACCAATGATGCAAGCACTTTCACAAATAAAACCCTAATGCACGATGCTAATGAATCTAGGTTGCGATCTCTCATTGATGACTCAAATAGAACCTTGGTTGAAAAGGAAGGTATTATCCAAAAATTAATTGCTAAAAATGATATGTTAGAACTTGAAAATAAAAAATTAAAAGCATCGCACATAGGTGAAATAGGCATATTAAAGGTTAAAGTTCAAACCTTAGAGACCGAAAATAGGGCATTAAGGTCTCCTAGTGAATTTTCAAATGTCACTAGTCTAGATCCTTATTATGTGGATAGTTTGATAAATGGACAATCTTATCACAAAATGGATAAAATTGGTCTTGGATTCGAGAAGGGTCAATCCTCATTCGAATCTAACCACATACAAGGCCCAAAAGGAAAAGGGGAACATATACAAACTTCAAACTCCAAAAATTGTAAACTTAAGTTTAATTGTGATAAGTATTCCACTTATCAATTTTTTACCAAAAAGGGTAATAATTCCTTACAAAAGGAGTCAAACAAAGGGAATACCTCTCAAACCTCAAATGCTAAACAAAATCATGCATTTAGGTATAAGTATAATCATAAAAATTATAAGAACAAAAATTTTCAAAATAGTGATAGGAACACATTTAATCCAAAATGGTCAAACAAAACTTATTTCAAAGGACCGGATGGATGGTTTTATGAACTCAAAAATAAAAATGTTTTACAAAATCAAACTCAAAGAAATGGTTTAACAAAAGATGTTCCCCAACATCACAATAGAATTGAGTCTAACAACACCAAAAGTGTCACATCTAGAGTTACAAATATGTCATTTGTTAATCCAAAGAACAAAATTCATGAAGTGAAAACAAAATACCATGCCACTTTCAAACAAGGTTCTATTGCTCAAAAGCCATCAATTACATTTTGTAATTATTGTTGCAAAATTGGTCATACCTCCTTAGAGTGTAGGTTTAGGAATGGAGACAACAACCCAAATGTTGTTTGGATTCCTAAAGCTAAACTAGTTTAAATTCATACAAAATCTCCCCTAATTTATTCAAATTGCTAAAAACAAAGGGGGAGATTAAACAAGGTAGAAGTGTTTGATTAAATCTTGTAATGAATACTTTGATCATTGATAGTTGTTGTACACAAATTTTATGGATTATCCAAACTCTGAATGATTATGAAATTCGCTTCTGCAACATACCAATTATGTATGACAATACTAGTGCCATAATGATATCCAAGAATCCGGTGCTTCATTCTAGAACCAAGCACATAGAGATAAGACATCATTTTATTAGGGATCATATAGAAAAAGGTGAAATTGAACTCATACATATCAACACCAAAGAACAAATTACCATATATTCACAAAACCCCCAAATACTCAACAACACAATGAATTACGATATAAATTAGGCATGCTTGAACTTAGAAAATAGACATATTCATAACTTATTTCAAAATAACAATTTGCAATCAAAATAGTTCATTTAAAGAATGTTTTACAGAAATAAAACGTTATAACGTTTTTGAAAACGTTGGTGACGTTTTGTGAAACTTCAAAAGTCTGAAAGCACCATAAAAACGTTACACAACGTTTCTGCAACCGTTGTAACGTTTTTACTTCTAATACTTAGCCAAAATTCTGAGATAAACTACACCATAAACGTTGTAACGTTTTGGAAAACGTTGGTAACGATTTATGAAACTTCAAAAGTCCGAAAGGTGCACCAAAACGTTACACAAACGTTTAAAAAAACGTTTCAACGTTTTAGAAACGTCACGACGTTTCTATAAACGTTGCAACGTTTTTTCTGACAAGGGACTAACATTGTAAAAGTTTCATACAAAACGTTGGTAACGTTTTGAAAGCGTTACAACGGTTATCTGACAAGGGATCAAAATTGCAAAAGTACAAATGAAAACGTTGTAACGGTTTCCAAACGTTGGTAACGTTTTGTGAGGCTTCAAAAGTCCGAGAGCTTCACAAAAACGTTACACATACATTATAACGTTTTAGGTAAAAACACAGTATTCTCACCAAACGTTGGCTAGTGTTCATTGTTATGTGCATTATGATATATATGAATCAATTTGTCAAATTGACAATCATTTTTATTGCTAATTGAAATGAACTTGTAAATTGTCGTATAAAATGCTAGAGTAATCCCTCAATTTTATTTCATTTGGGCTTTATCGGTATCATATTACTAAATTGAGGGGGAGTGCATAATTTGAGGGGGAGCACTGAAAATTAGTGCTAATTTTTCCACCCTTTCGTCGATTTCCAAAAGGGGGAGAAATTGGTACAAATGGATTGAATGCAAAATCAAAATTGGATAAACTAATTTTTCTAAAAATTTTTGATTTATGCACTTACTCACATTGTATGTTTTTGCAAATCGCCAAAAGGGGGAGATTGTTGTTCGTACAATAATCTTTTACGTCTATTTGACTAATTTGCAAAAACATACAATTATTGAATTTTACAATTTCTTCTATTTTGAGAATATGTAGGTCCAAGAAGAGTAAGAACTGTTGAATAATAAGCTTGGACTGAAGAAATCATGAAGACCTTTATCAAGAATACATATTGTAAAATCAAATGCTTGGTAAAGTATGTGTGAGGTTGATTAAATTGAGATAAAACGTTATGAACGTTTTTAAAACGTTGGTAACGTTTTATAATAATCAGAAGTCTCAAAAGAATCAAGTTATAACGTTATAACGTTATACAACCGTTATAACGTTTGTAAAACGTTACAACGGTTATAAAACGTTATGTAACGTTTTCTAAGCTGTCAGAGAATTAAAACCCTAAATCGTATTTGAATAAAACATTGGTAACGTTTGATAAAACGTTGGTAACGTTTTATGTCAAACAGCTCATTTTTGAGCTGCCACTATAAATAGACTGAAGGGATCACTTTCAAATCTATCTCAGCCGACCCTAATCATTTCAAAAGCGATTTTCTGAGAGCTTAGCCTACTCCATTGTTGTAAGAGCTTAAAACTTCAAAATCCCTCAAGCAACCTCAAACCTACTTCACTAATCTTGATCTAGATTAGGTTAGAGTGATCTATTGAGTGTTTCTCTTGTTCTTGAGTAGCTTGTGTGACTTCCCTTGTTTGTAAGGGCTTGCCGGCTCAAACCTCGAGTTGCTCGTGTGACTTCCCTTGGTTGTAAGGGCTCGCCGGCACTCATCTCTCGTTGGTCGTGACTTCCCATTTTGTAAGGGCTCACGGTTCACAATTGTAATCCTTTCATATTGGGTAATAGAAAGGCGCACCTAGAAAGAGGTTGCGACGCCCCGGAGATGTAGGCCTTTGTTTTGCCGAACTCCGTTAACATCCCGCGTGTCAAATTTCTCTAAACTCATCTATTTACTTTCAATTGCAATTTAATTTCAGTTTTTGAGCAATTAGAGGTGCCCCTAAGTGCAACAAAGTGGTATCAGAGCAAGTTACTCGAATTAAGACACACTTAATTAGAGTTAGATCAACTTGTCAAAATGGCACCCTATAGACCCGTGAAGGAACCCCTAATTTTTGGCAATTCGACCAAAAATTTTATGCATTGGAAGAAAACCATGATCAATTATCTAAACATTCTTGAGTTATGGGATGTGGTTAACAAGGGGTATACACCAATATTCACTACCACTACCACCGACATTAAAATCGAGACTCCCGAATCCAAACAAACCAAGAAAGACAATGATCTTGCAATTAATGCCATAATTAACTTGGTTAGTGAATCGGTTGCCTTGATCCTTGGTAGCTCTTCAACTGCAAAAGAAATGTGGGATGCCCTTGTAAATCGGTATGAGGGAAATACCCAAATTAAACGAACCAAATTAACCGGTTTAGAAGCCAAATTTGAAACATTTAAGGTTGAAGATGGCGAAAGCATTGAGGATATGTATAATAGACTTATGCATATCCAAAATGAATTTACCGAATTGGGAGAACCGCTTTCTAACAATAAAATTGTAGGGAAGCTATTGAGGATTATGCTCATGAGAGACAAATGGTCCGGCTTGGTGAGTGCGCTAGAAGCAATCCAAGGCACACATGACTCACTCACACCGGATGATCTCTATGCACACTTACGAAGCTTCGAAGAGAAACTTCGGCAATCCGGAAACCCAAAGCAAAGTTCAAAATTCAAAACCATGGCCTTTCCGGCTCAAAACCGAAAACCTTCTAGCTCATCAAACACTTGTCTCTCAAATGATCAATTTATAAATAAAATTGATCATGAAACCTCCAAAAACACCCTTCTCCTATCCAAAATGTTTCAAGACATGCTAGATCTCGAAAGAAATTACAACAAGGAACGAGAAGAGAAGAACAAAAGAGTGATGTGCTTCGCATGTCATAGAAAAGGGCACACCACTCAAACTTGCTTCAAATTAGACGGGTACAAGGCCAAGAAAAAGGCTAAAGCCTTGCAAGCTTTATTCTCGAATGAGAGCGAGGTGGAGCAATCCGACACGGAGTCGGAAAATGAACAAGAGACAAACCTTGCATTGATGGCAAGTGTAGATGAAGGTCTCTCGGCAATTGATGTCGACTCGATTATTGCAATCAAAAATATCACCGATGAGACCACCATTGAATTCCTTAAAGAACTTGTCAAATCAAGAAACATCAATAAGGAAGGTGATGAAATTGAAGCCTCAATTAGCTTCGCAAATGAGGTACATTCAACTCTTAGTCTTGATGGTTATGAGACCGAACAAGAATTTGTAAATGAAGGTGGTGAAGAATATAGTGGAGAAATTGATATTGAAAATTGTATACTTACAAATGAGACCAACCATGACTTGTGTACCAATCGGTTAGAAACCAATGATGCAAGCACTTTCACAAATAAAACCCTAATGCACGATGCTAATGAATCTAGGTTGCGATCTCTCATTGATGACTCAAATAGAACCTTGGTTGAAAAGGAAGGTATTATCCAAAAATTAATTGCTAAAAATGATATGTTAGAACTTGAAAATAAAAAATTAAAAGCATCGCACATAGGTGAAATAGGCATATTAAAGGTTAAAGTTCAAACCTTAGAGACCGAAAATAGGGCATTAAGGTCTCCTAGTGAATTTTCAAATGTCACTAGTCTAGATCCTTATTATGTGGATAGTTTGATAAATGGACAATCTTATCACAAAATGGATAAAATTGGTCTTGGATTCGAGAAGGGTCAATCCTCATTCGAATCTAACCACATACAAGGCCCAAAAGGAAAAGGGGAACATATACAAACTTCAAACTCCAAAAATTGTAAACTTAAGTTTAATTGTGATAAGTATTCCACTTATCAATTTTTTACCAAAAAGGGTAATAATTCCTTACAAAAGGAGTCAAACAAAGGGAATACCTCTCAAACCTCAAATGCTAAACAAAATCATGCATTTAGGTATAAGTATAATCATAAAAATTATAAGAACAAAAATTTTCAAAATAGTGATAGGAACACATTTAATCCAAAATGGTCAAACAAAACTTATTTCAAAGGACCGGATGGATGGTTTTATGAACTCAAAAATAAAAATGTTTTACAAAATCAAACTCAAAGAAATGGTTTAACAAAAGATGTTCCCCAACATCACAATAGAATTGAGTCTAACAACACCAAAAGTGTCACATCTAGAGTTACAAATATGTCATTTGTTAATCCAAAGAACAAAATTCATGAAGTGAAAACAAAATACCATGCCACTTTCAAACAAGGTTCTATTGCTCAAAAGCCATCAATTACATTTTGTAATTATTGTTGCAAAATTGGTCATACCTCCTTAGAGTGTAGGTTTAGGAATGGAGACAACAACCCAAATGTTGTTTGGATTCCTAAAGCTAAACTAGTTTAAATTCATACAAAATCTCCCCTAATTTATTCAAATTGCTAAAAACAAAGGGGGAGATTAAACAAGGTAGAAGTGTTTGATTAAATCTTGTAATGAATACTTTGATCATTGATAGTTGTTGTACACAAATTTTATGGATTATCCAAACTCTGAATGATTATGAAATTCGCTTCTGCAACATACCAATTATGTATGACAATACTAGTGCCATAATGATATCCAAGAATCCGGTGCTTCATTCTAGAACCAAGTACATAGAGATAAGACATCATTTTATTAGGGATCATATAGAAAAAGGTGAAATTGAACTCATACATATCAACACCAAAGAACAAATTACCATATATTCACAAAACCCCCAAATACTCAACAACACAATGAATTACGATATAAATTAGGCATGCTTGAACTTAGAAAATAGACATATTCATAACTTATTTCAAAATAACCATTTGCAATCAAAATAGTTCATTTAAAGAATGTTTTACAGAAATAAAACGTTATAACGTTTTTGAAAACGTTGGTGACGTTTTGTGAAACTTCAAAAGTCTGAAAGCACCATAAAAACGTTACACAACGTTTCTGCAACCGTTGTAACGTTTTTACTTCTAATACTTAGCCAAAATTCTGAGATAAACTACACCATAAACGTTGTAACGTTTTGGAAAACGTTGGTAACGATTTATGAAACTTCAAAAGTCCGAAAGGTGCACCAAAACGTTACACAAACGTTTAAAAAAACGTTTCAACGTTTTAGAAACGTCACGACGTTTCTATAAACGTTGCAACGTTTTTTCTGACAAGGGACTAACATTGTAAAAGTTTCATACAAAACGTTGGTAACGTTTTGAAAGCGTTACAACGGTTATCTGACAAGGGATCAAAATTGCAAAAGTACAAATGAAAACGTTGTAACGGTTTCCAAACGTTGGTAACGTTTTGTGAGGCTTCAAAAGTCCGAGAGCTTCACAAAAACGTTACACATACATTATAACGTTTTAGGTAAAAACACAGTATTCTCACCAAACGTTGGCTAGTGTTCATTGTTATGTGCATTATGATATATATGAATCAATTTGTCAAATTGACAATCATTTTTATTGCTAATTGAAATGAACTTGTAAATTGTCGTATAAAATGCTAGAGTAATCCCTCAATTTTATTTCATTTGGGCTTTATCGGTATCATATTACTAAATTGAGGGGGAGTGCATAATTTGAGGGGGAGCACTGAAAATTAGTGCTAATTTTTCCACCCTTTCGTCGATTTCCAAAAGGGGGAGAAATTGGTACAAATGGATTGAATGCAAAATCAAAATTGGATAAACTAATTTTTCTAAAAATTTTTGATTTATGCACTTACTCACATTGTATGTTTTTGCAAATCGCCAAAAGGGGGAGATTGTTGTTCGTACAATAATCTTTTACGTCTATTTGACTAATTTGCAAAAACATACAATTATTGAATTTTACAATTTCTTCTATTTTGAGAATATGTAGGTCCAAGAAGAGTAAGAACTGTTGAATAATAAGCTTGGACTGAAGAAATCATGAAGACCTTTATCAAGAATACATATTGTAAAATCAAATGCTTGGTAAAGTATGTGTGAGGTTGATTAAATTGAGATAAAACGTTATGAACGTTTTTAAAACGTTGGTAACGTTTTTAAAACGTTGGTAACGTTTTATAATAATCAGAAGTCTCAAAAGAATCAAGTTATAACGTTATAACGTTATACAACCGTTATAACGTTTGTAAAACGTTACAACGGTTATAAAACGTTATGTAACGTTTTCTAAGCTGTCAGAGAATTAAAACCCTAAATCGTATTTGAATAAAACATTGGTAACGTTTGATAAAACGTTGGTAACGTTTTATGTCAAACAGCTCATTTTTGAGCTGCCACTATAAATAGACTGAAGGGATCACTTTCAAATCTATCTCAGCCGACCCTAATCATTTCAAAAGCGATTTTCTGAGAGCTTAGCCTACTCCATTGTTGTAAGAGCTTAAAACTTCAAAATCCCTCAAGCAACCTCAAACCTACTTCACTAATCTTGATCTAGATTAGGTTAGAGTGATCTATTGAGTGTTTCTCTTGTTCTTGAGTAGCTTGTGTGACTTCCCTTGTTTGTAAGGGCTTGCCGGCTCAAACCTCGAGTTGCTCGTGTGACTTCCCTTGGTTGTAAGGGCTCGCCGGCACTCATCTCTCGTTGGTCGTGACTTCCCATTTTGTAAGGGCTCACGGTTCACAATTGTAATCCTTTCATATTGGGTAATAGAAAGGCGCACCTAGAAAGAGGTTGCGACGCCCCGGAGATGTAGGCCTTTGTTTTGCCGAACTCCGTTAACATCCCGCGTGTCAAATTTCTCTAAACTCATCTATTTACTTTCAATTGCAATTTAATTTCAGTTTTTGAGCAATTAGAGGTGCCCCTAAGTGCAACAATGTTTATTTAATTCTACTCTATAAGTCCTATCAATTTTATAGCTTAGTTTAACAAAAATTCGCATAGTAAGTAAAAATGAATACCAGTAAATAGTAAGCAATATAAACATCATCAAGTTTGATCTGAATTAATTCATTAATATGTAAGCGAATCAACTTGTCAAGAAATTGAAAGTTTAAAATTAACATTTAAAAGGGATCACAGTAGATCATTTAGGCATTTTAGAATTATACTTTCTCACCTATACCACCTGGTGGATCCACATTTTATTCAAAATTCAAAAGTAGTACTACGTGGTGCCTTACTGCCTCACCCACGTGGTGGGTTCCTGCCTTAGCCTCAGCCCTCAGCATCAAAAGCACAAACTACAGAGCAAAAAATTATATCGAGCAACGAGTTTTTCAAATAAAATGCGATTAATTCATAAAAAACGTATTATTCACGTTTTAATTGTGAATAAATCGGTAAAAGTATGGTCAAGCATACGCTGTTCGGTTCGATTATCTCTAAAAAATATTTTATTCGCGAATAAAACACGAATCATGTTCCTATGAGTAGAACTAGGGTGTTCTTAAGTTCACCAAGCTCTTTGGTGAACTCAAGTCTAAAACTCATCAAATCAGTTTCAAATGATAAATCTGAACTGTTGAAACCCGCCTATTTTACGAGTGATGCGTCTACATGTGAAAATTTTAAACATTAGAATTAATTTAGTATGAAGTTAAGCGGTCAAAAAATGTTCAAAAATGAATGCATTAAAATTAATTTATTAACCTTCTAATTTTGACCACTTGACTTTATACTAAATTAATTCGAATGTTTAAAATGTTCACATGTAGACGCATCACTCGTAAAATAGGCGGGTTTCAACGGTTCGGATTTATCATTTGAAACTGATTTGATGAGTTTTAGACTTGAGTTCACCAAAAAACTTGATGAACTTTAGAATAGCCCTAGTTTTACTCTTTATTATGAATATTATTATAAACATCATCACCAACTAATCACCACCATGATATCCATAAGGCTTATCAAGGAACAATTAATCTTAGTAAATAAATGAGTGCAAGGTTACAAGCCGGGTCAATTTATTGTTTTACCTTATCCTCCAAATCATTTTATAATAACTCATTAAATTAAATACTAAATATTGAGTTAAGAGATTAACCTTGCAAGAATGGGTAAAGGTCCCACATAATAAATAAGACTAAAAAAAATATAAACCCCTCCTCTTCAATCCCTTAATTCCTTAACCTCAACCAAATTAAAGAAGATAAAAGAACATCGATCCCATTCAAATCCAAATAAAAAGGCTAGCTTCAAATGGAAGAGGAATTTGAAGAAAGAGATATACTATTTCCAGAGGAAACAAATGATTTTTTTGATGATGAAGAGTTCATGAACTGCTTGAACAAGGAACCAAATCGGCGTGAAACAGAACAAATTCAGCGTAGAGTTCAAAGTTCTTCCCCGATCAACATACCCGGAAGAGATCGTGCCGTTGATGGTATAGCCTTTTGTAGAAATAATGATACTGGAAGTGTGATAAGCAGTAGAATTTTTGTACCTCCGCATATTATTGTGGAGCGTAGAGAGAGAAAGAACATGGCATTTTTGGTGCAACCGCAAACGCAATATGCAACTAATAAGAGGATGGTTGATGGAAGGAGAATACCTCCAATTCGCTTGCCGATGATTTAATGAAGGTAGATATATTTTGTGGAATGGTTTGGTCAAATTTTGAGTTGCTTCTTTTTTTTTGTCCTTTTGTTAATTAGTGAGCCATTTTAGGAAGATCAACGCATGATTTTGTTAATTTGAAAGGATGGGGAATTGGGGATGGTCGTATTTTTTAAGGCCAACGCATGGTTTTTGTTGATTTACAGCTATATATGTACAATTTTTCAATGTATTTTTTTTTTTTTTGGTGTGGAGTTCTTTTTGAAGCTGTAAGCGCAGAAAGATCATTTTGGAAATCCTCCTCCGAGCAAAATGTAATATTTGAACGAGTTTTTTTTTTTTTGTTTCAGAAATATTTCTCACATATTTATTTTGGTGGGTTTGTTATAAAAATGCAATTCAATCAAATAAGTAGTTTGTAACATATTAGCAATGAAATTGAAGTTCCTTTATTCGATTAGTAGTTCAATTTTAAATTATGTAGTAGCAAGTTAATTATCTATTTATTTATTTTTTTGCTTTTTGTCTGCTACATTGGTCTTATGGAAATCTAAAATCTCCTAGCAATAATAACAAATGAATTTTTTTTTTTAATTTTATTTACGTCTGACTGTGTCAATGGCGATAAGCGTGAGTTTCTGGGATAATCATTTGTACAATCAGCAAATTTTCCTAATTAAAATGTCCCAAAATGAAAGTAATATATTATAACCCATCAGAGTTAGCATTCTTTTGTACACGGTATTCATTTTTAAAATACAATTCTTTGAATTTCCATCCCCCCACTAATTAATAAATATGGATGCAAAGGAGCTATTAAACAATTAAAAGATAAAAAAAAAATGGTTAATTGAGAGTGTACCCCTTAAAATTTTAAGTCCCCATCAACATGTAAAATAATATTTTATTTTTCCATCAAAACTGTAAAATATTCTAGTTTGATGAAGGAATAGAATATTTTAATGTTTTGATAGGAAATTTAAAATATGCAAGTTCTGATAAATACACTAGTAATCAATTCAAAATAGTTTACATAAGAATGTGTATCTGGTACTTGTTGCACACGAATAAAAGCGTGGTAACTGTAGCATTCTATTTATATTTCTCATTTTAATTAAATAGATTACTGTGGAGAACATAGTTGTAATTTTTAGTTTATAATCAAATAATTGTAATTAACGTTGATGATATTTTTAAATTAATTCGAAACCCGAACCAAAGTGGGATAAGAATTCCCTTAACATTTCACACAATGTAATACATTATATATAATTTTTTGGAGCAAGATAATTATGACTTTTAGTTCCTAACTTCAATCATAATAAAATGTCAGAAAGTGTCTGATTTGGTGGGCATTTAAAAAATAAAAAATTATAATTTAAACGTTTAGCTTGTTGATTACAAATTAGATATAGGTCAATTGTAGGGAAGCCGATTGATTTTTTTTAAGTTAAGCTCATGAATCTTTATTGTGTACTTAAGTTCATACATTTTTTTTTAGTTTCATTAATAATAATGGTTAAATATAAAATCAGAAAATTGATGGACATAGAAACAAATAATTTTGATTTTTGTTAAACAAAGGACTGTATGGATATTTTCTTTCTCTAGGCTCGAAAAAGCACATGGTGATATTTTAACTTGTCATTGGTAATACCCAAGAAATTTTCCAATGCACAGACTAATTAAGCAAATAGACTGCGCAAGAATCATTTTTCCATCATTGGTTTACTAAGCAAATTTAGGCATAATTGATTGATTTAACAATTTCTTTTTTTTTTTTTAAAAAAAAATCAATTTGAATCTTTCTTAGTTGATTGTTATAAGTACTCAAGTGCATCCTAGACTCCAGATAAAATAAATAATTATAATGAAACAACTAAGTCTATGCAAAACCCTGGTTCAGGATAGATATTTGTAGATTAATTGAGGCAAGAATTCAATACTAAAATCTATCATGTAATGGTTTATAAAAGGGTGCTAAATACAGACAAAAAAAAAACTAACAAAATTACATTGCATCTCTGTTACTCTAAAATCACTTTTTTTTATTAAATAATTTGAAAAAGAGAATATAAAAATTCGAAATAGTAAGTTTTGAAAACTATGAAGTGTGCACCTGGTATCTGCAAAAGTACTATTTGTTATTACTTATTAGTGTAAATTTTGGATTTGAGAGGAACAGATATAATGATTATACATATTGATTGTAAAGCATAAGATTGTTTTTC
The DNA here is from genome assembly GCA_033356055.1 of Carex pumila. NCBI lineage: Eukaryota > Viridiplantae > Streptophyta > Magnoliopsida > Poales > Cyperaceae > Carex > Carex pumila. Next base: position 225,067 of record JARJHM010000099.1, read on the forward strand.
AGATGAGATGACAAAAGGTTTGCGGAACTTCTACTCCGAATTTTTTATTAATATCCAAATTTAATATAAAATTTCAAAATATATCCGGATTGCCGGATTTTTTCGAAATGTATCCTTTCCGGAAATTTTTTTTCCGGAAATGGCATCTAAAACCAGAAAAAAAATTTCCGGAAACAGAGAAATTCCGGAAATTTTTTTTCCGGTTTTAGGCCATTTCCGGAAAAAAAATTTCGGTAATTCTCTACTTCCGGAATTTTTTTTTCCGGAATTCTATTGAATTCTCTATTAAAACCGCAGAGTGTCGTTGCTTTCACTAGGTGCGCTCTCTCACAGTAAGTTTTAATTTATAATTTAATTTAATTTATTTATATTTTCAATTTAATTAATTTACAATTTTAATTTCATTTATTTATATTTTAAATTTAATTAATATATAATTTTAATTTTATTTATTTGTAATTTATAATTATAATTTTATTTATTTGTAATTTATAATTTTAATTTTCTTTATTTATTTATATTTTAATTTTCTTTATTTATTTATAATTTTAATTTTCTTTATTTATTTATAATTTTAATTTTCTTTATTTATTTATAATTTTCATTTTCTTTATTTATTTATAATTTTAATTTTCTTTATTTATTTATAATTTTAATTTTCTTTATTTATTTATAATTTTAATTTTCTTTATTTATTTATAATTTTAATTTTCTTTATTTATTTATAATTTTGATTTTATTTATTTATAATTTTAATTTCATTTGTTTGTTATTTGATTTATAATTTAAATTTAGAAGTATTTAATTTGTAATTATTTAAATATGTAACTATTTAATGTAAAATTATTTAATTTGTAATTATTTAAATATGTAACTATTTAATGTGAAATTATTTAAATTCTAAATATTGTCATATTAATTGAAAAAAAATAAAAAATGCTGCAGAATAATTTTAAAAGTTTTATTAATTCTAAAATAATTTTTTAATTCCGAAATAATTTTGATTAATTCTGAAATGATTTAGAATTGTTTTAGGAACTTTTTGCTTTTCGGATTCCTTACGGAGCTCTAACAATCAGATCGATCGGTTTTCGATTGAGGTAATTTTATTTTCTTTAAATTCCAAAATAGTGTAGAATAATTATTGAAAATTGTGTAGAATATTTTTACTAATGGCAACACAAATTTTAATTACTTATATGTTGTTATTTTTGAAATTGCCAGACCAATCGAAATTAGAAATGACAACTATTTGTGTGAAAATGTATATTGGAGGGGAAATCCAATATAATGATGATGGGGTCTATTACAGTATCCGAGCTAAATACTCATTACCGCTAACCGTGGACCACAGTTTTGATTATCTTGTGAATGAGATTTATAAATTAGTTGGGTACAATTCTAGCAATGCAAATCTGGAAATCCAGGCCAGATTTAACATGTCCACTGATGGCCAACGTGACTACCAATTAGTACCGGTAATGAACCAACAATCATTCGAAATGATTGTAGGAATTGTGTTGTCTTTTTCACAAAGGTTACCGGTTCTGGAGTTATATGTAGAATTGGAACCGATCTATACCAGTCATATACCTGAACCTCAATCCCGACCCAGTACCAGTCGGATTCCTGTGGAACCCGACCCAATACCAGTTAGATCCCGACCTAGCACCGGTCGGTACTCTGTGGATGTAAGAATGAGATCCCGACCCAGTATCGGTAGCAACTCTGTGAATGAACCAGTTATATCCCGACCCAGTAGGAGTCATAATCATGTCGATGAAGACCCAATACCAGTTAGATCCTGACCTAATACTGGTCGGCACTCTGTTGATATACCAATGAGATCCCGACCCAGTCCCAGTGCGGTCCGCAGACATGTACGTGATTATTCTCATGTACCTGTGGATGCAATTGATTCTGATAGTTTGGCGAGTGGAGATGAGATGCTCTCCGGTGAGTCGTCAGGTTCTGATGATGATATCAGACAGCCCAACCAGTCACAACCACAATCCCGTCAAATACAATCCCGTCAATTACAGTACCCGATTACTGGTCGGGAAAATATGACACATCCTGTTGACAGTTTCAATGACATATCCAGTTTTCGGCCTGCGGATGTCGATTTTTTCGGCAGGTCAAAAAAAACATTTGATAATCCATTGGCTAAAGGTGTATTTTATGAGTCAAAAACGGCTCTAAAGATAGCAATCAATGAGTTTCATCTTGAAAATAATTGTGAGTGCAGGGTTCTTAGGAGCGAACCTAGACGTTACGAGGTGGGGTGCAGAGATGCTTTTTGTAAATTTAAGGTGTCCGCAAAGCAGAACAGTCTTTCAGAATCTTGGATTATTACCAAACAAGCACTTCCCCATACGTGCACATTATCGGCAACACGTACTGATCATTGTCAGCTGACAGCAGAGATGGTTGCCCGTGCGATTGATAAAACCATTAGAAGGGACGTGTGCTCTTCTATAAATCATATTCGAGATATCGTCATGATGAAATATGATAAGGTAACCCCCAAGTACAACAAATTATGGAGAGGCCGTGAGCTTGCTATTGCAAATCTATTTGGGAGTTGGGAGAACTCGTACAACTTGCTTATTCCACTATTGGAAGCCATCAAGAGAAACAATCCAGGAACTAAGTATTGTGTGATCTCGAAACCGATTGAGAAAGAAACTGATAGGCACTTCCACAGAGCGGCATAGGCATTCGGAGCGTGTATTGCAGCGATACCGTTCCTCAGACCAGTGATTAGTATCGATGCATGTTTCATGTCGGGACGGTACCAAGGTAGGCTGCTAATGGCATGTATGTACGATGCTGAAAACCAATTGCTTCCAGTAGCTTTTGCAATTGTGGAGAAAGAAAGCGCTGACAACTAGGGTTTTTTTATGAGATGGTTAAGGTTGGAAGTAATTGGAGATAATCGATTCTTCTGTGTCATATCGGATAGACATTTGGGTATTTTCTAAATTATTCTAAATAATTTTTGTATTTTCTAAATTATTCTAGACTATTTTGGTAATTTCTAAACAATTCTAGACTATTTCGGTATTTTCTAAATTATTCTAAACTATTTTGGTATTTTCTAAATTATTCTAGACTATTTGGTATTTCCTACATTATTCTATACAATTTCTAATTTTTTGAGACATTATTCTAAACTATCTAAATTTCAATATTTAAATAAATAAATTAATAAATTACCTTCAATAGTGCTGTGAAAGAGACGGCTTGGTTGGTTTGATCTTTTTCTTCGCTGGGCGGTGCTTATAGCAAACAGCTCCGAGTCCGGAAATTTTTTTTCCGGTTTTGGGACATTTCCAGAAAAAAATTTTCCGGTTTCACCGAGTTTCCAGATAAATTTTTTCCGGTTATAGGGCTTAGTTCCGGAAAAAATTTTTACGGAATGGGTAGTTTTCGAAAAAACCCACCAATGCAGATATTTTGTGAAATTTTATATTAAATTTGGATATTAATAAAAAATTCGGACTTCTACTTGTAGAATTCATAAAAATAATATAAGAAAATAGATGAATTGAGTGAAAATTTTAATTTCATAGAAAAAAAAAAACGAATCAATTTTAGTTCTATTAGGCAGTTGTAAATGAATATGTTCCTTTAGAGCAAAATGAAGGTAGAGAGAGAATTTTTGGGACAAACATGTGTGGTGGAGCAGTGCATCAATAATCATCCATTTAATAATCAGTTCTATTAGGTAGTATTTCATAATCAGTTCAGTTCTTTATGACATTTAATAATCAGTTCAGTGCACCAATAACTCGGTTCCTTTTTATGACATTGAAATACAACAATCATCCATTTATTTTCCTATATTATTTAATTTATTTCTTTATATAAAAAAAAAAAAATCTGAAAGGCCTGGTATGCATGAAGCACATACTTGACATGTTGTTTTAAAATTTCGATCCATTTTACCTGATCCAAGGACATTGATAGTTTGAAATTTCAAGTTTGAACTGACCAGTGACATGTAATGTTTGCCCAAAAATACCACCCTTCATCCTTCTCTTTTAAATTCTACAGTATTTATAAAAACCAAACTTTATGCTATTAAGAGAAGAGTTAAAACAATGAAGAAAAAATAATCAGTACACAATAATACGATCGAATAATATTGATAAACAATTGCTTAAATAGCTTATGTATTGCCGAGTTAAAGGTTTCAACTCAAGCCTGCTTATCCAAGATTTTAAAAAAAAATTATAAATTATGCATTATTTTGAAAGTTTTCTTAAAAAAGAAGACTTTCATTTCTATGTTTTCACATAAAAATAAAAATAAAAAATTAATATTAAAAATAATTATAAAATGATGTCTCATTCTAAAATTATATTCCACTCTATTAATAATTTTGAATCCGCTCCTGCTACTTAAGTGTCAAGCCAAACCAAACTAGCTAGTATGCCATATAAGCCTAATAGAATCCAAACTGGATTGCCTTTTTTTATTTATTGACATTACTTTCAAACTTTTTTAATTATGCACATTTTCAATTGAAGATTTTTCTAAGTCCATTTGTGTTTTGCGCCTTAAAAAATATAAATATAAATATAGAACGCATCTTCAAATAAAAAAATAAGAAAAAAGGAATGTAATCAACAATATATAGCAGAAAATCCCACAACTAGTTGATTTTTTATGGATCCTGATAATTGTCTCCCCACTTTCATCCTTTATTATTTTCTCAATTTTATTTGTTCAATCTCGTTAACATTTCTTATGATCTATAAGAAATTTTGTGAATCTAAAACCACAAGCGTCTTCTACGCAATTTTATCTTTCAAATAAAATCCATGATGACATACTTTTGAACTCGTTCTCACACAAGTATTTATACATCGTCATTTAAGTATTTATACCTAGTATTTTTCACATATAACACTGCTAACATTTAAAAGTATTAATATCAAGTATTACAAATATTTATACCTATGCACTGAAGTATTTATACCTATGTGATCAACTATTTTTGTTAGAAAAAGGTTGACGCAAGGACGATTGGGGAAGGTTGATGCGGAGATGCGGGGTCCACGATTAGGGATAAATAATTACAAGTATAGATATAAATACTTGCACGATGAGGTATAAATACTTATGTGGCGATGAGCCTGAAAGTATGTCATCATGGATCTCATTTGAAAGATAAAATTGCGTAGAATATGTTCGTGGTTTTAGATTCGCAAAATTCCTTATAAATTGTGAGAAATGTGGACGACATTGAAAAAAAAAATCCACCTCTAAAAACGTGTATAGTTCTTCTCCCCATGTAGTTTGAGTGATCCCCTCATATAGTTATATCAAGTTAGACATGTAAGTATTAATAACTTAGTTTGCAAATTGCAAGTATTAATTTATTATTTTCCAAGTATTTATACCTATAAATTTAATTAAACTTGGGAGACCATAGTGTTTTGAATAAATTTAATTAAACTAATTAGTTAAGTTAGTTTATAGAAGTTAAAATATGTTTAAGATATGGGGGGATGATGGGGGGAATGAAAGTGGGGAGTTTCATATAATTATTTATTTTTTATTGACATCTTGAGTGTCAAGTCTCAAATTTTATTAATTAAATGTTTGAAACTGAAAACAGTGATGTTGACGTTCACCAGTTCATTAATTTACCTTTCTCCAGGTACTGTTCATGTGCTATACATCAAATTTATTTGGATCAATATATCTTGAAATTATATTATTTGGTACAGTTGATGGTGCTTTTAACTCCACCTGATCATTCTACAGCTTTGCTCAGCCAACATGATATCATAGTCCATTATGTAGACAACACGAACTCAGCCCACAGAAAATCTCAAATTAGCATTACGGATAACTGGATGAGCTTTGAAGAATAATTAATAAACTAACAGTGGGCTGATCAATTAACCGAATCTACCGACTTGCCTCGCTGTCCTTCTTAAGTTGCGTCTATTTTTTAACAGAGTAGTTTCGACTTCATGCAGCACACTAACTACATGCCTTAATTCTATTATTCTATAGCCGGTGTGATGCATAAAGCCAAAATTGCATTTGCTCTCTATTTTGCATTCTTCAAACAAAATTTCTCTGCTAAATCAACCACTGGAGGAACAAATATGGCTCCGCCACGTTGTTGCCTTTTGAGGTTTTTAAACTATCACATTCTGATTTTACACAGCTCAAATTTATTTCTATCAGTATGGTAAAATAAAGAATGTTCGATACACATGTAAAATTATTCTGATTTTATATTCTGTCATAATTAGTCATTATCTAATAAACAAATATTTGGATAAATTATATATTTTAAATTTTTGAATGAGATTATTATTTAATCTATACATCTTTTGCATTATATTACCCTTGTGATCATCCAAACTTTCGGAAAAGGTGAAGTATGAAATTCTTAATTGTTTATTTATGAACAAATTTTTTTAGGCTTGTCACTGTGATTTAAGATATTTTATTCAATTACAAAAAAAAAATGTTTTCTACTAGAAAGAGAAGGGCTAGATGAAATTGCAAAAAAAAAAAATAGACTCCGCCGCATCAAATAATGCAGTGTGAGAGTGAAAAAAAGCCTCACACAACAATTACGCGGAAAAAAAAAATGCTCACACCACACCAATAAAATCAACTACACGGGTCAATAAAATCTTAAAAAATGCTCACACCCAGTATATTGACACCTCTACCACCAATTTGATGTGTTTTGTGTTAACTACATTTTGCCTTTTTATAAAACTTTTACAATTTTTCCCTTTTTTTCTCAGCGTTTTTTTTTTTCCCTAATGTCTGCAATATTTTAATTTGGTCAAAATCAGTGGACAATTTTCTGTGAAGTACTCATTTCCTATATTTATTTCATACCTTTTTTTCTTATATATCCGATAACTCTTCTTAATTATATTGTCTGTCAGGGCCTTAGTCATGGTACAAGCTATGTTCCAAAAATTTTATGAATACCCTAAAAAAATTATAAAATTACAAAATCTACTCAACTTTTCGTAAGAATTCAAAATCTGCTCTTTTCGGTGACTAAATAACTGGACCAAGACCCTCTTTCCGGTTATTTAGTCACCGGATATATTTCTATAAAAATAGATATAATTTGATTTAGTAGAAAGACTGCGACAAATAATCTGGATCAACATTTTTTAGACCGAATTTTTCACGGCTATAAGAAAAATTAATATATTTCTTTATGTATTATTGAAAAAAAAATATATATGTTTTGAATGTGAGTTATTGATTGCAGTTCAAAAGTCAATTCTAGATAATACATAAAATATTGTGATCCTTCTAGTATATTTAATTTCTAAAAAGTTGAATATGTTTTGAGAATTATTTTCGAATAACAATCATTAAATAACTTAAAGTTTTTATTTTTTTCAAAAATAGATACAACTTTGTAGAAATCAATTTTTTTGAAACTTTTTTTGAACTTTCGATCTTTGTATAACTACAGATTTAGGATATTTTTTTCCTAACCAATTGCTCAATTGCTGCTACCCATTTCAATACTTGCAAATCTTGACGATAGTAAGTGAAAACAACTACAGCAGCAGGATGTGAAGCAGCTATCTTGCAAATCTTTCTAGCTATATCTCTACAAGAGGCCCTGATTTCATGTATAATTACATCTAAATCTCCCTATTAATTATTAAGCCTTGAAGAAATTTAATCTGGCCCAGCCCAATGGGCCCAATTGTGAGAAGCGCAAAAGGGAACTTGGGTTTAAGGAGCATGAGTTCTAACTTATATATATAATAATAATAATAATAATAATAATAATAATATAATAAGGGTAAGGCTATTGTACTATCTATGCATAGCATGAATTGGTCCGTGACACGGATTCATATTTTTGCTTTTTAAATTCAGTTTCAAAACTGAAAAGTACACTTGTAGTGTTGAGTTTGAATTTAGCTAGACTGGAATCGAGCAATGTCTATCTTGGAACTAATTACGTGGTCTCCAGTTCTTATCAATATTTCATTTGTTTGCAGTAATGTATAATATTTATTTTTATCTCATTATGGACGGATTAAAAACAAAAATTAGTAGCATGCGGCTCGGTCGAGATTTATTCAGCGAAGATTGGTAAATAGCTTGTTCGATTCTGACTCAGCTCATCATGAGCGAGTTTAAACTTACCTTTGTTCATGTTAGCTCGGCCAATGCAAGGAGACTATGAAGTTTTTTTCCCAAATACGTTTTGCACTAATCTCAAAGCACAAATAATACTGGTCTCGTGCGCTATCCCGAATAGGCACCGCACATACGCACGCCTCAGGCCTCAGGGTCTCAGTTTTACAAAGTGCACCAATCCACAATACAGATTATAGTTATACAGACATTGTACAACAACTAACCCACATAAGATCTACAAGTTATAATTTTGGATAAGCCTAATATAAGAACAAATTAAGTGGGTCCCACACATATGGACTAATAGTCACCTCAGCTTTGGCTTTCTCTTGAGAGTTGAGAATCACTTTAAGCCTTGTCATAGCTTCTTGGGTCCTTATTAGGCGCTTTTCTAACCTTGTCGTTATTTTAAAATATCTTAATTAAAATCCCAAGTCCCCAACGTTTATGTGGATCTCTGTCATTGGTCGCCATTAATTATTGAGCATGCATTATACGGTTCTCCTTCGGACTAGCTTTAAACACTTCAATAATTATTGGCAAAAAGAAAGAAAAACAAAAAAAACTAAGAATCCGAATTCATATCACCTGATGAGATAACTCAATTTTTTTTTTTTTTTTTCAAACAAGTCCGCTCAATATATATTAGCACGAATCATAAAGAAATCTTATGTATTACATATTTGAACTGAATAGTCCGGATTAAAATTCAAATGTTGCATTACCTCTTTGAATCCGCACTCAAGAATAAATACTGCCTTATTCTGTTATTCATAAAAAGCTAACTGACAATTTTCTTGCTTACAACTATTATTCCTCTTGGCCTCGTTTTTTTCTAGATTCAGATGTGATTAAAAAATGATTTTGTTAGTTGAATAAAAGATCGTCGTTAATTTCAAGACCCCAAAGTTTTGTATATATGAAGGTTCTCAAACTTATTATAAAATTATTTTACCAAATATATACGTACGTGGTTGCCATCTAAACTGATTTCATATAAAATAATTATTTCCAGTTATATGAGGAAAATACGTGTGGAAGGAGAATACTTCCTGATCAGTATTACCTCTCCAATAGAAGCAATTTATTGATATACGTGCGTGGTTGGTCAAGGACATGCCACGTCAGCATTGTTCTTCCTTGGTTTCCTTTTTGCGCACTCTTCTCTTCTATATAAATTCGACCCAACTCCAAGCTTTTGTTTTCCAAATAGCAGAAGCACTTAATTTCTCAATAGTACATACTCAAAGAAAGCAACCCCAGTTTAGCATTTCCCACAAAATGGAAGAATTCCTTGAAGCTGAAGTTTTGTGGCCGGAGAAAATCTCTAAAAAATCATCCTTTTCTGAAGAAATGATATCGAACTTCGCTGATCGACGCAGCCGAGACGTGCAACATAATAGTGAAATCCCTCCTTCGTCTCCTATCACCATACCATGTAGTCCATCAAGTCATCATCATTTTTCACGCGAGAGTACAAAGTGGGGCTATGAGGAAGAGTGTACCGAGTTGGTGCCGCCTCATGTTATGGTGTCCCGAAAGAGTAATGGTGGCGAAATTGCAATTTCACTCCGAAGTGGTCAGGGCCGAACGCTAAGAGGCCGTGAGCTTCAGCACATTCGAAATGCAGTTTGGAGGATGACTGGTTTTGTTGATGGATGACACATTAATAGCTAGAGAATTTATTTTCTGAGTATAATTTTATTGTTTTATTAGCCAATCGTGATTTTTTATCACTGGAAGGTGGCTTTTGTAGCCCGGAAAATTATTCCCAAGTTAAATTTGACAATGTAAAGAATTGAAGACCATTTTCGATCTATGGAAATAGAGCGAGTACCGTCTGATTTCAAAATATTTGAAATAGAGATTTTCTTTCTTGCCATTTTTGTCCCTGTAATTTTCAGATCTTGTTGCTAATTAAAAATACTTTCTGCGGAACTTAGTAAACAGGGATGAAGCTTTCGCCTTTCGTGGTATGCTTTGCTAGTAAAAAAATAGTTATTTTGTATGAGAATAGACAAAGTCTTAATTATATTTCCAAAAAAATAAAAAGAAGAAGACAAATTAAAGTCTTTATTAGTAGTTATCTTGCTTTCTTGTAGGCAACAAGATTGGGTTTCCATGATGATCTTAATTAGAAGGAAAGGCAAACAAGTAATGATTGGGTCATAGAGTGTAGGCTTACCTAGAAAAAAAAAGTTGGCTTTTAGGGAGTATATATTAACTTGGTTAGTCTTTTGTTTGAATAAAGAGGATTTATCTTAATATGGTTTGTGCTTTATTTATTTATTTATTTATTCATTTATTTATTTTATTTCTCTACTCTGTGTAATTCCAAAATTATATCTTTATTAAAAATCAGCTTTTAATTTAGTGACAAAAATAATACTTTTTCTATTTTTTAGATATTAAATAATTAAGTAGTTTTATCTTCAATTTTTACTCAAAAGTAAAATTGCATCTTTATCACTAAAAAGAAAGAACCTTTCTATTGTGGTTGTTTTCGAGATACCTACCTGAAATGCATGGCATCATACTCTCTGTTCCTTGTGTTACCTATTTTATGTTTAAATCCTAACTCACTTTTGTTGTTTTTTTCATAAATAATATACATAAATTAGATAAAATTTCGTAGAACAATACGTAATTGAGTGAAAACCTAATTATTAACATCAAATCATCCGCTTAAGTGGAAAAGAGAATATACTCATTGCATGCAAAAGTAGTATTTTTTGAAAACTTTCACGGAGGTTGCGAAATTATGAGAGAAAATTTAACTCTCGGTTTTTGGGTAACTAACAATTCTAGAACTGTTTTTCTAACCAACTATACAATTAATTTCTTATGCAGCACAAAAATTGAAGTTCTCATAACCAAAATTATAAAATATGACTTAAAATTTCTCCAAACTTAGTAATTACATCAACAAATTAACTTAAAAATTATAACAAAATGCTTAAAATTATAGCAAAATCAACTGGTGGTGATAATTTAAATGTTCGCTGAGAATATCTAATGTATATATATATATATTTCTTAGATGATTATTCAGAACTTGACTAAAGTACCCTAGTTATCCCTTTGGTTGTTCTACCTTGTTAGTTTTGGTGTCGCACTTTTTCCTGATAGGGACTTGAATGTCATGTCATTCTCACCCTTTGCGTTACCTTCTGTGCTCGTGTTTACGTGTTAAGTTTGAATAATTTATTTTTGAAAATTTTAAATAATAAAATATATGAATTAGTAAATTTAACGGACTTAATACATCAATAGTAGAACTATCTGGGAATTTTATAAATTTTATCAAATATCGACAAATTAATTTTTAATTGCTCATGGGCTTTTATCCTCTTTCTAAATTTTTTATTATCCCTATATATATTATAACAATAACGAATTACCCAAACCATAAATGCATTAATTATATCCACATTATGAATTTCAAATTTCGAATTTAAAACCATGTTATTTATCTGTTTCTAACTTTTATTTGAACTAATTAATTAATTAATCCGTACATACATCTATAAGGTGGAATTTTGGATGTAGTCCCAAAAATTTGCAAAACGGAGATGTCTGGAGTTTCTTTTTCTAAACGTAACATATTTGGTACTGTCACCAGAGTGAGTAGAGATCATTTGTTTTGATGCTACAAATTTGTTTCATGATGCTAGCTGTTGACAATTTTTTCTTCCAATCAAAATAAAAAAAAAGACATTTTTTTCTCCCCACCATGGCGTCAGCGTAATCTAGATATTGTTCAGATAATGACAATAGCCTCCTCACTAATGGTATACTTTGAAGATATTAATGCTCCACTTGTAATTTTTTTTTAATAAGCTTTTCATATGTGGCAATTAAGTGGTGTCCCACAATAAACTACAATCCTTCAACGCTTTGGGTATCCTTGGAGGTATCTAATAACTAGCTAGTAACTTACTATGCACATGCCTTGGACTTTTGCTTTCCTTGCCTTGTTATTATTTCAAAATATGTTAATTAAGGATGGTTCAAATACCTTTATTTTTTGTGTCTCCATTATGTCTCCATTTTAACTTTAATAATTCAAAATTTAAAACTTAAAAGTCAAAATAAAACCGTTGGATATGATCTACACCATTTTATCTATGCACATGTAAAAAATTATGACATTTTAATTTTATTTTGATTGTCATCAAGAGCTTGTAAAAAACACATTAATTTGGATAATTTTTAGACGTTGATTTTTTAACTTTTTGATTCACATAAAAACAAAATTGAAATGTAATATTTTTTTATGAGAACATAGAGAAAATAACATAGATCACATCTAACAGTTTTATTTTGACTTTTAAGTTTTAAATTTTGAGTTATTAAAGTTTTAAAAAATAGAAGCATAGTAGACACACAAAAAATGAAGATATTTGAACTCTCCTCATGTTAATTTTATCATTGTGTGTATATATCTCTGCCATTGGTCTCTCGTAACTGCCGAGCATAACTTCCACGGTTCTCCTAACATCCTTCTATATCCATGTAACTAATTAGATGCATGCTATCTATTATAATTTTACAAATGGAGATATTATAATAGACTAAATGTATCCACCCCCCCCCCCCCCCCCCCCCCCCACCCACCACCACCACACACACACACACACCCCTTTCAAACATTTTAATTAGGTAATTTTTTTGACGTAGACATTTTACAAAAAAACTAAAATACAAAGATATTGGTCCATATTTATATTTAAAGAACAGTATAAACTATTTCCAAATGAATTTAAAGAAAAATGGCTCCTCCATTTTGGAAAAATGGAGCAGAGTGTTCTTGCAAAAGAAGCCATCTGATTTGTGTTGGCCAAGACCTTGGCATTTAAAACTTCCCTTTCCTTGATCCCCATTAATTCATCTTAGCCTCATTTTCTTCTAGATATATTAATTAAATCAGAATCTTCTTACATGAATAATTAATTAATCGTTATTTTCAAGAAACCCAATTTAATTTTCTAAAGGATATCAAGTTTTCTTTAAAAAAATATTGCCAAAACGGTACACGTGTCTTTAATTATAATCTAGATTAATTTATTCAAGAATATTCCATGATACATATATAAGAAAGGCGTGATTCACTTATACATGAAAATTATATATGGAAAGAGGATATGATTCATCAGCCCCTTTCCATAGGTGGAGCTCTGGACACGTGGTTTATTGAGGATGTGCCAAGTCAGCATGAAGATAACCTGCTGAATTTTTTTTTTTTTGAATAAAAATATGGGTGTGGCCCACATTCCATTGATATTATTTTTTTAATAGATTACAAAAGAAGAAAGGGTTGCTCTTGAGGAACCTTTTTATATATCATGCAATCTGATCTACTCCTAACTTGTCATTTTCAAGTAGTAGAAGCAATTTCTCATTATCACTCAAACATTTAAAGCATTTTAAATTCCTAATTAGCATTTCTACAACATGGAAGAGTTGCTGGACTGCTGGAGTCAGAAGTTATGTGGCCTGAAACCCTTAATTCAAATTCAATTTATCTTTGAAAAAACCACATTGATCGAATCAGGCTGATCGATGTAAAGAGCCGAAACTCGGTGCCATGGTAATGGAAGCACTCTGCCGTGCATTCCAATTAGCATATATACCATGTTGAAAGTGGCGTAGCCAGAATTTGAGTCACGAGTGGACAAAAATCGGGTTTGATTTTTTTTTTCTTAACGGGTTCGGATTCAAATTGCCTCCATAATTTTCTTCCCGCTCCGTCCGCCTACCAAATTGCATATCTGCATATCAAATTGGTTGTAATTTTTAATAAATTACTAATTGATACCAAAACTACTAAAACAATTATTTATTATTTCTAAAACAATTGGTATTAATTGAGTTGAGGGGAATTGCTACTCCGAATTGAACAAAGATTTAAAAATATTTTTCTTTTCTAATTATATTAAACGAGTCACAAATCATCTCTGAAATCTGAACTGACAATCGCTATTCCAAATTGAATTTAGAGGTAGGCAGAATCAAATTAAAGGAGAAGATCTATCGAAGAACCTAGTTAAAAAAAGAAAAAAATTTGCAGAAATAGACAGCTACCTACCCCTACAACACTGTGGCTCCGCGACTGCATGTTGATCAAGTCATCATCTTTCACATGAGAATAGCAAGTGATGCAATATATGACAAGTTATTTCTTTTTCTTTTCTTTTTTTTGAGGAATATATGACAAGTTCACTGCGCTGGTGCCGCCGCATGTTATCCTGTCCTGCAGAAACAACGATCGTTCGATTTGTACATCAATAGGACGCTTTTGTGCTACATAATATATCAATAGTTTGAGAATTATAACGATAAGCTCTATGGGAGAACACATATATAGTATTCCAGTTGCTTTGGTCCCATATTAATTATTGAAGAGGTATTAGTTAACAATTCCTTCTTTTGATGATTTAATTTGACATTTTTTTTAAAATAAAATTAAGTTTCAAATTAATCCAACATTATAAGTATGCATGTTATCCATATATCGATCATGTCTACGATGAGGTTTTGTATATATGTGTGTGTGTGTGTGTGTGTGTGTTTCATCGTGAAGCAAATGACTTAAAATTTTATTGGTTCTTGATGTAATACCAAATAATATTTAACCAATTCATACATTTACTAACTGATTTTTTTTTTTTTTTTTTTTTTTTGCGTACAACTATTCTTCCTCTTGGCCTCATTTCTTTTCTAGATTCATATGATTAAATATTGGAATAAAAGATCGTCGTTAAATTCAAGTCCCCAAAATTTTTTATGAAGGTTCTCAAACTTCTTGGTTGCCATCTAAACTGATTTAATATAAAATAAATATTTCCACTTATATGAGGAAAATACGTGTGGAAGGAGAATGCTTCCTGATTAGTACCTCTAATAGAAGCAGTTTATTGGTATACGTGGTAGGTCAAGGACAAGCCACGTCAGCATTATTCTTCCTTGGTTTCCTTTTTGCGCACTCTTCTCTTCTATAATTTAGGCCCAACTCCCAAGTTCTTGTTTTTCAAATAGCAGGAGCAATTAATTTCTCATTAACACTCAAAAAAAGCAAATCAAAGTTTAGCATTTCCCAAAAAATGGAAGAATTCTTTGAAGTTGAAGTTTTATGGCCTGAGACCATCGCTTCAAATTCATCCTTTTCCGAAGAAAGGATATGGAACTTCGCTGATGGACGTTATAGCGAAAGCACTCCTTCATCTCCGATCACCATACCATGTAATCCATCAGGTCACCATCATTTTTCACGAGAGAGTACAAAGTGGCGCTATGAGGAAGAATCCACCGATCAAGTTGGTGCCGCCTCATGTTATGGTGTCCCGAAAGAGCAATGGTGGCGAAATGGCAATTTCACTCCGTAGCGGTCAAGGCCGAACGCTAAGAGGCCGTGAGCTTTGGCACATTCGAAATGCAGTTTGGAGGATGACTGGTTTTGTTGATGGATGACACATTACTAGAGAATTTATTAATTTTCTCAGTTTAAATTTATTGTATTAATTAACGCAATGATGATTTCTGTTTACTGATAGGTGCCTTTTGTAGCCCCGGAAAATTCCCAAGTTAAATTCGACAATGTACAGGATTAAAGACCATTTGCTATGGAGACAGAGTACCATATGATTTTAACATATTTGATATATAGATTTTCTTTCTTGCCAATACTTTTTATCCCTGTGATTTTCAGATCTTTCTGCTAATTAATTAATTAAAATACTTTCTGGGACTTAGTAAACAAGGAAAAAGCTTTTGTGGTATGGTTTTCCTAGTAACAAAAAAAAAAGTTATTGTGTATGATAATAGACAAAGTCCTACTTAAGTTTAAAAAATAAATAAATAAATAAATAAAAGTGACAAAGTTTTTATTAGTAGTTATCTAGCTTTCTTGTAGACAACAAGATAGGGTTTTGATGATAATCTTACAAAGAAAGGCAAACAAGCAATGATTGGGTCATACAGTGTAGGCTTTTTTTTATTATTATCTGTTCATAGAGTAGAGGCTTACCTATTTATAAAAAGGGAGCTATTAGGGAGCCTTAACTTGGTTAGAGTTTGGTTTGAATAATGAGGATTAATCATTCATTGTGATTGGTTTAAAATGTGATAGGCCTAAATTATATACATATTCGATCTGATTTTTATCACGAAATAATACCAAATATCTTGTATTTTGAATATAAAGTGAATAGATTACACCAAAGATCAAGTTACTGTGTTTGCTTGGTTTTAACTTACAGGAAATGAAAAAAAATGAAGAAAAATCGAAGAAAAATGCCCACTGCGAACACACGGTTTGGAATATGGCCAAAATAAGTACTTAGATGGATTTATAGACGCGCGCCAATTTTAAAAAGGTATAATAAGCTATACATCAAAATCCGTGCAAAACCGAAGAAAAATGCCCACTGCGAACACACGGTTTGGAATATGGCCAAAATAAGTACTTAGATGGATTTCTGGACGCGCGCCAATTTTAAAAAGGTATAATAAGCTATACATCAAAATCCGTGCGGATGCATGGATCTCGATGCAGCTGCACTCTGGTTGCACAGAAAAAGTCCGAGCCTAGTGCGGATCCCAGTGCGGATTGTGAAGACGCAGTGCGGATGGTGCTGTAGCAATGCGGATTCCAGTGCGGATTGTACTGTAGCGGTGCGGATCGCAGTGCGGATTGTACTGTAGCAGTGCGGGTTGTCTGGCCGCACTGTAGCAGAACGCATAACTGCAGCCTAAACTTAAAATAGCCATAACTTTTAACTCGTAACTCCGATTAAGGCTTGCGACCACTTTTTGGAAAGCTAGGAAGAAGATCTACAACATGAGAAACTAAAAAAAGAAATTTGGAGATAGTGAGACGCACTAAACTCGCAGACAGCCAGAAATACACGTTTTTTAACACGGTTTCTATTTTTGGCGCACCAAGGACACGTTTTTACAGTCAAACGTGGACAAGGCATCATGGGAAACAATCCAAATATAGCACCCACTAACTCCACTTCCTAGGCTCTTAATTGGACACGGTCCTTGGCTATAAAAGAGAGGATCTCATATCATCTCTTGGCATCTCTTCGCAAAGATCATCATCCACACTCATCTTCTCATCCCATCCATCATCTCTTCACATCCCTCTCTATCTCATCTCTCTATCTCTTCCCATTCATTCTTTCATTCTCTCTACACACATAGCGATAAATTCTGAAGTAAGGAAAGCTTTCAAGCAAGGAGAAGAAGGGTTTCCTGAGCAAGAAGTCGGCAAGATTGAGGGCTTTGATCAAATAAAGGGTGTAATCATTTCTTTATTTCATTTCTTCTTACTTTTGCCAATTTTTGTAATGGATCTCTCCATGAGGGAGTAGATCTCTCTCTAGGGGTTTAGGTCAATGCATGAACTTGTTTAATTCTATTTTATTCGGTTATTTGTTTTTATTATGATTGTTTTATGGGATTTGATGTTAATTTATGTGATTTAATCATTTGTGTTAATTACATAATTAGTACTTGAATTGTAGTATCCCGTTTTGGATTCGAAAGAACCAAAATTGACTGTGATCAATAGGATAGTACCAAATTATGAATACAAATATCCTAAGTTTAGATTAAGATTGTAACCAATTTAATTTAAGCTGGAACTACAGAAATTAAGGTTAGAAACTTGGTGAAGAATCTAACCGTGAAGTCAAACCCTAATTAGGACATCTCAATTCGAATCGGGTATTGGTATGATAAACTTAATCGTGAAGTATCAATATTTGAGGAGAGGAGAGACTAACAAGAGCTTATAGGTCTAGGTAGCTAGGGTGGGGAACTTCATTGAGAAGTTCGAGTTACCTAGGCACGTTATTAATTTACGAAAGTAACCCTTAATAACATATTAGGTTAGAAACCTCGTCAAATCATACATGAATTCAAACAAATACCGAATTAATAGAGTTAGCAAGGAATTGTAGACCAAAGACCCCTAGATCTCTAAATCTTGAAAGCAAATCAATTCCTTTCTTTTACTTTTATTTACAATTATTGTTTCAAACTCCTTTCTTTTGGGTATTGAACCCAACCTTAAGAATTGTTAGAACAAACCCCCCAATTTACTTTTATTGCACTTTACTTTATTATATTTTTTGAAATTTATTACTAAAGTTTGAACTAAGTTTTTATCGTACTCCCTGTGGATCGATACCTAAAATACTACTTTGATAGAATTGTGCACTTGCAATTTAACTCAAACGCGTGTTAAAGGTTTAAAAGGTACATCTTATTGTACTGAAACTTTGTGTATACGTTTTTGCGCGCATCAAAATGGCACTTGTGCCCTTAAACATATAATTAGTAATGATATGATGATTTGTCTCATAATAACACAAAAGGATATTTATTCGGTACCGATTTATCGATTGTACCAGTAAATACCTATATATTCTCTTTATCAATGAAAAAAAGAAAGCATTTTTCTTCATCTTCTATATATTCTCTTTACCTATATATATGTTTAAATTCTTATTCAATTTGCTATGTTTCATAACTAATGTAAAAGTTGCTCCAAATAAAATAGGATAAAATTTTGTATTATAATACGTGAAAATATAAACGAAGTAGGAAGGAGTACTTTATGCTTCATGCATGTTGGATATTTAATGTTTCAAACGAAGCTATAGATTGATCCAAAGCCTAATTATTAAGTACCATATACACATTTAAGTGGAAAAGCTAATATAGCTAGCACCCTGGCTCCCTGCCAAAGTAGGATTAGTTTACAATTAATTTCTTATGCAAACAGAACTCACAAGTAAAATTATAAAGTAATACATAAAAAAATCACATAACTTAAAAATTAAAGCAACAAGTTAACTTAACAATTATATATAACAAAATACTTAAAATTTTGAACACTTGAAATGTAATAAATATTTAATATATTTATTTCATACGCATGTTACGTAACTATTTAATTAACTCTGTTACTCTGTAATAGAAATTAAGATCGGTTAATAGAAACAACTCAATTGTATCCATATAGAAATGTCATGTGGTGGTAATTTAATTGTTTTGTGAGAAAAATCTAATGTCGTTAAGACAGTGGGGACAGAGCCGGGAGATGATTATCAGAAATTGACCAAAGAAACTCTCGTTATCCCTTGGCTGTTCTTCCTTTGTCTAACTTTGGTGTTGCATTTTTTCCCGGGAAGGACTTTAAATGCCATGCCATTCTTTCCTTTGCGTATCCTTTTGTCTTCGTGTTTACGTGTTAAGTTTGAAACACGATTTGCTATTTATTTATGAATAATTATTTTCGAAACTTTTTAAATAAATATACGAATTAAATAAATTTCAAGAACTTTAAAAATTTATCTCAGGACTATCAGCAAAATTTGTGAATTATTCACAAATTAAATCTGAAATAGTCACAGAATTTTATCTTCTTTCTATTTTTTTTAAATAATTATATACATTATTAAAAAAATGACTAAACCCCAAATTAATGATTATAAATGTAATGTATGTAGATGAGAGTTTAAATGTCTTATGTCATTCATATACATTTCAATTGTACCTTATTTTTGTGTTTAAAGTCTAAACAATCAATTCGAAGAGCTCAACATGATATTCATATTAAAATGTATTTGGAGACAAAATCAATATTACTTTTTTGGAAAATTTATATTAATTTTTTTAGATACGTATTTACTATTTAGACCTTCTTGAATTATTTTCTCACTTCGAACTTGCAAATATGTAATCATGTGTTCTAACTAATTATATTTGAACTAATTAATCCATTTTGGATGTAGTCCAAAAAATTTCTGAAACGGAGATGTATCTGATTTCTTTATAAACGTTTCTATTTGGTACTGTCATCAGCGTGGGGAGAGCATCTATTTTTATATGCTACAAAATTTGTTTCATTTTATTTTATTACATTGGTTTGATGAGATGAGGCTGTTGACAATTTTTTCTCCCCACCATGGCGTTAACATAATCTACTGTTTAGATAATGACAATGACCTCCCCACTAATGGTCTAATTTGAAGATAATGCTCCACTTGTAATATATTTTTCTAATAAGCTTGACATATGTGGCAATTAAGTGGATCCCGCATGAAAACTATAGTTCGAATGCTTTGGTATGGATATCTTGGGAGGTAATAACTAACTAACTACCGTCTACCTATATGCCTTGTATTTTTGCTTTTGCTTTTCTTGCCTTGTCATTATTTTAAAATATCTTAATTGTATCACCATATGTATCTCCGCCATTGGTCCCTCCTAATTCCTAGCATTACTTACACGGTTCGCCTAACATCTTTCCATATCCATATAACTTGTATGTTCTCTGTTATTCTAGAAATGGAGAGCAATTCAAACATATTAAATATAGATAATATAAAATAAAATTAGGGAACAAACATTCTTTCCTCCTCGGAGTCGCTCAACCCCCACCCTCCCGAATTCAGATCCAATGAAGCAATTCAAAAGTTAGATTTTAGATCGGAATTATTTGATTTCAATCTTAGATAATTCATTCAAAGTAGAGTGCACACATTTTGAACAACGAATTTAAATTTTGAGTTCTAAAGTGATCTTGAGTGACAAATTCGAATCGGACGATCTCGATCTAAAACCCAAAAGTTTAATTACTTTAGGGGATCCGGACCCTACCCTCCCCCCCCTCAGACCTCTCTTCCTCTTTCTCTTTTCACTCGACTTTATTATTTACAACACCTCTCCTCTCTTGGTTCTATCTTCTCAAGCGGAGAGAAAAATAAGGGAGAGGGGAGGAACCGGAGCTGAGCGGAGTCGATTGGAGCCGAGAGTGCAATATCGTTGGAGTTCAGAGCGTAGAGTTTTCATCTCAATTAGAGTGCAACAATGAGTAGATTCGATCACTGTTGGAACGCAGTGGCGGACTGATGATTAAAGTATTAGAATTATTAAAATATATATATTATATTAGTTTAGAGAATTTTATAAAAATAAAAGAATAGATTTAGAAATTATAGTTATTTGAATCATTGTAAATACGTTTCTAATTAATAAAATTGTTAATTGGCATTTAAAATTACTAACTTTTAAAAAAAATATTAAATATAATCCCTCAAACATTTAAGGGATTTTTTTTAACGTAGATAAAATAAATTGTTCATGTTTCAAGTAAAGTCCTTTCAAGAATTTTCAAATTATCATCTTTTTTCAAGAAAATCAGAACGGTCTAATGCACATTAGATCAAAATCGGTTTCATGTTCCATTTGAACTATTCAATTTGCATTATTATTTGCACAAACATCTTTAAAATTTGTATTGATCAAATACGGTCAAATCTTGACACGAATCGAGATGTTACCATCAGATATTAGACGGAATTCAAGGAAAAGGGAGAATTTTAAGAAAAATGGTGTCCTCCATTTTCGAAAATAATGGAGCAGAGTTCTCCTGCTTTTGCGTACCTAAAACTATTAAAATAAACCATCTGATTTGCGTTGGCCAAGACCTCGCCACATTTCAAACTTTTCTTCCCTTTATCCTCGTTCATTATAGCCTCAAGTTTTTCTTGATACATATAAGTAAATCAGAATCTTCTAAGATGAACAATTAATTAAATCGTTACTTTCAATTTCAATTTAATTTTATAAAGGATATCAAGTTTTCTATAAAGAAAAATATTGCCAAAACGGTACAGGTGTCTATATAATTTAGATTAATTTCTCTGAGAATCTTTCATGAAACATATAAGAAAAGCGTGAGTCACTTGTACTGTTGTACAAGAAAAATATGTGGAAGGAGGGATGCTTCACCAGCCCCTTTCCAGTTAGGAAATAAATCTGCTGCGATTCCTTTGGAATTCCAGTAGGAGCTCTGGACACGTTTAACGAGGATGTGCCAAGTGATCATCATGAATAAATATAACCTTTTTCATAGATTACGAAAGAAGAAAAGAGTTGCACTTGAGTAACCTTTTATATATCATGCAATCTGATCTAGCTCCTAATTAACTTGTCACTTTCAAGTAGTACAATAAATTTCTCATTACCACTCAAACAAAGCATCCTAATTAGCATCTCTACAACATGGAAGAGTTGCTTGTATCCTGAAACCCTTAATTCAGATTCAATCTATCTTGAGAAAACCATGTCCAATAAGGCAAACGACGTAAGGAACTGAAACTTGACGCCATGGTAATGGAAATAACAGAACTCTGTTATTCCAATTCCAACCATTTAAATCTTTGTGTTTGGATGAAGACTTGGGTTAGTGAGAATAGTGAATTAACTCAAATTTGAGATAATGAGCTAACCCAAACTTATGTTTGGATGTACTGAGAATAGCAAGAATAGCGAGAATAGCGTTGTTTTGATCCATTCAAACATACTCAATTGCTATTCGGAACAGCGAGAATAGCGTTGTTCTCGCTATTGTCGCTATTTCTACAAAAAAATTGAAATAACAATTGGTGCTCTCTCAAATATTTAATCCCTCCATCGTTATTCTAAATGTTCAATCCAAACAACATTTTCGCTATTCTGAATAGTACCACAGCAACCCTATTCTCACACTCTTCCAAAAATCACTATTCTCATCTACTGTTATCAAATAGTAGTTATTCTAACTATTATAGAGTACATCCAAACGTACTTAGTTGAGTTAGTATAATAGCATACTAACCCACAAAATACAAACAAAAAATAGTCCATTTTTGCTAACTCAAACACATTCAAACGTAAAATAATAGTTCGGAATAGTAGCTAACCCGGGTTAGCACTATTATTTGCCTCATCCAAACACATCCTAATGTGGAATCAAAGTCTACGGGATTGGGATGACTCAAAAACAAAAGGGGGAAACTTTAGACGACTCGAACTCTAGGATTTTGATAGCCACCACCCCTCCTTCTCTCCTTCCATTCAACTTCATTCTTTTCACTTCTTGTAGTTTTCATCTCCGACATAACATCTCCTCTCTCTCTCAGTTCTACCTTCTCGAACGGAGAGGAGAATGAGAGAGAGCAGAGGAACAGGAGCCAATCAGAGCCAAGAATACAGTATCGTCAGAATTCGGAGTATAGAGTCCTCATCTCGATTGGAGCGCGACAGTGAGTAGATTCGATTGTTGTCGGAGTGAGGCAGCAGTCGAAGAAGCATATTCGATCGTGGAACGAGATGGCAATTAAAGTATTGTTGTAATTAACATCTCGATTGAAGCGCCGCGGTAAATAGATCTGATTGATGTCAGAGTTCAACGACAGTCGAAAAAACGAATCCGGTTGTAGAGTGAGATGAGAATTAGAATACTATATTAGTTTAGAAAATTTTATGAAAATAGAAGAGTTAATTTTGAAATTATGGTCATTTGATCCATTGTAAATACGTTTTTTATTAATGAAATTGTTAGTTGATATTTAAAGCCATTAACTTAAAAAAAAAATCTTTTAATGTGCAAATTTCAACGAAAATCAACAATTGAAATCGAATTAACAAGTTACTGTTATTCCTTTGAATAACAACGGATTTATTTCCCCAATTGGCATATATAACAGGTTGATAAGACATCATCTTTCACGCAAGAATAGCGAATGGTGCAATGACGCAGGAGTTCACTGAGGCTCCTGTGTTACAGAAAATATCAATTGTTTGAGATTTTGTCTGCTACTGCTACTGCTCTCTGATCAATTGGATTAATTGACCAACGGCAAAATAAATAAATATATAGATTATACCAATCACATTTAGTTACCACATAAAAGTTATTCGTTTAATTATCATACAATGTGAATATTCATCAACTATTTGGTGCTAAATAGATCATATTAATATAGGATAATATGTCTCAAACATTCATTCCTCGGTGGGTTCTCTCAACTAGTTCAACTCTTAACTAGTACTTTTTACTTAATATGTCATCCGATCATTCATGTCCATTTTTCAAATAATCAATGAGAAATTTTGCAAATTTAAAGTTATAAATGTTTTCTATTCAATTTTGTCTTTTAAATAAAATTAATGTTAAAGTACTTTTAAATTATATTTGTGATATTATTTTTTTTTTCTTTTTGATATGTAATATATAAAAACTTGATGTGTTATGTTTAAAGATTTGCATATATATATGTAGGTTCAAAATATTTCAGGCACCAACTAGCGTCTGTAAATACACTAGTGACCTTCTAAAAAGTGATTATGCTCAAAAGTAGTTAGAGTTGAAGATTTAACCAAAATTGAGCCTGAAAAACAGTTATCAATTTAATATATATGTGTATGAAATATATGTTGGCTAGCTATATCAACACGAATCAGAAGCAAGAAAAAAAGAAAAAAAAAGGTTAATTCTTTTTAGAATGTGTTGTTCCTATTTGTGCAAAAGATCGAAACTAAATTGTTTTCTTCAACTCAAATACCAACCGTAACAATATTTAGTTGCTAATAGTGATTAGTGAAGCAAAATTATTGGTGTGAAAATGAAACGGGGTGCTTTAAAAAGTATCCCAATTATATATATTATTTTTTCTTTCCTGTTTTGGCCTCTGCTTTCCCTTGAAAGGAACCTTAATTATGCCTTGTCATGTACCTCTGGCGTCTCCTTTCAGATCTCCACAAACCACAATTTTAATTTCATTATTTTCATTAATTTAATATGCTAATTAAATTGCCCATATGTTGCTCTACGGTTGGTTGCTTCTAATCTATTGAGCATGACACACTAATAGTGACACCTATACATGCTTCTCCGTTCAGACTTTTTCCGCGAACTAATTAATTCGTAGAAGCAAATATGCAATCTACGTTGAAGATGATAACCTCAATTATTTTGAAAAATGGAGATATCCATGATTTCTAAACTGTACGTAAATACCAGAAGCGGGTTCAGTTGAGAGGGATGGAGGTCAACAGGAGCGTATCTAGAATTTTCATCGCAAGAAAATAGCGAAGCAAATTAAATAGTTATCGGACTCAAATCCATTAGTTAATCTTAGTTGATACTTTGATTGACAATTTCGAAGAAAAAAATGATTAACTTACTTAATTTGTACATACAATAAAAAAATTTAAGTAAATTAAAGCTTTGGACTTTCTCAAAGAAGGTCAAAATTATTTTCATGAGTGGACAAAATTATGTAAGCGTACATATCTTCTACAAAATTTTAAAATTCACGAGTGTCAATTATCCATCCTAAGCTCACTTGCATCCACCCCTGAGGTCAATTGACTTTCATTTATATCTCAAATAATTGTGTTTCTATGTGTTTTGTATATATCTTGGAAAAATATTATAGTTTCAACTTTCCACCATTGACTATACAAATTATTTACTAATTGTGTTAATTGTTAACCCTTCAAATTATAGTTTCTGTCTCAATTTGAAAGCTTGGTAATATTAACTTCCAATGAAATTTTTTTGTCTCCGTCATTGGTAAATACACTTTCATAATTATGAGAAACAACATTTGATCTAATAGCAAAAGACAACACCTATGTGGGAGGTTATGAGTTTGAAATCCATCATAAGGAGGTTTTTTATGAAAATTAAATGAAAGGTGGAGGTTTGGAGGTGTGACCTCCACCTTTCTCTATGTATAAAAAAAAAAAACAAATTCTAAATTCTTTAAGAAGTTAAAATTTCGATGGTTCTTGGCTTCTTATTATGCATCTAAAGATGAAACTTTTGTGAGTGTAAGTGCCTCTCTTTTCATGAATGGTTTAATGTTAAAGGAAAATGGAGCCCTCCTTTTTTTATCATGAATTGTGAAAACTAAGTACATCTGGAAGCTTACTGATGTTTTGCCTCATATGTGCAAACGGCCAATGACTTCAGACCTTGGCATGTAATGTCATATGATATATATATTAATTATTATAAAATGTTTAATGAGGAAAGTGCGTCTGTGTTGCTGTCCCCCTCCAATAGCCTTGGTTGCCAATTATTAATGTACACGTGCACTCCAGCAGGAATATTCCTTGCATATAATTAGTTTTGTAACATCTTCCATCATCCTAGCTTGTTCTATCTCTTCTATAAATTCAGTGCAACTGGACCCTTTTTTTAAGCAGCATCAACTATTTGATCCTCATTAGCATATCTTAACATATATGGAAGAGCTTCTTGAATCAGAAGTTATGTGGCAAGAATACCTTTATGCAGATACAAGCGACTCCGATGTAAACACCGATGACATGTATCTACACACTAGTAGACTTTCGCATCGTCAAGCCAACAACAGCATTCCCTCCTCTCCAATTGGCATCCTGAGAAGTGCCTCTAATTCAAGTGCCAAGTTTTCGGATGATAATGATGGTTGGTGCAATGAGGAGGAAGAGTTCAGCAGGCTGGTGCCGCCACATCTTCTGGTGGCCCGCAGGAACAATAAAACCAGAATGGCATTTTCACTTTGTAGCGGTCAAGGTAGAACGCTGAAAGGCCGTGATCTTCAACGGCTACGGAGTACTGTTTGGAGGATGACCGGGTTTATCGATGGATGACAATGTTATTATGTTAATGAGGATTGCATTATTAATTAGTTTTTTTTGTATTAAAATTATGGTTTTTTTTTTTTTTTTTTTATGTGAAAGGCATGTATACAGGCAACACAGGAAAACAAAAATTGTCTCTGTGTGAAATATTAATTGCATTTTCAGGTCAGTCATTAATCTTATATATAGTAACAAATTAATTATCTTTTTTTTTCCCTCGCAGTGAATATCATTTTCTTTTAGTGATAACATCTTATATACCACTAATTAGACAGACAGCATCTCCGTTTTTTTCATTTCTTCTATAATTCTTTAGAACCATTAAACATCAATCTAGCTAGGAGTAGATTATTTTGTTTGGATTAACTTATATTGTAGGGTTTATAGGCTTTTTTTTTTTTGGAAAAAAAAAAAGGCTTGATAGCCCCGTATATATTTTATAAACTTTATAATCCATTAAAACATGTCATAGCTGTACATGTGCTTACACTATATATATTTGAAATAAAACGAAGAAGATTTAGGTGCATTGTATTTTGTGCGCTAAAATTTGTGAAATATTTCCTCTGAGTTAAAGGCCAATACAAGTTAAGTGAATGAGGTCATCCTCATTCATTTTCAACTTTTTTATAATTATACATGGATTTCTTTGTAGAGTAAAATATTATTGACACTGTAAAATTGATTCTCATACATAGTATGAAAAATTTATATAATTAATTATTATTCAAGTTTGATTCTCATAGCTTAAAAGTCTGGCTCCATCGTTTGCAGAATAATGAAAGTTACTGTCAATCATGAAAGACTTATTGCACGATAATTGTTCAGTTCATAGTCGTTTTCAATAAAAAAGAAAAGGCACTTGGGCTAGCAATGAAAAAGCCAATGAACTTTGTTGACTCTGTCATTGTGCAAGAAGTAGCTAGATTGTTATCAATCAAAAGGAAACAAAATTCATGATAAGACTAAGATGTTACCTCAACGGCAGCTTCATATGCGGTCAATTGATCGCACATGTCGATGGTAATTAACCTTACAAATTGAAATCATACAATATTATGTAGAGAAGAATTAAAAAAGATTGCAGCAAGAACAAAACATAGGATATGAAAATTAAGGTTTCCCAGTTGTGTAATTAGTTGCATCTGCGATTTTTTTTTTTCGATGTATACTAATCTAAATTTCTTTTCCAGTAAAACGTACACTGCATCTTTGGGTTTATTTATAATTATGATATGCAAGCAGATCTCAAAAGGTATCTGTGAATTCTAATATTGTCATTAGTTTGATTATTTCGGCTGGAAAAAAATTTCTGCTATCAGAGCATATAGCTAACCAATTATGTCATAAATATCGATCAACTAGTATTGTTATTTTTTTCCACTTTATTTGTTATAAATATCAACTATATTTTTTAGGCTAGTAACCTTAATTGTCTACTAATAATTTTATTGATAATAAAAAAGATATTTACAACATGTCAAAATAATACTCGTTTCTATTCTCAATCTACTTTTTTATTCTTTTCAATTCCTATAACTACTCTATTCTTTTATTCTTACATATCTACAATATATATTCTCTCTATTTTACCAATTCCTATTGTTCATCCTCGTTGTCAAACCACAATCGACCCTTGCACCGCAATCGACGGTCAAACTGTAATGAAATAATTAAAAATTTATTTTGAAATGATCAAGAGAAAAACTAAAGACAACCAAAACAAAAAAAAAATCTAAAGTCTGATTATGACTGAGCTTCAATCCAACACAAAATTTTTGTAGCCCTTCGATGTTTAAATATTCCATTAAGTGAATGGATAGGTAAGTGAAAATAAAATTTGATCAAACTTCGCTACAAGTCTATACGTGGAATGCTCTTTAATTTCAACAGTTCGGATCAACCATCGAATGATTTATTTACGTGTGTCTCCACTGACTCATAAAACTAGAGTTCATGTTGCATGTTCATGCATACATGATAAAGAGTCATAAACTATAGTTTTGTGAGGTCATGAAGGCGAACATAAATATGTCATATATATGTTTGTCAATATGTCATATTTGTAAACTATTAACTGGATTTGTCAAATCGGCTCGGCTCATATTTTGTGATCATTGTTTCCCTGCGCCTTATTATTCGGGCGTCGGTGCTAATTTGTCTGTACGCAAAAGAATTCATATCATCTAAGCTAACTGAAATTTGAACAGACCGTCCGATTTACCTTGGAACAAATGTTAAAGCGATCGCGCGCATTTAATCACGGGACGAACGGTCCATATTCAAACTCAAAAATTGAGTTAGAGAATACTTATTCTTCGCAAAACCGTACTATAAAAAGATTTGTATTCTAGTATTTAGTTTTTACAGTTAAGAATTGTTCCCAGGGGTATTAATAGATTCTATGTGAAACGGAATGAGAATATGAGATGCTTTTATTTATTAAATTTATGTGCATTTTATCGTTTCTTTTAAAATTAAATAATAGGTAACGAGTAAATATCGAATAAATCAATCATTTACATTTTTTATAAAAGAATAATTTACATAATTTAACTTCAAATTATAGCGAGCAAACAAATATATTAAACACTTCATGTACATAGTATTATCAAATATAAAATTTATAAAATGTAATTACTTAAATAAAATGATGTAAAATAGTGTAATTCAATTTGTCATATATTATTAGCTAAAATAATTATATCAAAAATGTTGTATATATTAATTTTATCATGTTTATTGCATTAAAAGTTATTTAAAATATTCTATCAATTATCATCATAATAATAAAAATTATATAATTATATCTATAAATAAAATAATTTATATATAATTTCAGATTTATTCATTTCCCTATTAAAATAATGGATATAATAAATAAACTCTTATTCAAATCATTACTCGATAAGTTAACGAATTTTTTTTTATTATCTGTATCTTAACCTGTTAAACTAACGAAAATAATTCTTACTTGTATCCATCTTGTCAAGTATGATTTGAATAGGATAAAAAATTCCTTAATTATTTAGCAGCAATTGTATCGATTTAACATTAAAAAATCAACAAATTTGAGTAACTTTTCTAATGAGGTTAAATGAGAGAGGCTGTTTTTGGCATCTATTTTTACTGTATTATTTTTGCTACTCTGAGATCCGGACACAGGACACTTAATCAATTCTAAAAATATGAGTCGGTGAAAACATCAACAAAAAATATGAGTCGGCGAGCTCGCGAGCTAAGTGTTTACATGAGCCGAGCCGAGCCGAGTCGAACCTGAGTTTTTTCTTTCAAAATTGAGTCAAGTTAAGAGCCGAATCATTTTGCTTTTCTCATTGAGTCGAGCCGAATTTGAGTCAAACTTTAATCATTAGCAGCTCTATTTGTACAACCCAATCCAAATCAGTGTACTTATATTTTTTTTATTTTTGTTTGTTTTCGGGCCGAACCCACGTTATTCTTTTCATTTTCTGTTTTCTATTTTAGCGCTTGCACCAGCCCAGTTCGAAGAAGACCTTGGCCCAGTTTCCATTTTACTTTAGGTTTGGGCTTAACCCAGTTTATTTGATTCGTTCAATAACCAGACCCAAGGCCCAAAACATGGATTTTAATTCAAATCGGCCGAAACGCCTCATTTAAAATTTCCAAATTTTACATTCGGTCCCCCTGACAAGTGGTAATGATCAAGGCCCTTACAATTAACATATCAGCCCTTCAGTTTATACACAATTTCAGGTTAGTCTCTGTCATAAATATCCTCTACCAGAGATCAGATCAGAACATGGATTCTACTGGTGCGACTGCACAAGAGTCCGAATACTCTGCATTAACGTGCCATTTATGGTTTTCTGGAAACCGTTCGATCAGAACTCGGATAAATCTAACCAAATATGTAATGCACGTGATATTTAATATTCGTGCAAAATTAAATCGGACTGTCCAGATCTACATTTAAAATTTGAGTTAACACAGAGGATACGACAGTACTTTGAGACTTCAAAATTTTTACAATGGACTGCCACTGGTTACTGGATACCTGCCGATTCAACCATCAGTTCTGCGCGTCACTTTCATCCATCCGAGTGCGTATCCTCTGAGATATCTCAACTTTTGCGTGACCGACGTGTCCGGTACCTATTTGCGGGTGATGTAGGGGTCAGTATGTATTATGTGTGCTTCGAGATTCGTGCAGAACGTATTTAAACGGTTGGGATATTTCCAAAAAGTCACGCAAAGTTTCAGATATCTCAGAGGATACGAATTCCATCCTGACGAGGTCATCCTTGCGGAAATAAATCTGTTGCGGTTCTCACAAGAATCACAGGACCCTGCTTTCTCAAATTCACCCTTTATTTTTTTAAATGCACAAATCTCAGAGTTTGTCGTTTTATATGCACAAATCTCAAAACAAATGAATGGGTAGATTTAGAAAAGCATGGTCCTGTGATTCTCAAGAATCACAGCAGATTTGTTTCCATCCTTGCGCGCATACAATTTTGAATTCGTATCCTCTGAGATATCTCAAACTTTGCATGACTTTATTGAAAATTCTAACCGTTTAAAGACGTTTTGCACGAATCTGAAAGCCCAGATGACACTTACCCCCTACATCACCCCCGAATAGGTACCGGACACGTCGGTCACGCAAAAGTTGAGATATCTCAGAGGATACGCACTCTACAATTTTTTGGTTTTATTAGCCTACGCCCTACGGGCATTAATCTTAAAATGTTTTTTATTTTTTTATTCTTAAGATAAATTAAAATCAATTATTTTCATTTTTTAAGATAAATGTTTTATTCGGATTTTAAATTCATGCCGTTAACTTAGAAAGTACTATTTGTAGATGCTGGATTAAATTTTTATATCATTTGGATATTATTTTTCTTAAATTTAGTCCGCCGAAAACTGCAAACTATCTTTTAAAATATGATATTGAAATTAAATATATTCACAATTTTATTTTGAAAACCATATTTTTTTCGGTATTTAGACAGCAATTTTGTCCAAGAATTATTTTGCCTTCCACGTGTTTGTATTTAGAAGAGGTTAAGTAGGCATTATGACAACTTCATCATCCAACATTTTTTTTTTTGAAAAATAGTTAATCTATAATATTTACCTTTTCTTTCTAATGTTTAGAGAAAAAAAATGGATGCATACCAGAAATAAAAACATACAAATTTATTCTTTAGATGATAGTTTTGTTTGATGGATTTTGTTTGCTAAAATTACATGCATCATTTGATCTAAATTTTGTGATGTTGAACTTCTACTTGTTTAGTTTGCTATCAGCAAAAAGTGTGAATGAATATATGTTAAACAGGTTGAAGCTAGAAGAGCAACACAACTATTATTTCTTTCTTTCAGTAATCGTAATTCAAACACACACAAGCAAAAACTACAAGATGAATAAATTTGACAAGGAAAAATGCAGGAGTAGAGCTTATAAAGGATTTTTATCCCATTTATTTGATTGAACCAAAACCAAGAAAGAAACAACACATTGGGATAACTTGAGCTTCCATTTTCATTAAATGGAGAAATAGGTAGATGACAATCAGTTTGGAGGAAGGTCAGTCCGGGCAAGCTCAACTGGCTGTGGCGGACTTGCCCCAAGAATCCTCGGGCAGCAGCAAATTGATTGCAAACACCTGAAAATAATTTGAATTATCTCTCCATGTATGTATGAGTTCATAAAAAATATATTATCTTTGTCAGATTATTGAAAATTAAAAATACTGGACTGACAAAAAAAAAAAATGTCTTTAAATTAAGAAAAAGTCACCCAAGGAAGGAAATTGTTGAAAGATGGGTTGGGTCTTGCAAGCACAAATGAGGTGGGACTAGGGTGAGCAGCAAAGACTACAAATATGATTAGTGTGATGGTGAAGAGCTCCATTCTACTTCTACCCATCTCTCTACTTTCTTTCTCTCCCTTGTTTGCAAATATGACTAGAATCCATCCCAATGTAGCCTTATTTATAGAGATAGATAGGGAAATTAAAAGATGTAGGTTCCTGGTTTAAATGTGAACATTCTAATTCAGTACGTAGGGGTGTCAATGGGTACGGTTCGGGTCAGGTGGAGACATTTTCATACCCATATCCATTAAAATTGACCTTATCCATACTCTATCCATATCCATTAAAAATTGATCTTACCCTACCCTACCCTATCCTACCCTTACCCGTTAATATTATCGGGTAACGAAACGGTAGCGAGTGAATAACGGATAATATTGATATAATAATTAGTTTTATTATATTTTACAAATTAAACATCAAAAACTCATTCATTTTAACACATATATAATTGCATTTCTAATAAAAAATAAAATAAATGTGCAATCAATTCCAACTAAATTATTTTTTTATAAAGAATAAAAATTCAAAACCAGAAATATACATTTAAGTGGGTTGAAAATTGAATTGAATACATATTTGGATTTTATAATTATCCTATCGGGTAGCAGGTACGAAATAGTCATTATCCATACTCTTACCCATTTATTTAACGAAAAAAAAATTATCCATACCCACCTTACCGAATACGCTACGGGTGGGGTAAACGGCTAAAAAAGTACCATTGACATCCCTATCAGTACGTTGCCGCCTCGGCCTCTGATAAATTTTGAAGTGATTGTTGAATTTCTCAATTCAGAGCCGCCTCTTAGTAAAACTGTTAAAATAATTTCTGAGAAACCAAAAAATTGGATAAGAATAGTATGTACAAGGAGGAATTTATATCTAAATGCAATTAATTATAAGGTCAAAGTAGAGTCAACATTGGTTGATACAAGGAAAAAATGAAATAGTTTTAATAAATAGTTGACTCTTGACTGGGCCTCGGCTGCTATTGCAAACTGTTATATATATCCATCGTTATCCATTTAAGGCTGCCTCGTCAGCAATGAGTCATATAACTAGTACACGTTGAGAATTCTCTCCTTTAATGAAATAGCTGTAGATTCATTAACATAAAGATATGATTAGTACAAATTAAGAGTTTAAAAGCCAAAAGCTTAAAACTTAACAATCATGCCATTAACATATTTATAATACACAGGTTTGGCACCGGGTTTAGAGAACCTTTTCCAAGGTTCTAA
Organism: Carex pumila; assembly: GCA_033356055.1. Classification (NCBI taxonomy): domain Eukaryota; kingdom Viridiplantae; phylum Streptophyta; class Magnoliopsida; order Poales; family Cyperaceae; genus Carex; species Carex pumila. The sequence goes on from JARJHM010000099.1 coordinate 258,815, forward strand.
CAATCATAGAACCACAACCAAATACAAAAAAGCCAAGTGAAATTTAAAGATCATATGACGACGGCTGGAGAAGAAGAGGGAATGACAATGTCAATCTCATCTAATGTTGGCCGATCATGCAAAGCCAAGCCGTGCTCATTTGCCAAGTGCAAAAGACAAATGAAGAATAGATGTGGCGAAATGTCCCTATCTGGGGATTCTTTCAGGAATTGATGCAGAATCACGGATAGGGTCACTGTTGCCTCCTTTTCCTTCTCTTCCTCATTTTCCTCATTTTCCTATCAAGATAAACAAATGGAGATATTTGTATTGACTTCAAATATCAAGCGTAGGGAAAGTGTTTGATTAGTTTATAGTATGTATGTTAACTCACAGCTTGGACATCTTCAACAGAGTCTTTTATGTGGCCCCATAACATGTCCTTCAGGGCATGCACATCCACCTGCTTCGACACTTTGTCATACTTTACATCTATCTTGTTCACCTGAAACCAATATACAAATTACTAGTAAGAACAATTAATATAATAACCAATGAAGAGCAACCAGTTCTTAACTTGAGCAATCGACACCACTCAAAATTGGCCCAAAGTTGAGATGCTAAATCAAAACTACAAAAAAGATGAACAAAGGAAACAAGAAGAAAACCTGGCGAGGTTTACGAAGCAGCGATCCAGGCTCACCCATGTTATAATCATTTCCAAAGCCAACCCCATTATCACTCATGACATCATCATGATCCCACGATGATGGCGGTGATTCAAAGTCATCATAATTCTCATATTCTCTCTCTTCACCTGTTTCAAATTTCAAATCAATTTAAAAAAACTCAATTTTAAATGCAGGCAAATCACCTAGATCAACACCACTCGAAATAAATTTTAAGATCTAATTCTTCAACTGCAACCTTCTCTCATTTTGCGTCTTTCTCTCAGGTTGCTTGGTTTATTATATCCATACTAGGGCATCAATTCTTATATTAGTGAATAATAGAATAAAAAAAACAGAGAAGAAGAGAAGAACCACTAACTCACCAGATGGTTTCTTTCCTTTCCTCCCAAGGCACTAAAAGAGATAACAACAAAATTTGTCAAATTAAAGACAGTCACATATACAAGAAGAAATGAACGTTGAGATTGCAAAAAAAAAAATACCATTGTATCAGGCAGGAGAAATAGCTTGACAAGGCTATCAGGCCGGTAATGGCAATCTTCCGGAAGCCTGTTACTACAAGCAGCTCTATTGGCTGGGAGCAGCAAAGATTTTGGATTTTTTGGGGGTGCAAATAAAGATTCCAAAACCTGCTTATCAAGAGGTTTTGTAAAATCAATATCCAGTTGATCTCTTTTGCTCTTAGACCTTTTCGGTGCTGTTTCTGAATTGCTGGCCGAAACTGCATTCAACTCTGATCCTGAATCAGATATTATTACGGTCTATTTCAACAATTACTATACATATAAAATACTGAAAAGTGAATGTAGAGAAGATTTTCTAATACCTTTGATTTTACGGAACTTCCAATGGTCAGGGCCCGCCCAGGCATTGTTCTTTGAAGAAAAACCTAAACCTTGCACCAAAAAATCGGTAATTCTCTCCAACTTTTCATCCTCACACATATCCTGATGCATGTACTCACCATCCCCCTACAATTGAGCAGAACTTAATTAAGTCACTGTACAGTTTTGCTGATCTTCAAACAACAAAAAGGAAACATAACAGAGGCAAAAGCACCTCTTCATTAGAAGGAAATGTGCTCTCATCAACCACACTCTCTCTATCATCATCATAATTAAAATTATCATTTTCATTATCAAAATTCCAAGAGGGCCCACACTCAGCAAATCCATCACCACTGACACCAGACCCCATATCTGTATTACTAGCATCTCCATCTATCGTCTCCTCTCTGAAAACTGGGGCTTGATCCAAAGAAGAGATGGACTCAGAGGGTGGCCTTTGATTCTCTTCATCAAACTGTTCAACAATAAGCCTCAGGGTAGGAGATATCTCTTTTTCATTAGGCATGTCAAGCATCATTCTCTCAATTGAATCTGTGCAAACAAAATGGTGAGATTTGAAGCCTGATGGCAAGTATTAAGCATTAGGAGAAATTTCAGAGATGTAATGAAATGCATTACACTTGTTGTACTTGTACCAGTATGGTTTTACTGATAGTCAGCATTTCTTTTCTTTTTTCCTTCATTTGATTTGAGTTGGCTTGGAGTTTTCTAACTAAATAGTTTTAAAAGTAAATGGAAACCTGATAAAAATAGCCATGAAAAAGCATAAGAAACATTGCTTGGACTTCCTTATCTAAAAGAAAGATATTACTTTAATAATGGTATACTAAATAGAGAAGCGTATTTTGAAATGAGACTTCACATATATGAATGGGAAGGGACATATTTAATGAATTTGTTCAGGTGATCAAATCATAAAAAATGAGAAGGAGAAATTGAAGGGGAGGAAACAAAAAGACAACCTTTGGCAAATGATAGATCAATTGTTGCATTCTTGTAATTTGGTGCATCAGTTAATCCACACTTCTCAGGTACTTCAAATGAATCAAAGAGCACACGACACCCACCATACACCCCCAAATTGTACAAGAGGAGACCCTTGGCACCACCTTCATCAAACTTAGCTGTCGTCTGGTGGTATAGCGGGTCCACCGTGAATGCAACTAGGGTTACAGATTAGACAAATAATGATTAAAATGATAGTAGAGTAACAAGTTGAGAGGGATATGGTTGACATCTTCAGAGAATAATACAATATTATTCAAATAATCTCAATATGTGTTTCCCAGATATCATTTTTTCAATATGTGTTTACCAGATATCAGTTTTTCATAGTCGGGACAATTGTAGATAAAATTGATAGCAAAATACAAGGAGGATGAGGTTAATGTACCATCAAATTTCTTCACATTAAGGGCCTCAAATGAAGACTCTAGAGTTGACATGGGAGATGCCTGCTTTGATATCAAATAATTATGTAACTTGTTTGTAGATACACAAATATATATATATATAACACCATTGTTTGTTGCTGATTACCTACACCTGACTGCACAAATCGGCACAAACTTATACTAGGTCAAATTGAGGTTAACTTGGTCTTAGATGGCACACAGGCACAATTGAGGATTACTGAGCATTCTAATTGCACAATTGTAGTTAATTTTTGGAACTTAGCGGCTAATTTGGGAATTTCCAAAAATTGAATCAAGTACAAGTGAAACTTAAATGTTTAGATTCATTTATCTATATATGGAGTGCATACCTTACTATTAGTCTCCTTCTTTGAGGGACCCTCTTCCCCTGCTATTGTAGCATTATCTTCATTTGCTTCCAGATCTAAAATAAATCTCAATTGGTGTAAACCGTCAAAAAAAAAAAAAAAATCATATCCACAAAAATAGAACCAAAAAGGGTTTTCATATATACATCGATTTTCCTACGAAACATCACGACAGATTAAAAATCTATGATTATCAGTGATGGATCTTCTCCAGGGAGTAATTTGGTTTCGCTCTTGTTTCAATAAAAATGTGAGCATAGTATTAAGGTTTTAAATGATCTCTTTGGTCAAAACCTGAAGTTTAATTTTTTTTATGTTTGTTATTTCTTTATTTTTTTAAACTTTAATTTTACTTTGTGTTAAGGTTCAAGGTAAAACTCTAACCTTTGTCATCATCTCTACCAGCACGATTGATGCCACCAAGCACCTTATATGCCTCAGCATGAACTGAATCAACTCTTAATGAATATATCTTCACGCCTGCCTCCAGTGTACAGCTCGCCTTCACATTACATGCACATTTAATCAACTCATACCATCTTTGGTCTCTATATGTTACAACTCACAGTCCAATGGGCAGTAAAAAAACAACAAAAATATAAAATGACTTCTTAGAATAGGATATGCTATTCTCACTTTGGTTCTTCTGCACTCAACTGGGCCCAATAAAAATGATAAAGGCCCTTATAAAAGTTGCACGAGAACTGTGACATTAGTAACCGAGATCCAAATTTCTTGAAGTTCTTGCAAGACCCAATAATTAGATGAGTAACAAGGAACAATTTTTTGAAAAAATGGTGACTTCTTTGCCCCTACTTATAACACAGTTGTACCATAAATCAAATATTAAGAATTCTTTTTTTGGAAAAAAGAGTAAATTTATTTTGAGATGTTTAGTTTGTACTGGTTAGAAAGCAATTTTATTGACAAAATATGAAGAAGCTAGTGGCAACTTTAATATTGTTTGTATTTAACATAAATTTCAACAGTTTTCTGTTATTTGTGAACATCCCAGAAAATGTCAAGTCTCAGTTCCACATATAGAAATTTTGGAATCGCTTTGGCAAAAATGGTATAAGATCACTATGTAGTTAAAAACGAACAGTTAAGAGAATAGAAGTTACCTTCTGAAAGTTGGTTTCAGTATCTTGCTCTGTATCTGCTTTGATAACCTCGCTTAAGTGGTCAATTAGACCAAGTTCCCATGTATTCTTTTGGTTAATTTTCTGCATAACATAGAGAAAATAAAAATCAAACAGAAAATAAGAAAAATGTAATAGGGAAGAAGAGAAAACTCTACAGACATTATCTGAGAAAAGCTTCAGGCAACGGTCATACAACTTTAGAACCTCATCCCCGTTCATTGTATAGTTCCTTTGTTAATTTCAAAATTTTTAAGGATTCATATAAACAGGACGATTTTGCAGGAATTTATGGGTAAAGCGAAAGGATTTTTTTTTTTCCAAAAATAGATAGGGGAAAAATAAAAGGCTGAAAGAGGTAAATTTTTTTTCAAAGCCAACCTTTAAAGAAAGTAATTCGCATATATACCCCTGGAGACACCCAAACGGTGCTTCCAAAAACTATTTAAGAAATACCAAGGGACTAATCGCAAATAAATTAAGAAAATCATTTTTTTGCAGAGAGAAAAAAAAGCTGTAGGGGTGATTGTACAAAAATATCACAGTACACTTGGCGAAGGTATTTTCTGAAGAGAGAGAGAGAGAGAGTGTAGAATTCGTACATTCTCTGAAGCTAATCGGATGCAGTTCTGATACAACTCCAAGATTTGTTCTCTATCCATCACATCCGACTTCGCATTCCCTTCTCCGTTGGCTTGACAAGCAGCCGCGGCTTGCGCGTACAATACGGAGAGGGAAGACCGGCGTCGGCGAGCGGCGGCTCTCGCCTGAGCACGCTCAAGTTCGTCGTCGTTTGAGCCGAGTGGGGCTATCCGATCGGGATCCTGAACGCGCGCTGGTCGAGGGTTTTGCACATCAGCTTCTGCTTGTGGATCTCTCATGGCGAAGAGAGAGAGAGGAGGTTTTAAAGTTTTTTCGATTTTCCCTCCCTTGGGTGTGCTCCAGAAACTTTAGAGGGGAGAGCAAGGGACGGGACAGAAGGGGAAGTTTTTTAAATTATTACTTGCTCAGTTGCTCCACAGATGTAAGGGAGGGAAGGATAGTCAAAATTATATCTATGATTTTAAACTTATATATTTTATCTTGAGGGTTCAAATGCCTCCGTTTTTTGTGTCTTTATCATGTTTTTATTTTTAAAAATTTTAATAACTCAAAATTTAAATCTTAAAATTCAAAATAAAACTGTTAGATGTGATCCATGTTATTTTTTCTATGTGCCCATAAAAAATTATCACATATTGATTTTGTTTTTATATGAATCGAAAAGTTGAAAAATTAACGTCTAAAAATTATTCATTTCTGTATGTATTTTTACAAGCTCAAGATGACAATCAAAATAAAGTTGAAATGCCATAATTTTTCACATGTGCATAGATAAAATGATATAATTCATATCCAATTATTTTATTTTGAATTTTAATATTTAAATTTTGAGTTATTAATTTTTTTTAAAATAGAGACATGATGGAGGCACAAAAAATAGAGGCATTTGAACCCTTCTCTTTTATCTTATAGAACTCCTTTGTCCTCATATGGTATTACCTGAGATTTTTAAAAAAACTAAAAAAAAAATTATTTTATTAAAAATAACCAGGTTCTAGCTAGATTTTTAAAAATACTCAGGTTGCTGAAAAAATTCGCACCTCGAATTTTTTTTTTTTTTTAGAGTTTGGAGAAAGAAAATATTTATGTTTTTATTTTTATTTTTATAAACTCATTTTTTTTATAATATATGTATATGTATATATATATATGTATGTATGTATATATAATATAATATATGTATATGTATATATAATATAATATATGTATATGTATCTATAATATAATATATGGAGTAAAGCTAATATACACTTAAGTGTACCAATGAACTCATACACTTAACTCTAGAACCGTACAATTAGCTTTGAGATTCATGTATCACGACTTTTAAAGAATCTACACAAATCTCAAAGCTAATCGTACGGGTCTAGGGTTAAGTGTATAGGTTCATTGGTACACTTAAGTGTATATTAGCTTTACTCTAATATATGTATATATAATATATGTCGATTTTTTATAAATTTTCAAAATAATAATTAAATTTCAAAAATAATCAAAGTTAGACGGAATTTCGAAATCTACCCAAACCGGAAAATTTTTGTGTATATATGTATATACAATGAGAAGGGATCAAGTTACAACAATTTTTGTGTTACAACAAGTATTTTCTACATTTTCAAAGTCCAAATCGTCAATCCAAACCGTTAGATGTAATCTCTACAATAAAATGTGTTTGGAGACCAAATTTAACATTTTTTGGAATTTTTTTACAATTTATTAAGATGGGTACAAAATTCAATGGTCTAAATTTTACTAGTTTTTGTACCCATCTTAATAAATAGTAAACAAATTCCAAAAAATGTAAAATTTGGTCTCCAAGCACATTTTATAGTAGATATCACATCTAACAATTTGGATCGACGATTTGGACTTTGAAAATGTCAAAAATGCTTGTTGTAATTTGTTGTAACTTGATCCCTCCTCTTATATAATATATGTATGTGTGTGTGTCAAATTTGATCTTTGTTGGTAAATCAGTAAGTCTAGACTGATACATGGACCAAACTACAAAAATGATTACACTAGCATGTAGAGCATTAAAAAATACACAAAATTGACACAAATTTCAATTTATTTGGATTTTTCTACAGTTAGTTGTGAATTTTCAAAGTTCAGCTTTCGAAAAAACTTTAAACAGCCATAACTTTGGCTACGAATGTCAGATTTACGCATATGACCACTTTTCGAAAAGGGGGGGATGAGACGGATCTGATTTTGCCCAAGTGGTACACTGGGAATCATCACATTGGAAGCATCAAAATTTCAAAAAAACATCGTTTAGTGCCTCAAAAATTCAGTTTAAGTTTTCGTTCAACGGTAGACGTACAACGATCGGTATTTTGTTTAGTATAATTTAGATTTTTGTAGTGTAATTATTAATTGTGGATTTTTTTAGTTTGCGTAATTTAGGTTCTTGTATAATTATATTATATTATATTATTATACAAAAACCTTAATTATATATAATTATATGTAATTATATTGAGGAGGGTTAAAATGCACCCTCCTTTTTGTGCTCCTAACGTGCACCCTTCTCTCGTATCTTCATTTTTAAAGTTCAAATAGTTGATTCAAATCTACCAACGTGTTCTACATATTAAAATGTACTTGGAGACCAAATTTTACATTTTTTGGAAATTTTTTACCATTTTTTCAGAATTTTTGAATATCATCACTGTGCTGATTTTTTTATTATTGTTTAGTTTAATAAAAAATTCTGAAAAAATAGTAAAAAATTTCCAAAAAAATGTAAAATTTGGTCTCCAAGCACATTTCAATATGTAGAACACGTTGGTAGATTCGAATCAACTATTTAAACTTTAAAAATAAAGATACGAGAGGAGGGTGCACGTTAGGAGCACAAAAAGGAGGGTGCATTTTAACCCTCTTCAATTATATTATATATATATATATATATATATATATAATACATACATACATACATATATTATATTATACACATATTATCGATTTTTTTATAAATATTCAAAAAAATAATTAAATTTCAAAAAATAACTAAAGTTGTGAAATCTACCAAAATAGGAAATTTTTTTCCTGTAATTCAATCTAAAACCGGAAAAATTTATTCTGGTTTTAGAATTCAAAAGGCGTCTAAAAAAAACAGAAAAACCGTCAAATTTTTTCCGGTTTTAACTTTTTTTATTTTTTCAGATTTTTTTTATTTAAATATAAATATTTATAACAATCATTAAATAACTTTAAAATTTTGTTTTTTTCAAAAATAGATATCATTTTTTAGAAATTAAATGTACTAGAAAAATAACAATATTTTATCTATTTATCTAGAAATGACTTTTGAATCAGGATCAATAACTGAGAATTCAAACGTTTTTATTTTTTTCAATAACAAATAAATAAATATATTAATTTTTCTTACAGCCGCAAAAAATTCAGTATAAAAAATGTTGATCCGGGTTATTTGTAGCAGTCTTTCTAATAAATCAATTTATATAGTATTCCATCTATTTTCAAAAAAATATTAAATATTTCTAATATTTCAATAAAAAAAATGATAAATATTTCTATTTAAATAAAAAAAATCTGAAAAAAAAATGTTGAAACCGGAAAAATTTATTACAGTTTTTTTTTCAGACGCTGCCTTTTGAATTCTAAAACCGGATTAAATTTTTCCGGTTTTAGAATGAATTACCGAAAAAAAAATTCCGGTTTGGGTAGATTTCGAAATCCCGTCTAACTTTGGTTATTTTTTAAAATTTAATTATTATTTTGAATATTTATAAAAAAAATTGGCATATATTATATTATAGATACATATACATATATTATAAAAAAATGAGTTTATAAAAAAAAAATCAAACCATAGATATTTTCTTTCTCCAAAGTCTAAAAAAAAAAATTCGGGGCACGGATTTATTCCGCGACCTGGAATAAAAATTCCGAGGCGCATATTTTTCCGCAGCCTGAGTATTTTTAAAAATTTGGCTAGAACCTAGTTATTTTTAATAAAATAATTTTTTTTGAATATTTTAAAAATCTTGGTGATATTACTATAGTTCACCAGGCATTTTCACATATTTTAACCGGTTACGGATGGCTGTCTTTTTCTATTTATTTCATTTCTTTTCCTATTCCTCTTGCTTGTGAGTTGTGAAAATATAAAAGAAGGGACGTGATATGAGTATCCGCACTCTCATCCCTCTATTATTCTCTCAATTTTATTTGTTCAATCTCATTCACATTTCTCATGATCTATAAGAAATTTTGTGAATTTAAAACCACGAACGTCTTCTACGCAATTTTATCTTTCAAATGAGATCCATGATAATATACTTTCGAACTCGTCATCACATAAGTATTTATACCTAGTATTTTTCACATATGACACTGCTGACATTTAAAAGTATTAATATTAAGTATTATAATTATTTATAGCTATGCACGAAAGTATTTATACCTATGTGGTCAACTATTTTTGTCAGAGAAAGGTTGACGCAGGGATGATTAGGGAAATGTGATGCGAAGATGCAGGGTCCACGATTAGGGATAAAATACTTACAAGTATAAGTATAAATACTTGCACAATGAGGTATAAAATACCTGTGTGAAAACTTGGTACAGACCACAAAGTACCAGGACAATTTTGTATATACTTCCAATCTTTTCATAATTACACAAACAAAAAAATAGCTCAAATGTTTGTTACATGTCCAGATAGTATTTACACAAGCTCGATCATACAATCATTATGAAAACTTGGTACCAGTCTTTTTTTCTTGTAATGTACCTTGTAAGCTCTAGAAGCAACATCAACTGTGCACCGAATTTTGGATAAAGCACGGACAACCATCAGAACAACAGCAGCAAATGCTCTTAACGAAGTAGTAATATTAGGTAACAGTCGTAGAAAAATGCATGCAGAATCCTCTCCTAATAGAGAAAAGCAACTAGAAGCAAACAATGCCACAATAACATGCATTCAAATTAAAAAGAACGAGAACAAAAACATTAGAGTGAGATAGGTGTGTTATGTTGTCAGTCCAGAATTAAACTAACTATTCAAATAGATTTGCACATGAAAGAAATAAATCAAGGTCCAACTAAATCTTGAGTCTAAGATAAATAATAGCTTATATAGACATTGCATCAATTAGAAGAACTATGCAACCATGCATGTTCATATTAAAAATTGGTGCATCCTGAAAAAAAACCCAATTCAGTTGTTCTTTTTTGGTGCCATAAGAAGAAAAAGAGGTCAAAGAATGCAAAAAATTACATAGTTTTAACCTCAAAATTGTAACTCAATGCAAAACTAACTTTGACCCGGTTGTATGTTGGTTTAACTATCTCACACTACCTTCCAGCACTATTATTAAGCAAAATTCACTACTTACTACAACATGTAAAAAACTCGATCTCCATGTAAAATTGAAACTAAACACAAAAGATTAATTGATCAGCAATTGAACTTTTCTTAGTCATAGTTATCTAATTACCTCCCAATTAATGACATATTGCATATATTCTAACAAAGGCATTGCATCAAACACCAAATGTGCATCCTTATACACCCACAATGTGCATACATACTCACCAAGGCTAAACCAAAATAATAATTGAAATAAATCCCATTAATAACAATTGAAGAATAGATTTGTTTAAATTAGTTATCTAATTTCTAGGAGTTGTTTTGGAGGGGCATGGTATTGGAGGTACAAGAGAACTAAAAGTATTAGAGATTAGGAGTAATGGAAATGGTTTTTTTAGCCAGTAAGCACAAACTAATCTCACGATAGAAAATTATATGTAAACTATAGCTCGTTGCTAGTGCTCAAATAGTTTACTGTATCAATGACCTGGTATACAGTTTCCTTGAGAACTTACCCAGCCAGGAAAGAAAAGACCATCCACGGAGACCATAAAAACGGAGACAAATCACTACCGTATGAGAAATACGATCTGAGAACAAGAGCGGAGACAAAGCGAAAATGGAGATTTGATGCACGCGGGAAGAGGGTAACTCACGAAATTAGCAAGGTGGGCCCTCTTTTCCTCTCGCTACACCCCGATTTGGGGGTGACGAATTTCGTCCATCGAGAGTAAGAGCGTTATTTCCCTTCCCCCGGATTATGAGTTGTGGAGCAAGTAATTTCTCAATATTTTACTGGCCCTCCCGTTCCCTCCAATTGGAGCACACCCTTGGGTATTGTTGTTTTTGAATTCGACGATTTCAATTCATCAATTCATTCAAGGCCCAGTTCTGCATCCCAGCCCAACTATATCAAATCAGAAATTGGGCCGTATTGGTTTTACTTTTCTTGTTTCCTTTTTAACAAATCAATGGGAGTGACTGCTGATTAGAGTGGGAAAAATGGTCAGGTGGAGCCGGCTCCGATACGGAACAGCACGGCACGTGTGACTGTTCCGTACTGTGATTCGTGTGTCCCATGCCGTGATTAGCTTTTGAAAATTTTGGCACAGTACGTCAAGTAATCATGCGAGTCACGTGTAATTAGAACCGTTAGGTCTTAATTAAATGTTGAATCTTGAATAAAATAACTTCAATTATATAAAAAAAATAGTTAAACATGAGAAACGTAACCAATTATGTTTGGACACAGCACATGAATAGTCATGGCACGCAAGTCACGCGAGTCAACGTGAGAAATGTAACCAGTTATATTTGGACACAACCCGTGAATAGTCACCGTGACTCTCGTGCCGTGACCACCCCTTAACATTTTGGTCACGACACGGCACTTATCATTGTTCACTTGGTCACAACACAGTACGAGACCAAAGTCACGGCGTATTGATCACGACACATTATTAGATAATCACTTGAAAAAGCTTAACCAACAAAATCGGATCTCATTAAATGATTAAAAAAATGAAAATGATAACAATGGTCTCTTGAAAAAATAATTATCGTTCTTCAGAAACAAAGGTCTTTTATTTGGGCCAAATACGAGATTAGGCCTGGAATTTTTATTGGGTTGACCTTATGCTGTTATTCAATTATGACATGAAATTGGCCCTAATAATAAAAAAATGGGGCATAATTAATTTCCAATTTGGCCGATAATACGAAAACAAGTTATAAAATTTCAATTTATCTCCACAACATGTTCATATTCACGTAATATATATAGCTGTGCATCTACATGACTTGTTCATTGTGCCCATGCAAGTCGTTCAGGAATTCACATCAAATAAGGTACCTCAATTTTTGAGTTTGAATCCGGTACGTTCGTTATATATAATACTCAAATTCTGATCGGTGACGATCTAGATTCAAACTCAAACGGTGAGGTAATGTAGAGGTTCCAGACTCGTCATTCAGGATATATGGGTCTTTCAGTATTTCTCCTTGCTTTGTCACAAAGTATAATTTTGTTTTTGAATCAATTTCTCATGTCCATCAAATTTTTTGAAATTGAAGATTTCTCCCTCAAAATTTTTGTGAATAAAATTTTGTTTTTGTAGTTACTCATCAACATTACAAAATCATTCATATTTTATCTTTTAGGGTGCGTTTGGATGCACTCTAGAACAGCTAGAATAGCTACTGTTGAAAATAGTAAATTAAGAATAGCTAGAATAGCTACTGTTTAAAAATAGCGCTAACTCAAAGCTATTCGGAATTGTTAGTTTGTAATAATCTAGAAGTCAATAATACGATAATTTATCATAAAGCTTTGTTCATGAATTGGATGATTAATATCATTTTGTTGCCTTGAGTATTATTGCATTTATGGATCATTTCGAGTTCATGACTGAAATTGTTAAACTCCATAATATAGATGATATATACTCTTAAAAGGTCACTAACCAAGGTAATTAGCAGGAACACTAATTACCGCGAAAAGGTTAGTATGTGGATTAAAAGATGGTTAAGTTTTACAAACCACCTGACACGAGATGTCATTTTAATCACATAGATACATGTTCTAGGAACATGGAATTTGACAGACCCCGAATGAGACATTAAATAGAATTGTGTTCGTGTCATTAATGTTTCTCATTCAGTGTCACGTTCTAAAGTATGAGGTATTTATCGTTCCCACTAAGAAATATGTATGTGTGATTGCTATCTACCGCTGTCCGTAAAAAGCAGTCATAACGGTAGCATTCCCATATGTATAGCTTAGCTGAGGAAGTGATAGTCTACCAAAAGTACTATTTGTCCCTCGTATCTCTATATGAGCTATAGCATCACTGGGCCCCTTGATAGAGTTAGATTATCTGCTAGCGGTATAATTACAAGAGTAATTATATTTGATAATCTGCTCAAGATCAAGAAAAGATTCAGTTAGCAAGGATGACACACATATACCTTAAAACTGATCTGATAGCTATGAGACAGAAGAACAGACACAAGTAAATTGTTTACTGGATCGTGATATTGTACAGTACAGCATCATCTGTGTAATTGGATGGTCATGATGTGTTGCCAGACGCCACCCATGATTATAGAACTTAAAACAGTTTTAACTCTATTTACCAACATAACACAGATCCTATTGGGTCACACCATATAGGAGCTAATTGGAGAATCTTATTTTGATTGATTATAAATTGGTTATGATCAATGATAAGATGGTTATAATTAATTATACGTGTTATAATTAAATTATAAATGTTATATAAAAATAACAAGCAAAAACACTGGTTAATTTATAAACGTGTGTGACACGTTGTATAAAAGTTAACCGGTTAATTTATAAATGTGCATGACACATTGTATAAATTACCGAAGCAACAACCGCAAGAAAAATATATATAATTATTCAGAATAATTATACGAATATTATTTGTGTTCGGGCCGAGGGCATTCAGATCTTTTCAGATTCGTCCTTATTCGCATGACATGTCATCGATCCTATCCAGATGACACGTCATCGATACCGAAACAAATAACCGCAAGAAAAATATATATATAATTGTTCAGAATAATTATACGAATATTATTTGTCTTCGGACCGAGGGCATTCGGGTCTTTTTAGATTCGTGCTTATCCTCATGACGTGTCATTGATCCTATCCAGATGACATGTCATCAATCCTATCCACAAGGGCAAAATGGTCATTTCACACCTATGCCACCTTGCATGTGTAGAAACATGGAGAAGAGTGTGGAAGGGTGTGGAAGGGGTATTTTGGTCATTTCACATATAAAAGGATGAGGTGTCAATGGCATACCTTGTAAATAGGCATATGTTGAGGGGTATTTCGGTCTTTTGCGAACCTCCTCAAAAGCCTATAAATAGAGGGGTGCATGTAGAGAGAAAAATCACTAATTCACTTGTATCGTTTCGTGCAGAATCGAATCGGTATTTTCTCTCTTTCTCGGTTTCTCTCCCAAATAGTGTTTCGGTTGAGAAAAGAAAGTTATACGTAGTTTACGTATAATCTTGCGGGTTGTTGTGGAGTATATTTACGGGATCGATGAATAGTGTTTTACCGAATTTAGCGGTATGTCAGTTTTGCTCATTTGATGAAACTGAGTAACCGAAAATTCGTGTTTACGGGTTTTCGTCTTTTCCTCGTGAATAGTGTTTTTGCAGAATTCCGCGGTTTACGGTATTTCTGGCAGAAGAAATTAACCGCTCTCTGGTTAGTCCTGGTGGATAACCGATAGAGGCATCAGACGTCTGATGCTCCGAGACGAGTCGATTCCTTCCGTGATGTAGCTCTACACGCTCGGTCTGCATTCCAACTGTGATTTGGAAACAAGGTATAAATATGTTATATTAATCTATTTAATTGGTAAGTAGATTAAAGTTTTAGAAATCAATCATGGAATAGATCTGTAAAAGGATTAAATTGGGTTTTGATGCCAAAGGAATACTGAAGGTGGACCGCCTTGGAAAGTTTCCTGACATACCCCGTTTAATCCTGAGCTTAAGTTGGCCGTAGAAATTTTTGTTCTACGGTCATTCCGCACCTTAAGCCTAAACAAGTTTTGGTTACCGCGAAACCCCAAAAGTGGTATCCGAAACCCAACAGGAATAGCTAAAAAGTTGTTTGAATGTGCTATTTGGAATAGAGTTTGGAGGGAGTTAAATAAAAATAATAAAAAATTGAAGATGACTCTTTCTCTCTCCTCACGCTACATCTTTTTTTGGGCTGAAATCGCTATTCCATGTTTTGGTGGAGTTAGGAGAACAACACTGAATAGCGCTATTCCGAATAGCACTCAACATGTTTGGATGCACTACTATTCAGAATAGTGTTACTATTCCGTGAACAGCCCTATTCTCCTGCATCCAAACATACCCTTATTTATTTAATTAGAATAATCTTAGCCCGTAAATTTTAGCCGCACCTTTCCAATATTAAAATTACTGTACTTCTAATCTTGATTAAATTTGGCTTTACAACAAGTTTCTTATGTGTACATAGAAGAAGAAGAGGGAAGGAGTGTTTTGCATGATCTATTATACATGTCTTATTTCTTTATTACCCCTTGAATTATATAAATAATACCAATTATAATTTATTGTATATAGCAAAAGGGTAAAAGTTCTCAACAAATAAGCATATTTTATTTCTTTCATAGAATGTTGATTTGACAACTAGTGAAAAGTTCTCAAGTCTCAACAAACAACTCATTATTTTTATTTTTTTTATGGAAGGTGATTTGACAACTAGTGACACCACAGCATAACTTCATCTCATCAAGGGTATGTTCGGTCTCTAATTGAAAATGAACATGGGCACAGAAATTGAACTGAAAATTATTATTATTTTTTTTAAAATTCAATTTGGGTTGAAAATTACTGAAAAGTTTGAACTGAAAAATACTGAAAGGTTGAAAAATATTGAAAAAAATTCAGTTTGAACTGAAAGGTACTAAGTTTTTTTTTTCCACGAAAAATAGTAACGCGACCGAACAGGATCTAAGGGCGTGTTCGGATGTCAAATTTATGTGGGAAATTTCATGAGCTTGGGTTGTTCCCAACTGTTTTCCTTTCAGGGTGTTTGACAAGCCCATATTTTATCCAAATTATTTCAATGGGAACAACCCGCTCTTCTCTCTCCGCTGGCCCCATATACCTACTAACCCGAAACTTTTATTATATCATCTCTCTCTCCTCTCTCTTCTTTCCATCATGTAGAGGGGTATATATAAGTAATTTTATTAGGACGTGTTTGGATGTTATGGGATTACAGAATGAGAATAGGAATGGGAATTCACTTTTAAAAAAGTGGGAACTCACGGGTACGTAATGCACGAGATTAATTATGGGAATATTGGAAAATGAGTGTTCGTTTGTATGATGGGATTAATTGTGGGAAATCTTTATTTATTTTAAAATATGTATATTTATTTGAATGTTTTAGTTTAGTTTAGTTATAAGTGATTTTTTATTTAATTATTTTTTGTGAATAGTATAGCGTTATGTTCTGCATTGATTTTAACCAATTATGTTAAAGTTAGCTTAATATAAAAAAGTAATTAAACATAAAATACTTGATAGTAATACAATTATACTCATTAATAATTATTAATAAAATTAAATAAAATGATTAAAAAATAACATAACAATATTTATTAATTATTATTATTTTTTTAAAACCTTCGCAGAAGCTACAAAGTCATGAGGGAGAATTGAACTATCGATCTTTGGGTACAACAACTCTATGACTTTTTCCTAGCCAATTGCGCTACCTCCCATTTCTTAATTATTATTTTTTAAATTAAAATTTTGTAAAAAAAATAACTGTCTTTTTAAAATGCATTAAATATTTTTTAGGGTGTGTTGCATATAGTATTTTTAGTCATAAATTTCAATTCTTATATTAATAATTTTAAACTATTAGCTTAATCACAATATGATACAATTTTAAAATTAGTGTTCGGTTGTACCGTGAAATTAGTTGTGGAAAATCTTAATTTATTTAAAAATATATTTTTATTTAATTTTTTCATCTATTTAAATAATAAAATATTATAACAAAAATAATTAATCTTTACTTCTTCACATATTTTTCACTTGATTTATACAAAAAATAATTCAGAATTATAAGTTTTTTTATATACTAGTTTACATTTTTTTTTTTTTTTGAAGGAGAACATAAAATCCAAGATAAAACAATTGGGGTCCAGTTTTGTGTGACTCACATAGTCACATGCAGCCTAGGGCTGTAAATAAGTCGAGTTTGAGTGAGTTATCTTCAACTCGAACTCGGCTCGTTTAATAAACGAGCGAGCCAATTCGAATTGAGATGATAATAACGAGTTATAGAGCCAACTCGAACTCAACTTGTTATCAATTCGAGTTGGCTCACAACTCGTTTAACCAGTGATAGTATTACAACATAAGTTCAAACTCAGCTCGTTATCAACTTGAGTTAGCTCACAACTCATTTATAACTCGTTTAATCAGTGATAGTATTACAACACAAGTTCAAACATATTTTACATGAATCTCAAAGCACAAATAATAGTCTAGAGATTCGGATTTGATTATTTTGGGATTTATTATGACCAATAGTGTATAACTTTATGTAACTCGAGTTATAAATGAGCGAGTTGGGACCAACTTAAACTCAACTCATTTATTAAACGAGTTGGCCAACTCGAGTTGTAAATGAGCGAGTTACGATTTCGAACTTTTTTGTCCAGCCCTAATGCAGCCTATGGGCTTTTTGAATAAATAAAAAAGACGGTCACATACTCACATGCAATGGTAGTGTTATCCGATCTCTGAGCTAAACTTACTAGTCCTACAATCAAAATTCAGTTTAAATCCATGTCTTTATATATACATGCTGAATAATGTGTAAGAATATAAAATGAAGCAGAGGTACTGACTCAGACTTCTCTCGTGAAGTGAGAGAAGATTTGGGAAAAATAAAAATTGCACTTACACAAGAACAATGGGTGAATATAGTTGGGAACCCATCGGGAAAAAAAAATTGACCCTATTCCCATCTAAATCCCACGAAATTTTGGACATCCGAACACGCCTTTATTCTTCAAAATTGATTGTGGGACTAAGGTTCATATCATGGATCCCGAACTCTTTTTGTTTTCCTCTTTTTTTTTTTTTTTTTTTTTTTTTTTGCAACTGCTGAATTTGTACATTAATTTTAGAATAAATCACAAACTGTTAAAAAGTCTTCTCTCTTAGAAAATATTTTTAAATGTTTAAATTTTGTAAATAATTTTAATGGTTGTTTTCTTATTTTAAAAAAATATATATTTAAACATATACATGAGGATAATAAGCTCATATGCGTTCAGAACCGTTGTATTTGAAATGAACTATTTAAAACATATGAGTTCAAATTACCTGTACGATTATTAGGCATAATTTCTTACTTTCAAAAACATTTTTTAGTCTTTTTATTTTTTATAAAAGATAAGTAGAAACAGTTTTTAATTACATATTTTAAATGTTTGTTTGTTTTCTAATTTTTGTAATTATATTTTTTAAATGTTTGTTTGTTTATTTTTTTGTAAATGTTTTTAAATGTTTATTTTTTGTAAATATTTTTAATTGTTGTTTTCTTATTTTTTTTAAATTTATTTATAAATATTTTCTTATTTTATTTGTACCATTCTAGTAATATATTTATTACAAATAGATCATCGTTTTAATATTATTATTTAATTTCATTAATATAATTTAAAAAAATATATGTTTATCAAATGTTACAATTTACAACCCATTAAAATATTAAATTTACAATATATTATTGGTCTATATACTTTTCAAACAATAATTAAATAAAATATATTTATAACTAAATAAAACTAAAATAATTAAATAAATATACATATTTAAAATAAATAAAGATTTTTCACAATTAATCCCATGATATAATCAAACACCCATTTTCTCATATTCTCATAATTAATCCCGTGCATTCAGTATTCGCTGGTTCCCACTTTTTCAAAAGTGAATTCTCATTCTCATTCCTATTCCTATTCCGTAATCCCATAACATTCAAACACGTCCTAATTCTCACTAATTCTCCTCTCCATTCATCCCAGCTTATGTTTTAGACTTCTATTTTATTTGAATTTTGTTTTATTTGGATAATCTGAACACTGGTTTGTTTGAATGCCATGAAATGTCTCTGAAATGTCCATAGACTAGACTTATTATATAATTGCCTTTCTCAATAAATAAATTTAAATAATGTTAAATGCGATCAAACGTGACTAACGTGATCAGTCACAGTACGTTTGGTCACATCACGATTTGTCACAGCACGGTTTGGTCACGGCATGATATAGTCACGGCGTGATTCGCGTGCTGTGACCATTCACGTGTCGTGACCACCCCTCATAATATTAATCACAACACGACACGGCACGTGAAAAATTAACTTAGTCACAGTACAGCATGTGATCAAAGTCATGACGTGTTAGTCACAGCACGACACGGCACGGCACGTTTTTTCCACTTTACTATTGAGTCCGAGATGAATCAGCATCTTCAAATGTACATCAGTCGATAAAAAAAATATGTAAATTAAATTTTAGTTCCATCTAGTAAAATTTGAGTATTTCCTCATGTAACATTTCTTTTAATAATATTTCTTGAGTATTCCAATATTCAAGCATTCTATTAAGCGCTGCCTTTATTTAATTTGTTTCCTCCAAGATTACAAATCGTGTGAACTTTACAAGTGTTAAAACTATAAATATAAAATAGTGAATTACTTATTAGAGATCATTTAATTAATATCTCTGATTGATCAACACTATAAATAGCAATTATGATTTTGCAAAATCATTAGAAAGTTGTGAATTAATAGTGTTAGGTAGATTACACAAGATGACCAAGCAACAAAATATACAACAATTCAAATCCTAGCAGAGGCAAATTAATCGATCTTACCCTTGTCTTCTCGGATCAGGGTCTGCTTCAGCTGTTGGATCCGGATCAGCTTCAGGTGCACTTGGCCTAGACCCTTACCCGTAATCCGGACCTTTATGAAATTATTTACTGCTGTTTGATTCCCACATGAAACATCAGTTTCACACTTTTCCGGCCGTTACCAGCAAATCTTAATTAAATGACCTCCTAAAAGACTTAAATATAAAAGTACAAGAAGTCAATCAATCTCAATCGTTTAAAGACAACAAATTCATTGACTTTTCACGTCTCAGATGGACTTCAACAAAAGGAAAAAGACAAAAAAAAAGTAGTAAGTTTCAATGACATTAGAATCAAACGAAGAACCGCTATTTGATCTTGTGGCAAAAAGCAACGCTCTTTGTGTGAAAATTTACAATTTCGAAATTCGGATGAATTTTTTTTATGAATATTAGAATTTTATAGAAGACATACAACAAAAAGTTTCATAAAATACATGACGTAATAAGTTAACAACATATATAACATTCACAATCTGCAAAAAATAATTGGGCATAATATTTTTTAGAATAATTATATGAATCCCTCCACTTCCATCCCTCTATCACCTTCCATCTCTTAAATAGATTTTAAAGATGGATTTTTTTTTTCTTTTTCCAATATCGTTCACATTTCTCACGATCTATGAGGAATTTTGCAAATCTAAAACTATGAACGTATTATACGCAATTTTATATTTCAAATGAGATCAATGATGACATACTTCCTTGCTCATCGTCACACAAGTATTTATACCTCATTGTGCAAGTATTTATACCTATACTTGCAAGTATTTCTTCACAATCGTGGATCCCGTATCTCCTCATCTCCCCATCATCCCCCCAACTCTTAAATAGATTTCAACTTACATAAACTAACTTAACTAACTAGTTTAATTAAATTTATTCAAAACACTGTGGTCTTCCAAGTTTAATTAAATTCATAGGTATAAATACTTGGAAGATAACAAATTAATACTTGCAAACTAAGATATTAATACTTGCATGTCTAACTTGATATGACTATATAGGGGACCACTCAAACTATATGGGGAGAATAATCATACACGTTATTAGAAGTGGTTTTTTTTTTCTTTTTTCAATGTCGTTCACATTTCTCACGATCTATGATAAATTTTGCGAATCTAAAATCACGAACGTATTTTACGCAATTTTATCTTTCAAATGAGATCTATGATGATATACTTTCGAGCTCATTGTCACACAAGTATTTATACCTATACTTGTAAGTATTTATCCGTAATCATGGAGCCCTCTCCCCGCATCTCCGCATCAACCTTTCCCAATCGTGCATCAACATTTCTCTAACAAAAATAGTTGACCACATAAGTATAAATACTTCAGTGCATAGGTATAAATACTTGTAATACTTGATATTAATACTTTTAAATGTCAACAGTGTCATATGTGGAAAATACTAGGTATAAATACTTAAATGACGAGGTATAAATACTTGTGAGATAACGAGCTCAAAAGTATGTCATCATGGATCTCATTTGAAAGATAAAATTGCATAGAAGACGTTCATGGTTTTAGATTCGCAAAATTCCTTGTAGATCGTAAGAAATGTGGACGAAATTGAACAAATAAAATTAGGAGGATAATGGGAGATGAAAGTGAGGGGACAATTATCAGGGCCCAAATTATTAATGAATGAATATTGAAGCTTAAATTCAAAATCCAATATTTAGGGCTTGTTCGGCTACACAGTGGGAATGAAAATAGAAATAGAAATAATAATTTTTTCAACTGAAATTTACTGTTCACGTGGGAAAAAAAAATTCAGTCTGAGTGAATTTTATTTTTCTCACGTGAACAGTATTTTATGGGGAGCAGCTGAATAGGCCCTTAAGGTGTGACTCACATGAAATATAATATACAACATAGGATATGGACATTAAGGTTTGCTAGTGTGTTAGTTGCATATGTGAATTTTATCTCATTGTTCTGTTTTGGAGATGTTTACTAAACTAAATTTATTGTCCTGTAAAAGCGTACGTACAACTATTACATTTTTGGGTTTATTTTTAATTATGAAAAAATAAGCATATCTCAAAATATATCTGTGAATTTTTTTTTTCTATTTGTTATTTCAACTCGCTCCTTCTAGTTTCTATGTCACTACTTCGATTATTTCGGCTGGAAAATAATTCTTATTCTCAGAGCATAGTCAACAAATGTGCAGAGAGAATATTTCGCAATTTTATTCAAGCAAAAAAAATTTGCCTCAGAGGACTTCTTAATTCTTATTCTCAGTTTTAAAAAAAGAATATATAGGCCCAACCCAATAAAATCTCTATCGGACATTAAATTTTTTTTTTTAAGGTTAGTGGTAAAGTTTGCCAATATTGATAAAAAAATTAAGGTTATATTTACATATATGCAACAAAAAAAATGTTCTATAACTTCGACATCGCTCGATACAGAGCGAAATATAAAAAATAGACAGCTCCCCACTTTTCAAAAATAAAAAATAAAAAATAAAAAAAATAAATAAATTGGCTGTCGCTACTATCTGTTTTTTTTTTTTTTTTTTAAATATTTTTGTTAGCATTTTGTATTTAAACTCACGAGATTCTATAGTTAATCAAAATATTCAATCCGTTTCTGGTATGGATATGGGCATCTGTCAAAGTAACAATGGGAGCCGACAGTGATGAACTGAAGAGTGGGGCCGGAGCAAGTAAACCCAAAAATAAAGTGTCAAAGCATGCAAATAAGGAGTTGAGGACCCATGCTGTGAGGAATGGAGCTAAGGATGCAGAGAATTCGTATCCTCTGCATTAACTTAAAAGATTGAATCTTTTGAGTTAATGCATCTCGATCATTTTATCTGTTTTAAGATTCGTGCGGATATAATTTGCACCAATATTAAAAGACACTTATTATAGACAAGAATCGGATTGACTCCGTTTAAAATCAGAAGGTTGAGATTCATAAAGTCAAAAGATTTTCTTTTGAGTTAATGCAGAGGATACGCATTCGGATGCAAACGGGTTGAATATTATCTTATTGTATTTGAAACTGTATCCGAAAATTAGATACGGATATCTGAATATTTGTACAGATACAGATACATATATGATTTTAAATTTTAATTAACCATATCCAAATAATAAATATATCCTATATAGTTTAATATATATTATGAAAAAAAACTATGTTATTCACTATTATAAAAAGCGGATATATGTATCCGTATCTTTTTGATATTCAAACTGTATTCATATCCGTCTAATATCTGATATAAAAACGTATATGAATATAGTTTAACCACTATCTGATTCGTATTTTTGCACCCCTAAATGGAGCAGTCTTAAGCAAAAAAAATTTACTTAGCACATTAAAAAATTATAATTAAATGATTACCACCCTAATCAATATATTTCAAAACATGCCACTCATGCCAACCCAGTATGTGCACCAAATTGGATTGGTGCGCCGACTGGAGATGCGCACCAAATTGGTGATTTTTATATGCATGCTAGGTAGCAGTGGCTGATTTGGTGCGCCAATCCAGTCTACGCACCAAATCGGTGCGCATCCCTAGTCGGCGCACCAACCCAATTTGATACGCGAACTAAATTGGCGTGGGTGGTATGTTTTTAAATATGTTAATTAGGATGGTAATCATTTAATTACGATTTATTAGGGTGGTAATTAAAAAAATTCCGGCAGTATTAACTGGAGACGAATGGAGGAGACAGTTGTTTCAATTAGGCTTGTTTTTCAAACCTTTGAGAACAGTGAAGGGGAATCTTGCTATTTTGAACGATTGAGATACTACAATTTGTTACTTTACAATTTTCCCGTACTTTTATTATCTAAAATTCCTCTATTTCTTTCAATTGCAATCCAAAATTTATCTATTTCTTTCAACTGCAATTCTAGATTAATGTACAATTATAATTTCAGATACTCAAAGATGAGAATTCAAATATCTTTATTTTTTTGTGTATCTATCCTACATCCACTTTTTAACTTTCTAATAACAAAAATCATATAATTTATATGTCAAAATAAAAATATTAAATGTAATTTATGTTAATTTCTCTACACGTACATAAAATACTATTATTTTTTATTTTGAATTTATATGAATCAATAAGTCGAAAAAACAACATTCATAATTTATCCACATTGGTGTATTTTTGTAAGCTCTTCATACTATTTAAAAAAAAAAAATTCGACATGTAATCTTTTTATATATGCAAAAAAAATGCTATAAATCTTACCTAACAGTTTGTTTTGACATTTCAATTTTAAATTATTATAGTTTTAAAATTAAAAATATTATTGTTTAAAAAAATAGAGACATGATAGATACAAGAAAAAAATAGTTGCATTTCAACCTCCTCGAAATGAAATTACAGATTAAGTCGATCATGTACTCATATTTGAAAGATCTAATTTAATTGTTGACATCTTATAACTAATATTGCCTCAATGGTTGTTTCAAAAAATATTCAAAGCAAACACTCCATTGAATTCTTGAAAAAAAAATTAATAAATAAATTTAAGGTATTTCTTGCTAATCAGTGTCACCGACACATACAAGGGAGAAAAACTAACATAGCTGCACTGTACAGAGTACACCTTGTTAAACTTGTGTAAGAATTAGTAAATTAACCCGGTAAAGATTTTCCTCATGGTGCAACTGCAAAACTTTTTGAATTGCAAAATATAAAAAAAAACTAAAATTAATCTGGTTTGAATCTTGTCAACTAGTATAATAGCATATTATCATCTCCCATTATGAACACATATAGCAACTAAAGTTTGCTTTTGCTATTCTTAATTTTGCAAATAGGGCTGACAACAATTGCTGCACAAACAATCCAGCATTTTTTTATTTTTAGAAATTAAAATTTTTATATTTTGGGAAAGAGATTGATTGTTTTTTCTTGAAAAAAAAAAGTTTTAGTGGGTGCAGATTTCTGGTCACGCCATCTACTATTTTTTAGATGTTAAATTTATTCAGACTACAACTGTGCCTAAAAATTGTTGGAACCATACTATTGGTCTGGTTCCAGCAATCTATCCTTGTGGAACCGCACCAATGACGAGGTTCCATCCAGAGACCGATCAATTGATCCCTGTGTTATTTTTCAAATTTTGTATATTTGTACCTTATTTTCTATATAGTTTAGAATAAAAAGTTATAGGTTGTGAAAAATAGATTCTTATTCACAGCTAGATATTTGTATATGATTGATATGTATAACTTAAAAGTCCGACTCCTCTCTTAGTTTCATCTATTTTTTTTTTTAAACGATCAATTCCTTTTTCGAAGATTTGAATTTTTAATTTCTAAAAAATAAAAAATAAAAATCTACAATCCATTCAACACTTCCTCTCATCTCCACAACCTCATGATTGCATCACCTCTCTCTATAAATTCTGGCCACTCCGACCACTTCTTCCCAAATTGCACTTCTAAATCATTACAAGCACTAGATAGGAAAAAATAAAAAAAACCCAAAACAACATTCTTTGTCATGGAAGAGCTTCTTGAATCAGAAGTTATGTGGCCTGAAAATCTTCATACAGATGCAATCTGGTATGAAACAATCATCAATCCCGCTAATCAACTCAGTCGAGCATCGAAATACGGTAATGGCAGCACTGCCTCGACTCCAATTGCCATACCGGGTACTTCGACCAATTGGTTGAAAGAAGAGGAGTGTACTAACGAGCAGGTTCCGCCGCATGTTCTAGTGTCACGCAAGAGAAATACCGGCAAATTGGCATTTCCTCTTTGCAGTGGTCAAGGCCGAACGCTGAAAGGACGCGATCTCAGGGATGTGCGCAATGCAGTGTGGAGGATGACTGGTTTCCTTGATGGATAATGAATTGATACATAGAAAATTGTTTATTTCTTTCTGCAACTAGATGATTAATTTTATTCTTTCATAGGCATTGTGTAAAAATTGAAGAAAGTTCTCAAATTATAATTGAGAATTATAAAGAATAAATATTAATTGCAAACAAAAAGATGGCTTGCGTTCTTAAATTATTTTCCTTGTGGCCATGTTGAACCAAAACAGAGAATGGAGTGTTAATTAAGACTAGTTATGTAATTAATTCGCATTAGTTTGAGATTTTTATAAAAAAATTATAAAGCAATTCATTTCCTTAGATTCATAGAAAGTAAAGACTCGCTGACAGTGACTTACTGATCTTGACCAAAATCATTAATGAATGAATAATGAAGCTTAAATCCAAATCCATTATTTAAGGTGGGACTCATATGATATATAATATATGCGTACGAGTACTGTTGTGGTTTGGCTACGTTTTGTTGTTCAAATATGATTTCAAATTGGATAGTTTAAAGTACATTTAATTTTTCTGTACTTGGATTTGATATTTTGAAAAATAGTGTTCAAGTTAAAAAAACAAAATACATAGATGCATTATTTATTTATTTTAAAAAGCGTGTGTATCAAATTTAGACCAATTTGATTGTCATCAAACAATTTAAAAATTCTACCAGTGACGTTTTAATTATTATTTGATGAACGATCGATTAAATTTTAAATCGATTCAAATTTGGTACGTATTACATATGGATATGATTAAGAACACATCCACAAGTTATATTTTATTTTAAACGATATACCATGTAAGATACAAAATAGATATGCTATGTAAATTGGATTTGCTTTAAAATTATCTTCTTAATTTTTTAGAGTTCAAAATTTTCACCACCTTTGATAGTTCACTATGCTATATATGCTATGCTAATACCTACTCAAAATTTGTTAAAACTATACGAGTAATAGCATATAATTTTTTGTTTGATTTTGAAACTTTCGTTTTGTCTGACTTGTAAAAAAATAGAATTTCTAAATTTTAGATCTACTTGGTCGTTGTCTCTCATCCCCACTTCTTTTTTTTACGAGTTTCACTTTCGATACAACGATACCTTTTTCTCTATCTCGTCTCTACCTTCTTGAGCAGAGAGGGGAGGGATTCATGCTGAGTAGGGCTGATCAGAACTAAGAGTGCAGTATCGTCGAAGCTCAAAGAGTAAAGTTCTCATCCCAATCAGAGTGCAACGATGAGTTCGTCGAAGCGCTATAGCGGTCAAAAGAACATATCTAGTTGTGGAACAAGATGAGATTAAGATATTAGAGTGATTATGAGTGTATATAAGTAGAAATAGAAAAGTAGATCTAGTAAAATAGTATTTCTAGGACTTTAGAGAGTAGTTAAAGATGACTAAAGTAATTTTAAGTAATTTAGAAAATTTTGTAAAAATAAAAATGTACATATAGATATCTATAGAGTTACTTGACTGTTATAATTTTTTTTTTCAATCTAATTATTAATAAACATAAAAACCACTAACTTTAAAAAAAATTATATATTGTCAAAATATCTGTGAAACTAACACATTTACACCTCCATAAATCACAATTCAGCTAAGAGCTTCTAAATATCTATGTAAGGTATCACAATTAATGCATAACAGCATAAGCAAAAATAAATTCTCTGCTCACAGTACATAAAGAAAAATAGCAATCATTGGGCACCACTTGACAGTCAATTATCAATCCCTTTCTCTCTCTCAAGCGACACAAACTGCCAAACAAATGAGATACAAATTAAGAGCAGAGATATCATGTATAACGGAATTTAGGCCCAAGAAGCGGATTCAACCTAAAACTCGGTGGTATCTGGGATTCCTATTGGCTTTGGTTAATGCATGTGCATCCAAAACTGTGACTCAAAAGATTCGGCTTGGTTTGGAATAAGTGTGATATTCAAGCCTTCAAGGTATAGTAGTTACCAGTAGCAGCAAAAGAAAAGCGTCTCGAATCCTAGTAATCATCAAATACTAAATTAAGAGCAAAACTAGTGATGTGATGTGCTCATTAAAAGAGATTTGTGAGTACATTTTTAAAAGGTTATTGGATTAACTTCAAGTTATGAATTCAAATCGTTGAAATTCAAGTACTTCGTGAGTGATGTATGTACATGTAAAAATTTTTAAGTTTTGATTTATTTAGCATATGATTAAGTGGTCAAAATAATAAATATTTTATAAGTTAATTTTTTAATTGTTTTATGTATTAATTTTTTATCATTTTTTTTACCGCTTGATCATGTACTAAATACATTTGAAATTTTAAAAAATTTACATACATATACATCACTCACAAAATATTTGAATTTTAATGGTTCGAATTCGTAGTTCGAAGTAAATCTAATAATATTTTTGAAATGTGCTCACCAATCTCTCTTGATGAGTACATCACACTCTAGTTTTGCTCCTAAATTAAACCCTCATGGAAAAGAAGTCAATTCAAATCATGGGTAACATTGGAAAGAGAAATCAATTCAAATCATGTACTAAATACCGATGGATTCGATATGCTTTTCATGATTACTAAGATCTATTTATGTAAAATGAATGCAATGCGAGTATCATTATATCTTAGTTACTCTTTGATACCATGGTTAGTTTGGATCCGGATCCTCTAAAGTAGTCCAAAGTTTGAGTTTAGATCTGGACCGTCCAATCAAAATTCGGACCAATCCAGTCTGAGGTGGAAAGTTCCATCCCTTTAAAGCATATTGGACGGTCGGGATCGAAACTCAAAACTTGGGTTAACTCATGGCTTTTCCCTAGAAGAAATCATTATATGAAATTATAAATGGAAAAAAGAACTAAAAATCATTGTGATATGCACTCTGTTGGAGAAGATATTTCAGCTAAAATAGGAGGGGTACCGAACCGAATTTAATTTTATGTGTCAATTTTTAGTTATTTTGAGTTTCTATATTCGATTCATTAGAAAAAAAAATATGTATTTCAATCTCCATTAATATTGATGATTCCCCCATCTGCAGCAGATATCTCAACATTTTTAGTATTTATTAAGATGTGTACAAAATTATTGTTTTGAGACAATTTTGAACTATTGAAAAAAAAATAATTTAAAAAAAATTCTAAATAAATAATAATAAATTTTCAAAAAATGTAAAATTTGATCTATAAGCATATTTTAATATGGATATCAAAATCACAAAAATAACTTATAAAAATATGGTATCAAGATATGTTATCATAAAATGGTGTAATTTTGGTCTCTGATAATATGGGTACCAGCGACCGATTTTGAGTATCTGTGACTGTTTATTTTGGTCGCTGATTCCTTTTCCTGATGTTAGCAAAAACTAATAGCAATCAAAAAAATTTGGTCACTGATAACTTATCAATGGCCGGATAATGTCATTCAGCGACCGGTGACATCATCGGGAGAGCATCCGCAACAATGTCTTCAGCGACCGAGATCCCAGTCGCTGAAAGACGGTTTTGATGTAGTGCACTATAGGCTAGTTCTGGAGTAAAGTTAATGAGAATTTAATAGCTTATTCTATTTTACTTTATATATTTTACATATTATTTGGTAGTTTAATTTATAGTTTAAATTAATTTGTTTAAGAAAGTAAGGGTATGTTGGATGAAATGAGAATAGCTAGAATAGAGGGCCATTTTAGAATAAGGCCTATTTGGAATAACAATGTGTATCAAAATAATATTTTTACTATTCGGAATAGTTAGAATAGCTATTATTTTCTATTCCTTGTAAATGTTGGAATAGCTACTATTTGAAAGTGTGAAGAGAGAGAAAAATGCTTCATTCTTGAATTTTCGCTAACACAGTCTCGAAATTATAAAATTTACTCCACTTCTGTTATCTCCATGTCGTGACAATTCATTTGAGACCTCATTTGCCTATCTTTCTTTTTAATTAGCACCTTGTTAATTAACACTATTCTTTATCAGTTACAGCTATTCACTATTTCAAATGTGCAATCCAAACAACATTTTTACTAATCCGAATAACACCATTTTTATACTAATATGAAAATCACTATTTTTTCTCTATTCTCATTTGCTATTCTCAAATTTCATTATTCTAATTATTCTAGCTCCCATCCAAACATACCAACAAGAATAGTTAGAATAGCTCTTTTGGTATTTGTCTTATTAGAATAGTCAAATTCACTTTTTTTTGTAAGAATAGACTATTATAATAAGACAAAAGAGTTAAATTAATTATTCTAGTTATTCAATCTCATCCAAATAAAAAAGTTATTTCAAATAGTCTTGTTCTAAGAATATATATTCTTACTTCAACCAAACATATCATAAGATATTGGAATAGCCAAACATTGAATTCTACAAGTGGAGTAAGTGTCAAATAAATTAATTTATCTGAAAAAATAAAATAAATTAACTCAGATGACTCAGCTTTTACTATACTTTATTTATTTTTTTTCTTATAATTCTTATTTAAAAACCTAAACATGGGAGTAAAGATTTACTCCATCTCTTCCTTTACAACAAAACATTGCTATAAAAAGTAACGAGTGTACTGTTCCACGCGCTGCCTGCTGAGTATTTCTTCGACTGATAGTCTCATACGGCCCAAACAATCCTTCAATGACCATATAAACCGTACTAATGGGTCAAGTCTGGTCAGCTTTTGTCCCATTACGAGTCGTATAATCGCTCAAGAGCGTATCTATATATAAATACCACATTTGTTACTTTAAAAATATCAAAATTAAAAGGCATCTTAATCATTGTATTTAAAGCAAAATTCTCACAACAATAGCCGTGATTAGTTCTCTTCAATCACAAAAAGACGTACTAAAAGAAAAGTTGTAGCTACTTAATTGACTCTACCTTCTCATTCCTGACAATAAAATTTTAATAACAAACAACTATGAACATCAACAACGTAAAACAAACCACCAAGGGTTAGCTCACCTATTTTTCCTTTTGATCCCAAAAGAGGACTTCATGGTTCAAAACAGTGATTGAAAAGATTTGGCTTGGTTTGGATTTTGGAATAAGTGTGATATGCAGGGTATAGCTATAGTATGACTAGTAGCAGCAAGAGAAAGCGTCTAAAATCCAAATAATCACCATGTACTAAATTAAACACTCATGAAAGAGAAATCAATTCGAATCATGTACCATTACCAAACACCAATGTAATCAATATGTTTTCCATGATTACAATGATCTATGTTATCATTAGAATTTAGTTACACATGGTCACCATTAGTTTTAACTCATGGCTTTTCAATAGGAGAAATCACTATATGAAATTATGAATGGAAGAAAAGAACTAAAAATCATTATAACACTAGAGCAGTGCCTCGCATTACTTCGGCAGTGTTTTAATTGTGACAAATTGCATGAGTTGTTGATAATACCAAATATTTAAAAAATACAATACAAATTAACAACAAAAACAAAACAAAATATTGTGCAGACACTTCATCTATACTGTTTCGTATGTGAATCATTTGCATCCAGGCAAAGCGTCATTAACATTCAGCGTATCTATAAATGACCAAGCTTTTTAAGTGGGCACACATTTGTCGCATTATATACTATCCAGTGTTTGTACATTTTTTTTGAATAATCGACTGATTATTTCTAATTATTTCTATTTATTTCCATTTAGTTTATTCTTGTTTAGTCGCTTTTTTGTGATTACAAGATTAGTAGGCCTTTTAATCAGACATTTATTAGACCGTGATCCATTATATATTGGGTCGTTTAGTCCATCAAATTGGACGATTTGTCCAATTAATCCATTACATGCTTTGTTTTGTCTTATCTGGACTTTTTCTAAATGACAATTTCATGAAACTTTATTATTTAACAAGAAAACTAAGTTAAAATAAGTTTATTTGATGAGTTTGATTAATTAAATTAATTATATTTAATAAATTATGAATATATTAATGGAAACAAAAAAAAGCCATAAATATACCGATTCATCACTTGATGATACCCTATCCGTCCATCCGATGAGCGTAGACCGTTATTTACAATACTAATACGTGGAGCAAAGATACTGATGGATAGTTGATGTCAGTGTGAATAACAATTTATTATCAGTCAAAATGAGACAGCAGTGTTTATTGTGTACATAGTGCAAAAGTTGATAAATGAGTATGGATCGTAGAATTTTGCATGTATGAGGAGCTGATATAATGAAAAAGGTACCAATAGTTAAAATAATTCGTGAAGAAACGAAGGATATGGGTTGAAGATCATTTGATATATACATATTGAGAGAAAAGTTGTTTGTCAAAAACTTCAAATCATACCGGAAGAAGAACATTAGGGATGTTGCCTATTGTCACTTTTTTTTCTGACGAAACAGCTGTGTAAAACTCTAAACTTCCAACAGTTCGAATTTGAATTGGAGAAGACATTTCAGCTAAAATAGGATGGGTACCGAACCAAATTAAATTTTATTTGTGTCAGTTTTTAGTTCTTAGAGTTTCCGCATTCCATTAGTTAGGAAAAGCGTAATTTAGTCTCCATTAATATTGATGATATCCCACCTGTAGCAGATATTTCAGCATGAGCATTACTCCTTTTTTTTGTTCCTTGACATTGGATTGACAAGATTGGTGAATCTTTCTGGTAGAAAGGGTGTCAGTTCATCGCAGAAGAGGAATTTAATGCTGCACGGATAGATAATGTGATCCAGTACACGTCTCTTTCTCGGCATCATTTGTCCGATTCATTGCGGATGGAACCGCGATGCTTTTGACCGGTAGATTTGCCCATCATACCTCCAAAACCAAACCCTAGTCGGTCTCCCCTCTTCCGCCGTGCTTCTCCCAATAAATATAATTTGCGCTACCATCAATTCTAATGATAACATTTTAATTAGAGTTTTGGTTACAACACAAGCTAATCAACATCAAAACAAAATGGAACCACACAACATAAGTTCTTTCCCTAATTCCCGTACCCTCTTTCACTAAAAAATATCCCAAAAGAAAGAAGATACAATTGCATATAAGGAAATCACAATTCTGCAATAAGTTAACTCATAAAATTGGTTATTATTTTTCTGCTTCTCCAACCTCTCCTCCGTCCGTTCCTACACTCATGAAAAAACAAAATAGAAAACAATAAGATTAAATACTAATCAACTATGATACTTGAGAATATCTTATTGGTGTTTTAAAAGAATGTTAAAGCCAACCTTTTTTACTTGCTTCTTTCCTCAACTGACATGTTCGGACCGAATGGCCAA
This sequence comes from Carex pumila, assembly GCA_033356055.1. Classification (NCBI taxonomy): domain Eukaryota; kingdom Viridiplantae; phylum Streptophyta; class Magnoliopsida; order Poales; family Cyperaceae; genus Carex; species Carex pumila. The sequence continues at coordinate 291,827 of JARJHM010000099.1, forward strand.
GTTGTTCACAAAACCCACATTTATACTTCTTTCTTTCATTGAAAAAGGATTTAATCTTCTCCCTTAATGCACTATCAGGATTCACAGGAACCGAATCCTGACTTTTATCTGACGAAAATGCCTCCTTTGATTTTGCATTTTCTTCTTTATCAGCATCCACATATTCAACTTGTTCAAATTTCTCCAGCATTTTACTCAACACCTCCTTCATCTCCAAATAACGCTCCCCCGATTTGGATGCTAGATGAACAACTTTGCTGCTTAAATTACTCAAATCCTGGTACATCTTCATTTCTCTCTCATTTGAAGGTAAAGCACGCTTCACATTCTTACTCCACCTTTCTCTAACACAGCACTGAGGGATGCAGTTAACCTTCATGTTAAGCAACACAGCAAGTATGTGGCTGCATGGCACTTTTTCGCATTCTAATTTCTGGCAGCTGCATACAAATCTCTCAATTTTCGGGCTACCCACACACTCCACACTCACAAAATCATCATCTTGACCTTCAACTGCCAAAATATAAGTTCTGCACCGCTCACCAACTACAATTTTAATAACCTCATGTTCCATTGCCTTCATTATCTCTGACTGAACCATATAAAATATCTTTGGTGTATAGATAGAAGCAGCATGTTTCTCTAGATCAAAACCAGTAGTAGTCACTGGTACAGATTGGAAAGCCTTACAATCTAACTCAGCCTCATATCGACGCATACGTGCCAAAAGATGATCATAGTGCTCTACAATATCCAATAAAGACATATCTCGATCGAGACTTTTAGGAAAGCTCTTACTTCCCTCATTGGATTTTAAGCCCAAAAATGTTTTCTTTTGTACAAAAGCAGCTGCCCAGAAATCTTTGCACTCGTACATATTCCTCAGCCAATTGTTATCTTTCAATGCATCGTTACTACTGATAAACTCTTTCCACTTATCCTCAAATTCTTCAAGGGTAAACTCGGTATGTACCAAGGATTTGAGTGCACTCGAGCTAGGCGGCTTGAGATTACTGGAAATTTTTCGGTCAACATGCCATGTGCACCACCTGTGTGTAATATCACCTAAAACCGCTTTTACGGCTTCACACATTTCACGATCTCCATCAGTGATTATAGATGTCGGGCACTTTTGGTGCATTGCTTCCATGAATGTAGAAAGAAGCCATTCGTATGAATCAACTGAATCATCAGTAACTATGCCACAACCAAAGGTTACTGTGCTCTGATGATTACTCACACCAACAAAAGGAATGATCGGCATATTGTACCGGTTTACACGGCAAGTACTATCAAAAACTAAAACATCTCCAAAATAGCCGTAGTCAAGTCTAGACTGAGAATCGGACCAAAAGAGATGGGTTAAATGCCCATCTGCATCTACCTTGTGCTTATAGAAAAAATCCAGGTCACTTTCTTTTCTCTCCCTCATTCGACTTAAGACGGTTTTTGCATCACCTAATTCAACTTTGATTATTTTTTTCCGATGGGTCAAATTACACAAATCTTTTGGCACTAAACCGACATTTTCAAATCCACCATTCTCATTTTGCAGTACATCCAATATTTGGTGCATAGTTAAACCAGCAATTTGCAATGACAAAATCCTCAATCTTGTGGAATCTTTAATCTTCCTACGGGATCGAAGAAAACAAGCCATGTCTGGTGTTGCCAGTATGTGGTTATGAGTATTAACAAATTTAGCAACACACCACTCACCAGTACTCCAATCAAGTTTTATGCAAAACTCAACCGGACACCCGCATCTAGTAACAGCACATGCTCTCCTCTTCTGGTCACACCTATTGAACTGTTTTTTCTGGCGAAATCCCTCCCGAGAACAAAGCAATTGACGAAAGAACAGTGACCCAGTTTCACTCTTTCTAAGTTGACCTCTTTTAATACTAAATCCCTTACCTTTAGCATATTCATCGAAAAAGTTATACCCTTCTTCCTCACTTACAAATGTCATTTTAAGTATATCTTCATATTCTGCAGCCTGTTTGGCATCATCCATTAACATAACCTATAAAATATATATTGCAAAATTAGTTCCCTAATATGCAACTAACAACAAGTTTTACAATTGCCCAGCTTTACAATAATTTTGTAAGAAACAAGCCTAATGCATAACTCTTTATAATTTTCTATTTTTTAGACTCAAGAATAGAAACTGAGATATAGTTTTAATCCTTGCATAGATAAAATTGAGGCTCGAGCAAAAAAGAAGTGTCACATTGCTTAATTAATCTGGTGCTATTGAGTTGTTTCTTTGAATATCACATTTGCTATTTGCTTCTTCACATAACTATAATCTTTTTCTTGTCATTATTCAGTGCGGAAATATGGTACCAAGTGCAATCGGGTCCTATGATTTGAAGAGTGAACGGAATCACCACTCTCCAGTATTGCCAATACTATCCCCAAACCCTAATTACCATCACCATAATTAAAAATTTGTGTCGGCATGTCATCCCATAAAACTACTAATAAGAAGTAAGCTTAAATTGACTCTATGCAATAGTGCAAATAAAAAAAAAATACAATCCTTCTGTAAAAAAAAAAAAAAAAAAAGGTTCAACAACAAACCCTATGAGCAAGGTCGGGATTGTCTGCAAATCGCAAATCCTCATCATCGGAATTGTATGATGCACTTGAGAATTCTCCAACATCAGAACCATAAGATGACTCCTCATCCATGTCAGCAATAGCTTCCCCAACTTATCTTGTATACTACAGACATTGTAAATAAGAAAGAATATAACAAAGAGGGAGAAGAGAACGATTTATATCAACTATGTATTGCACCTATTTTACCCAAATTTTTTTTTTTTTTGAAAACTTGGTAGTAGCTACCAAGGTTCGTGAGGGGGAATCGAACTCTCGACCTTTGGGTATAACAACTCTAGGACATTTTCCTAGCCAATTGTGCTACCTCCCCTTTCACCCAAATTATTATTATTCACTATATTAGGAGCAATAACAAGTATTTGGTTGCTCAATCTCTAAATTCTCTTTCTTGTCTCTCTCTCATTCAATGAAATCGACCATCAATTAAGTACAAACAGAGAATTTTCATTAAAGCCTTTTCATGTTCCTCTACTTATCCCAGCACTTTTTTATGGACCAAGGGATGGAGATGATAAAAAGGAAGGCTAGCAAGTAATCAAGTTACTAGGGATTTAGGAGGAAAAAATAAGTTCAAGATTAGTGTTATTCTCAGGATTATGATATTGGAAAGGAAACAAATTTTAAGCATAGCAAATACATACGTAAGAGAGAAAGAGGGAGAATAAAGTATGTCTCAGGTCTCAGTATGCACTCTTTAGGACTTACAAAAGTCAGCTGCACTCCACACAAAAAGAACATTTTAATTGAGTAGTACTTATTTATACATTAAAATCCATATTATGTTTCAAAATTTAGAATGCATTGAAGTTGTCATTCTTAGCATTTTTTATAGGCATGCAACATCTAGAGGGCTAATAATTTACAGGACATTATTATTATACTGGTAAATTTTTAGGCTTACTTCCAACATGAAAAAAATTCAATCTTTGAAAAACTTCCCAGCTAGATCTTACTGAAAACAAAAATGGTTTTAAAGAGTAAGGGTTCATTACCCTTTGCTTGCTGCTTGATTGGCATAATATGGTAAGTTATATTAAATTTAAGTTGGTTTAAACAAGTTTCAGATAGGTCTTAGAACTCAATATTGAAGCTACCAGTAAATAAGTTACTGGCATGGTCTTGAAAATTACTGAATGTAAATTAATGTGTTTTGGAGTTGATCTTTAGACAGTATTCTTGTTTGGTTAGTACATCAAGTACCATCCTTAAATGGTACCAGTATTAAACATACTCACCTCGCAAATCTTTTCCACTTGTCTTTACATCAATTTCCTTCTCTCAACTGGAAAAACAAAGGGACCTAAGTTGAAAGAAAAAAAGAAAGAAATATTGACATAATAAGCAAAAGAAATAACTGAGGTGATTCAATACTAAAAGAGAAAAGGTACCAAACAAAATTCAATGGAGATCTGACCGTGGGCCAATTAATCTGTGGTCGGGAGCGGAGGAAGGGAAGCTTACTTGCACAGAAGGGAGAGCTCGAGTAATTTCTTAGGTTGCTCTTCACTCTCTCTTCGCCCCCGTCGCACTTTTTACCCATTGAAATTCATTTTCCTTGGGTGAAATTCAGATGTACCCCGCCGCAAAATTACGGATTTCTCCTTTCTAAAATTCATAATATCACATTGGTCCTTCTAAATTTCAAATTCTCCTAACTTTATTCAATTTATTATTTTTTTTCTATTAAAACTCATTTTAAATATATAAAGTAATTTCTCTTTATTAAAAATTAAAAATATATAACACATATAAGAAAATTAATTTATTTTCCTACTTGTTAAGCACACACAAGCGTATGCCTACTTACCACTGTATATGGGTAACAAGCAATATTTCTCTTACACAATTATATATTTCTTATTTTTTAATAAAGTGTAAATTTTGGATTTTATAAATTTTAAATGAGTTTTAATAAAAAAATATTATAAATTGGTTAATTTTGTGAGTTTCTAAATTGAAAAGAATAAAAGAAAAAATACATAATTTCAATTTTTTTAAGAATATACATAAATTTTCCTCTCTTTTTTTTTTGTTTTGCTTTCTTTCTTTTATTTGAAAGACATTCTCAGGAGGAGGTATGTCTATTGGAGAGGTGACCGGTGAACCAATTATCGTCTTTATTCCAAAATTACCCTATCTATTTGGCAAATGAGTTTTCCTAGTAATATTTAAAGCAAAGCAAAATGTTGGGCGTATAAACATAAAACAAAAAAATTTTAAAAATTGACATTGTTTAAAACAAAAATCCGGAATATAGAGCAGCAAAAAAAAATCGAAATGCCACTGTTCACAGCGTCCCATTATTATTATTATTATCTCGAACGATACTGTTCATAGCATCCCATTTTCTACTGTTCATAGCCTGTCTCATACAATCGGTAAAAGAAATACAAAAAATTAAAAAAAATTCAGCAATCATGACTTTTTACTTCAACATTTTTTTAAAAAAATTAAAGTGAAATTATTTGTATAAATTTGCACTAAAAATGAGCTTAAAATTGTTTCATAAAATAATAATTCATAGTATAATAAAATATGATGTCTAAACTAATATCAACTGCGAGTAAAATTTAAATTCATTTGACTCTCGAATGTAATGTTCGTCATATCCGAATTATGATTATGACATTTATATTTTTCAGATAATTTGCAAATATTTCAGAAATATCATTTACCAATAATTTGCAAATAATTCCACTTCTAATTTGATAAAATGTCCAAGTTAAAATTAATTATTTCTGAATTTCTTTTTAACTTTTCTCCCAGTTGAATTAGACAGATTTATAGTATAATAAAAAACTGAGACGTTATGAACAAATAGAGCCTGGGAGAAATAAAAATTAATAATTAGGACGCTATAAACAGTACTGCAAAAAAAAAAAAAAAATACTACATGTTGAGAACGTTCTGAATCATAACATTTATGCTATGTTCCAAGATTTTCCAAAAATTATTCCACTTTTTTAAGTTTATTTTTTTATAATGCTGACGATAAAAGAAAGCTTAAGAATTGCATGGTGCTAAACTGCTAATTGTTGATCAACACTACGGCGAAGTTCAAATGTCTAGTGATTGGGACAATATTTTTCTGAAAACAATTGAAAGTTTAAAACTTGATGAAATCTTTTTATAAATATTTGAAGCTAAAAGACTATTTTTTTTTAGAGAGAAAAATGGAGATCAAGCTCCCAAGTTTCATTAGTTTTGACACCAAAAGTGTCATAGTTTTTCAAAGTATATTAATTAAAAAAAATGTCAACTAAAATTTAAGAAACTCTTGAGAATGTGTTTTCACTTCAACTAAAATTTAGGGTTTAAGAAACTCTCGAGAATATATTTTTCAACTAAAATTTAAGAAACTCTCGACCTAACTAAACTCTGTTAGATTGAATTGGGCATGAAATGGTTGATTCGAAATCAACAATCTTTTCTTATGTTAAATTTTATTGATAAATAAATGGAAATAATTAGAAATAATTCATTTAATATACAAAGAAGAGTCGTGTATCTTACCAACATTCACTCCAACAAACTACGACCTAGCCTCTCACAAGTTAGGACATATCTCGCAACATACGACTTAGCCTCTCCAAAAAATAGAACATATTAGAAATTTATCTATAGGTAGCAATATGTGTATGTAATAATGCCTACATTAAAATTAATTTAAGAACTTTTTTACTGTTTGAATTTATATTAAATTAATTCAAACATTTATAAATGTTGTGTATCACTTATAAACTGCATTGATTTCAACAGTTTATATATATTGTTTAAAACTTTTACAGCTAATTTGTCAAGAATATTTTAGTTCCAGTTCTTCAAAATATGAGCTAATCAATTTTAATGAAATTTAAAAATGAAAATTTTGATAGATTAGTGGAGTCTAGGTGATTAAAAATTCAGGCTTATTTTTCAATAATATATTATGGTTATAATGCTATGTTGGACGTAGAATAGGGAATTGGACCTTTTCAAGAGTCAGAATTAGTTCATTATTAATATTTTTCGACTTTCTATTAATACATCTTCAACCGAACGTTCGAAATAATGAGAAATACAAGCCTATTCTATATATTTTTCTCTCTCTCTATTCAACAACTTGTTGAACATGCTCTAAATATCATAGTAGTTATTTCTTGTGTATTCTATTTTTTTTCCAAAGGAAACAAGTCAATGACAATTAATGCAAAACCTACAGAAATTCTTGGACATTCTGAAAATATTTGTTTTTGACAATGTCCTGACCAACTTGGCAATTCACTCCTCGAAAGGGGAAAAAAGAAATTTGTACCAATAATTCCGATTTTTTTAAAATATCCAAAAATATTTTTTTATTAAAAATAACCAGATTATGAGTGGAATTTTAAAAATACCCAGGCCACAGATTTTTTTCCACACCCCGAATTTTTTATTTTTTTTAGATTTTTTTTATTCCGAGCGTAGATTTTTTCCGCGGCTTGGATTTTTTTTTTTTAGAGTTTGGAGAAAGAAAATATCCATGGTTTGGTTTATTTTTTTATAATGTATATATAATATATGTATATGTATCTATAAAAAATACACCAGCATGTAGAGCATTAAAAAATACACATAATTGACACAAATTTCAATTTATTTGGATTTTTCTGCAATTAGTTATGAATTTCCAAAATTCTACCGCAAGAAAAAACTTTAAACATCCATAACTTTGGTTAGGAAAGTCAGATTTGTGTGTATGAGCACTTTTCGGAAAGGGGAGGACGAGACGGATCCGATTTTGCCCGAGTGGAACACTGGGCATTGTCGCATCAGAAGCATCAGAATTTCAAAAAACCGTCGTTTAGTGCCTCAAAAACTCAATCTAAGTTTTCGTTCGACGGTAGACGTACAACGATTGGTATTTTGTTTAGTATAATTCAGGTTTTTGTAGTGTAATTATTAATTGTGAAATTTTTTAGTTTGCATGTAGAGTAATTTAGGTTTTTGTATAATTATACAAAAACCTTAATTATATATAATTATATGTAATTATATTATACATATATTATACATATATTATATTATATATACACACACATATATTATAAAAAAAAAACCAAACCATGGATATTTTCTTTCTCTAAACTCTAAAAACAAAATCTGGGCTGTGGAAAAAATCCGCGCTCAGAATAAAAAAATTTAAAAATAAATAAATAAATTCGGGGCGCAAATTTTTTCTGTGGCCCGGAATAAAAATTTCGGAACGTGAAAAAAATCTGCGACTTACTGACCTGAGTATTTTTAAAATTCCACTCATAACCTAGTTATTTTTAATAAAATATATATTTTTTTAGACATTTTAAAAAAAATCGGCAACCATCTCATACCAATAAATTAAAATTTTCTTTTATCAAATGTACGTAAAATAATGCAAAATTTACAAAAAAAAAGTCATAATATCAACTCAAAAATCTATGGCATGAAGTATATAGCTTTATACTTCTAGAAAATTGTAACCTAAAACACAACAATTGCATCACTCGATTCAATTTAAAACCGACCTAGGTCTAAAGACAGGTACTTGGAGATAGTAGGTGATTCTCTATCTTTAAATTTTGAAAACTAAGGGTGTTTGGCCTGGGCTCCTTAGAGTGAAAGATTAAATATTTAATCCTCACCGAGGAGCACTTGTTCGTTTGATACTAAGATTAAGAACAAAGGCTTAATATAAATAAAATATTAATTATAGTGTGTAAAGACCTAAATACCCTTACATATATTTTCTTTTAATACCTCACATTGATAAGTCTTCCCACTCAAATAATAATTTCATTAATTTTACTGTCTTCAGACAAAGATGCATAACTTCAAAAAAAAAAAAAAAAAAAACCGGTAATTTGAACCAAATAAAAAAGCAACATTCTAATAGAAGTTATTTCTTTCTGTGCATATATACTGACTGGTTTGATTATTTCTTATTATAATATATTTTGTTTAAAATTTGTATTCGTCATGGAACATGCATTGTTAAAAAAAAATGCACTTTGGAAGGATTAAAAAAATATGCTATTCAATATGCACTTTTGAAGGAACATACCCAATAACAGAAATACCTGAATGCACTGTACCAATTCAAATTTGCATCAACAATTGATTTAAGAGTAACAAATAAGAAGGGAACTACTTAGATTGCATCAAACCAAGGTGTACCAGTAATAGAAAAACACCGATATCATTGGTACCAATGTACAGAGAGGTGCCACGAAGTATTGTATTTTCCATTTACAATATAAATAAGCACCAAGATTACAGTATAAATTTGACTCCATAAAACCAGAAACTTGTGTCCTTGCAACCATATAAAAAAAAACAAAAAAAACATAAACTGGTACCTATAACGGTACCTATGTCATTCCAACAAATTAGTTTCCACATCTTCAGCGATTTCCATTGCGGTTATGTATGTTCTCCCATAAAACATTTCTAATATCTGTTTGAAGCAAATCTCCAAGTTGTGTTTCATTGAGTCCGTGGTTACTCCAGATTGTTTAACATCTTCATCATCTTCTCCCTTATCTACGACCTCTTGTTCCCAAATAAATGTCACTTTCTAGCTTCTGCTTCGTTTGTTTGCTTTTTGCTCCTATTGATGTTGTCGGTGTTGTCTACCTTGATAGAGACTGGTACAATGAATCAATGAATAATAAAAGGGGATCTGATGAATAAAACCAGTGGCTGCCATACATATAGTGTTTTTATTTTATATTATTTTACTTAAACAACAATTAAAAAGTATATAAGTGTTATTTGAAAGGTTAACAGAAAGTTGAAAATGTGAAAGAAAGATGCTTGATGACCTAAATTTCAATGAGTGCTCATTTATGCCAGGAACTGCAGTACAAAATTTGTATAATATCTTGGAAGTTTGTTACATATATATACCAGTAGTAGTGTTAAAACTATATTTGTAATTGCCTTTTGAGCTCAATTATAAGACTACAAGGAAATGTGTTTATTGAGAAGTAATACATAATTAAAGGCTAGTTATGCAATAGGGACAATTTGGATCTAATTGAAACTTAAGTGAGGCAAAACCTCATATACAGTTTTAGTCATGTTTATGACAGAACTCATACTATAACAAACCAATCAATGGGTAAAAGTAATTGATTTTCTGATTAAATTAGACGTAAATTGTTCCTTTTCAAGGCACAATTTATCTTAGATGCTTTTATTATGAAAGTCCACTGCCTAAAGCAATGAAAGAAAAAGAAGGTTTTTGACTTCATATACAAAATTTAGGATTACTCGAAACTGAACAATTTAAGCGGACAAATTAAATATGATGATGACAAAGAACAACTAAAAATGAGATATTCCGAGTATCGTACTTTAAAAGTCCATTAACAAACTTTAGTTTTTTCCTTCTAGACTTTCTCCGCCATGAACTCTTACTTGGATTTAGCATGGCGGAACTAAAAATTTCATAAGAACAAAGAAAAAAAACGCTTGTTGTGCTTCGCCAAGGCCAACTCCTGAATCATGTAATGAAGGTAAGAACGGAGAGCACTTACCTGATTCTGTTAAAACCGGCATCTTGAGATAAGAGCTTAGAAGACTTGAAATCCTCTGAACAAAAGGGATGTCATTGGAGAGAGCATCTCGATACGAACGTAGAAGGGCTGTCGGATTGGAACGCCGGTCGCTTGATCGCCGTCAATCTTCGCCGAAGAGAAACACCTCTTTTCTTTGGGAATCGCTCCACAGCAAAGAGAGAAAGAGGACCCTCCTTAAGGAGTTCACTTTTAAGGGTATATTTGTCCGAAAATGTACTGTTTCGATCCTTAAGGAGACGCAATCACGCAAAGGAGATCGAATTTTTAAGGAGAGGGGGAGGACGACTTAGCCCAGAGTTAAGGAGAGGAAGAAGCGTTCGTCAGGCTTAAGGGAGATTAAGGCCTAAGGAGTTCTAAGGAAGCACCGCCGAACAGGTAAATATTAAAAATAAAGCCCAGACTCACAAGTCAAAGGTATAAAAGTAATTAAGGCCCGAAATTTATTGACAAGGCCCAACTAATTTTCTTTTCACAGCCGGCTTCCGATTAAGAACCGTTCCCAAAATTATTTTCTCCCTTGCGTTGCGTCTTCGCAGAGACACTGAGAAGCTGTCCAAAACAGCGCCTATACTCGAAGGCACCTCAGATCTCTCCTTCGATCAAATCTGAAGTATCAGTCACTGACGAACAGACTTCAAGGAAGATTCAATCGGCGTCACTCGGCCGGACGGTGAGTCGGAGGAATTAGCGACCCCCCGGTTGTTCACCTCTGCCCCGATTCAATCGTTGCGTCTCTGCCGAAGTCCAGTAGTGATTTAGTATAATAAGGTTAGTAGTTTACTGATATCTATATATATTCAGGGTTTGGAGGATTGCCACATAATCGGATCGGATCGTGTGCTGCCGATATAGTTTGCATTTCATGGTAGCAAGTCCTTAAGGTCAGGTACTTCACGAAGAAACAATAGTAGGGCCAATGATCTGATGATTTTTGTTGTTTTCAATGTAGAAATTTCACTGGAGAGGCAATGATCTGAACTAAAATGTTTCCCACGAGTAAGATCAAGCTGATTGCCTATTTAGGCATCGCTTTCTCTGCAATTTCATTATTCGTGCACCTTTTTATTGCTAATAGTTCAGCTGGTGGTCCGTATAAGGTGCATGTTGATGATCTATATCCAGTTCAGGTGCAATTTCTCTTTCTCATCTCCTTTTTTGAAAAATAATCATCTCTTAATTGATGTTTCTGATAATTTAGAATATTTGTTTACAGCAAGAGGTCTTTTTTATTGGCAGTACTTAATTTTTTCAAATTTTGGGTATGAGGTAAGTATGTATATTTTGGGTTTTGATTGACAGAGAAGTCGGCATAGAAGGTTGTGGGGCCCTGTGAACTCCTTGGAGACGCTGCATCCAATTGCAAATGCATCTCCAAGGGAGAAGCAACCTGGTAAAAATCAAATATCTTGTCATAAATCATGATTTTTTTTTTAAATATTGTGGGGCTACTGATATAAGCAATTACTATAATGCATTAGTTTGCAAACTTGTTCATATCTAGGTTTTTAAATATCCAAAATCACTGGGTAATTTTTCAGACCCTTTGATGTTGTCTTCTTACTGTAACAGGCATTGAGAACTATGTAAAAATAAATGATTTGATTTTCTTGTAGCTCCTATTGGTGATAATGGCTTCATATATGCTAAGATATATGGTGGTTTTGAGAAGATACAATCATCTGTAAGTTCCATTTTCTTCTAATAAACAAAAAAGTATTTTATTTTCTTGAAGTTCCTGCAATATTGCTTCTTTTTCTTCTGATGCAAAGACTTCTTTCTGTCCTCATTTTTCACTTCTTATATTGAGTTAACAACTTGATACCTTGTTGGCAGATTTCTGATCTTGTAGCTGTTTCAAAGCTTCTAAATGCAACTCTTGTTATCCCAGAGATACAATCCAGTCTACGCTCCAAAGGAATTAGGTTATTTTGTTTGTACCATTAAAATCTTCAATATTTTGGATCTATGTTTTGTAGACTTGCATCAGACAATTTGTTTGTGGAGTTTTGATTAACTTGTAATTATTTTTTCTTCATTGCAGCACAAAATTCAAAAGTTTTTCCTACATTTATGATGAGGATAATTTCATATCAGCTCTTACGAAAGATGTAGTAATTGTGAAGACCCTTCCAAATAACCTCAAGGAGGCAAGAAAGAAGACCAAGTTTCCCACCTTTTCAACTAAAGGTGCTGAATCACTAAATTTTTATTTAGGCCGTGTATTGCCTAAACTGAAAGAATCAAAAGCTATTGGGCTGATTGTCTCGCAAGGTGGATGCCTTCAGGTTTGTTTTTTTCCTTGAAATTTATTAGAATCAAGAGGAGGAATCCAATACCAATGTTTTGGTGTTCCATCATAATCATGTTTCTTTTTCCAAATGCAAAAAATATGAACCATCGATCTGGTTATCTTTCAAGCATTCATGCTAAATAATTTCATAACATTTGAAATTTATGTTGTACAGGATCAAAAGGTGGAAATCAATGCATTAAATTTATCACAAAGATCCATTGATCTTTCAGCTTCTTGATCTTGTCTAAAACAAAATCAATTTTTTATTTAAATACATAGAACAAGATCAATGGTTCATAATTTTGTTTGGGATGTGGGGTTTGAATTATTAATGGACAGAAATAACCTGGGATTTTTCTTTTCTCACCAAAAGCATAGTCATCAGATCCTTGATCTATCCTCTAGAAAGAAAATTACCTGCTTGGTCAATAAATTGTGCTAAGTTCTGCATTATTTGCTTTGCAAAACATATAATGTATTATTTGAAATTCAAAATTTAGTCTCTGTGTTCAACTAGGACCTACATGAATAGGGAAGTCAGCATACTGATTTGCAAAAGGGCCCACATTCCTCAAGGCTGCAATTGCTCATAGTTAACAATGCTAGTATAAAAGTTTTCAACGAACTTGGGGCTCTTCTGCTAATAAAATAGAGGAAAAAGTTTTGGGTAATTTCTAATATGCGGCAGCTTGCCACTCCCTGGCAAATCATATATAGAGTTTTCATTGCAGTAATTTGAATTAATTGGATTAAGTTTATGAGCAATAAAATATCCTGTTTGTTCAACACCGCACCCATAACAGGATGTTTCCCTGGATATCATTTTTCATTCATCCATTGTTAATATGTTCTCAGGTTTACTATTCTTTTGCAGCCTATTCTACCCCCAACCATGGTTCAATATCAAAGGCTAAGATGTCGTGTAGCTTTCCATGCTTTGCAATTTCGCTCTGAAGTTCGTGCACTTGGCAAGAGAATTGTAGGAAGGTAGAATCTATGATTTAAAATCTGTCTTTATTATTATTGTAATACCTGACAAAGAGGCTACCTTCTCATACTATGCCAGTACCCTTTTAAGTTCCTGTGCATGCATACCAGCTAGCTTTTGCTGTAATTGAAAACAATTGTTGATCATTATGACTGCCTTCTATTTGCAGATTGCGTGCCTTTGGAAAGCCTTATCTGGCTTACCATCCTGGGCTAATGAGAGAGACTCTAGCTTATCATGGCTGTGCTGAAATTTTTCAGGTTTGATTTATATGGTTGTTTGATATGTCATTGAATTTGGTTTCCTCTTACCAGCAGTTGTAGTAGGTTGGGTTGGAAGTGCTGCTGACACTTTTTACTTTCGAACATTAATTGAAGTTCCTTGAATCTGTTCACTTCATCCATGTATCTTTTTTGTGGCATATATTTATTAACTTGTATATTGTAATAATAGATATGTGTAGATTTTATGGTGATATATCAAGTAATGTCTAAATATATTTTCTAGAGCCAATGCAGTGAAGGGTGTATTTGGCATTGACTAAACTGGCTTTACCTTTGTATTGATTTTTGTTTAGGATATTCATACAGAGTTAATACAGCATTCAAGGAAGGACATGATTAAAAAGGGAATTCTTAAGGAAGATCTAAATGTTGATTCGTTTTCTAGAAAGAGAAATGGTTCTTGCCCACTTTTTCCTGAAGAGGTACTCCATAAAATTGGCTTCTGTTTATCATTAATAGTTATTTTTCTCATTTGTCCCTAAGAAATAGAAATCTACCATAAACCTCTCTGTAACATGAGAAACATCACCTATACCCGTCTGTTCCATTTTCTCCGAAAGTGACAGTTTTGGTGAGACACAGATGGATGGGTGCTGATAGTTTACATGCTCTGAAAGCATTGTGCGTACATGATTTTCCTGATCTCCTATGGGCATTCATGACCAATCCTCATTTTCTGGTATTTACTCAATATATGTTGAACTAACTTCTATTTTAAAAAATCTTTAGGTTGGGCTTATCCTTCGTGCAATGGGCTACCCACTTGACACAATAATATACCTAGCAGGATCAGAAACCTTTGGCGGACAACGGATTCTAATTCCACTGCGGGCTTTATACCCAAACCTCTTGGACCACACATCTCTTTGCACTGATAAGGAGCGTGAAGCTGTAGTTGGGCCTGAATCGCCTCTCCCTTCAGATATACCATACCCGCCACCTGCTAGGTCTCCTGATGAGCTTCTAAAAGAGTGGAGACAGGCTGGGCCCCGCCCCAGGCCCCTCCCACCCCCCCCAGCTCGGCCTTTCTACCCCCATGAGAAGCAGGGGTGGTATGGCTGGATAGCGGAGTCTGAAATGGAGCCGACTCCATCCTTAAAAGATCTTAGATCGACAGCACATCAGCTCCTGTGGGATGCGGTTGATTATTATGTCTCAGTCGAGGCAGATGCATTCTTTCCGGGGTTTAATAATGATGCAGGTCATTGGGTGGATTTTGCAGGTCTGGTTATGGGTCACCGCTTGTACCAGACGCCTTCTACTTTCACATATCGGCCTGACAGGTAAAAATTGGTTAATTTTTATTTTTGTAATAGCGTGATCGTTTTTGGAGTTTTTGCTGTGGCTGTGGCCACCTATTTCATGTACCCCTGCAAAGTTCCATGCATCTTTTCTACGAAATATTGGAAATGTCAAACATGAAATTGTCAAAAGAAAAGTGTGAGTACTACTACAAAAAATAACCAAAAAAAATGAAACTACAAGTCAACCCTTATTTCTTTATTTTATTCAAAAGAGTCTCAAATTACAACAGTCACCATATTTCTCTACATGAGGAATAAAGGAGGGGGTACTTCGAATAAAAGCAGATGGCCGGTTTACAGATGATGCACTTTGTAGGGGCACAATATTTTTTTTTCTTTGTATGCATTCTCTATTCCCACAATAAAGGATCCTTTTTCCCAGTTTGTACTTCAGGTGATAAATTTCTTATATTTTTATTTACCAGAAAAGCACTTGCAGAGCTATTTGGAAACATAACTGATAACCTATACCACCCACCACGCAACTGGACGTTGCACCTGCGCTCTCACCTAAACAAGAGCCTAAGCACTGATGGATTAATAACTGAGGCCCAAATATCGAAGAGCAAATCATTCCTCTCACACCCGCTTCCTGCGTGCTCTTGCACTACGCCCAATCCCAGCCTAGCCCAATACAAGGGCCTCGAAGAGTGCCCTGATTGGATGGTCGGTGACCTCGCTCTTGTTTCGACTAGATTGAATTCACAAAGTGAGGATGAGGATGCAGATCTACCAGAAGATGATTTGGAGGTGGACCCAGACCCAGAAGGTGACTCAAATCGGGGTTCAGATCAGGATGAAGAAATGGATCCGGATGATTAAAAGGGTCAATAATTTTCCTTGGAGCAATATTCTGATGGCCCGTGGTGGATTGAACATTTGCAGGGTATAAGTTTGTGAAAAGGAGAAAACCCTGCTTGAACCGTGGGGCCATCTTTTGGGGATCAAAACGCAATATAGGTGAACTAACTGTTGGTTTTTTTTTTTTCTTTTTCTTTTGTAGTGTTCATAGTTGTTTGTATATTCAAATTTTATTGCTAGGAATGAGAAGGTAGAGTCAATTAAGTAGCTAACAGCTTTTCTTTTAGTACTTCTTGTGATTGCAGAGAACTAATCACAGCTATTGTTGTGAGAATTTTGCTTTAGATACAATGATTAAAAGGCTTTTTAATATTGATATTTTTAAAGTAACAAATGTGGTATTTGTAGATCCGTTCTTCAGCATTTATACAACTCGTAATGGGACAAAAGCTGGCCAGACTTGACTTGTTAGTATATATATATATATATTTTTTAGATCACCCATTACTCTCTCATAGAATAGACAAAATCCTGGTGCTATTGTTTGTATGGCCATTGAAGGATTGTTTGGAGAAGGGGATTGTTCGGGCGGTGGGAGAAATACTGAGCAGTGCATGGAATTGTTATGCCGTGTCATTACTCATTATAGTTTTAACTCAAAAGCCAAGCAAAATAAGAGACTGTATTTTCCTACGATTTTCTTGCAAATGCGCGAATCGTAGAGTGCAACTGTTGGCTCTGCACGTAAGAGTCAAGTATACCAGTAAGATTGCAAATGGGTTGGCTATAGAAACTTTGGTACCGCTGTGACATAATTTGCACATAAAATGTTATGCCAACATAAGCGGTTCTCAACTAAATAAAAAGCTTTTAATTTAAAATAAATTGTGCATTTTGCATTTAGTCTTTCAATTTTAAATATTTATAATAAAAAGTTCCAGTAAATTTTAAACTTGCAACTTTTTTACAGAAAAATATTGCCGTAGTGTCGATCAACAATTAGCACCAGGTTATTCAGTAGGCTAACAATTTCATATTATCCTTTCAACTGTAAATTAAACTAACGCTTCCAACTTTCTATGCGGTTGTTGTAACGTAACGTCTGTGGATTATCGTCATTGTTATGTCTCTATATAACACATGTCAATTGTCACCGCCGAAGCAAAGCTGACGCACAAATCTAGTAATATATTGTGAATGTCAATCTCACATCTAGTGTGGATAAGAAACTCCAATTTAGCTATTCATGATACTATTCTTTCACTTCTAATTTTTTTATTAAACATTTAGTTATATTAATATAATTAGGATAAACTCATTCATTTTACTAAGATTTTGGTGGTACCAAATTATATAAAACTAAAGCTTTACAACCACAAGTTTTTAATGACCACATTCCGAGCAGAGGTAGAACTACCTGCAATATTTATATTAACATAATATCCGTACTCGGCATGCAAATTATTATATACACAAACAATTACATAATAGCAATTATTGCCACATACTACATATTCATAAATTATAGCCGGTCATACAACATATCGAAGGTCATAATTTAGAAACATTAAATGAAAATAAATACCCAACTCGGTGAATGATTACAAGATAACAAAATTTCACCATAGTAGAATATTAGCTGGAATCAAAATAAATACTAACATAAAACTCTTTTAAGTTAGAATAAAATTAACCCATGTGACAGCAGTAATGACCTATATTTAAAAAAAAAAAAATTAAAGATCTGTATTTAAGCGATCTCATAGCTTAATATGCGGAAACACGCATCAATCTGGTCTTTCACTCTTAAGTACCTAAAAACAAACATAAGTGACAAGAAGTAGGTAATTTTGTAATAGTAAAATTAATTTGAAAATGCACTGATCACAAAAAGAGTTACGAAGGCAGTCCAATTAAAAAAAAATGAACTAAATTTCTAACAAATTAAACAAAACACTAAACTAATACTCAATTAAACTTACTTGGCTTTTAATGCATACTTGATATCGAAGAGCTACACCAGACTTGGCACAAACCAAGTCCCATCAAAAGGGGCAAGACAGAACCTCAGTTGTACCATCTCCTATGTGGTATCTAAAAAGATACCGATCGTCTCTGTCTTTCAGGAAGTAAATGCAATTACCTTTGAATCTAGCAAAGTTACTCGCACATAACGATAACCCGCGATAGCATTGCAGACTCTTGTAGTGTTTGGCTAGTATAACATCAGTGTCATTTCAATCTATATAATACTAACTCTAAAATCTATCAAATCAATTTCAAACGGTGAATCCAAACCGTTCAAACCCATCTACTTCATTAGTTGTGTGTTTACATGCAAAATTTATAACTTTTCGAATTTATTTAGTATCAAGTCAAGCGGTCAAATGTGTGAGTTTTTAAGTTAATTTTAATACATTAATTTTTCAATATTTTTACTGCTTGATTTGATACTAAAATAACTCAAAAGTATAAAAAAATTTGCATGTAAACGACATTACTCGTAAAGTAAATCAGTTTTGATATAAAAAAGTAAGTGGCACTGGTACTACACAAGTACTGAAGTACACAGTAACAGTAAGCTTTAAAGCTTTAAAACTACACAGTACTATTAATCTATTGAGTTAGGCTGGGGTGCTATGGATAGCATAGTGACCTCCCGTGCTACGGCTCAATATTCAAGTTTTTAGAATCCAAACGGTCGATCCGAACCGTTCATTGTTTAATCCATATTGAAATGTGCTTGGAGACCAAATTTTACATTTTTTGAAATTTTTTTGCTATTTATTAAGATGGTTTCAAAATCGTTGTTTTTCTTAAAATTCTGCACCACTGGAAAACAACGGTTTCAAAAATACTTAATAAATAGTAAAAAAATTCAAAAAAATATAAAATTTAGTCTCCAAGCACATTTCAATATAGATTAAACAATGAACGGTTCGGATCGACCGTTTGAATTTTGAAAACTTGAATATTGAGCCATAGCACGGGAGGCCACTATGCTATCCATAGCACCCCAGCCTAACTCTAACCTATTACCATTTACCAATACACATTCCCAATAAATCAATAAATTAAAAAACTAACCAAACGAGAAGAGCGGCAGAGAAGAAAAGGGCGAAAAGGAATCACGCAAGTCCCGAGCTAATCGAAATTTTTATTAATACCCAAAAATTCTATCAAATTACTCAATCAAACAAAATTTACTCAGAATCTCAAAAATTGTTCCTTCCGGTTACTAAATAATGGTACTCTATCATTCTTTCCGGTGATTTAGTCACCGAATTTACAAAAAATTTCCGCTTATTCAATAACCGGAAAGTGACCAACTTTGTTTGTTTTTTTTTTTTTTTTAACAAAACAGATTCAATTTTTTTTAATTTTTTTTATTGAAATATTAAAAATGTTGAATATTTTTTTTTGAAAATAGATGGAATAAATATAATTTGATTTATTAGAAAGACTGCAACAAATAATCCGAATCAACATTTTTCAGGCCGAATTTTTCACAGCTGTAAGAAAAATTAATATATTTCTTTATGTGTTATTGGAAAAAAAAGCTTTAAATATGAGTTATTGATCGCAATTCAAAAGTCATTTCTAGGTAATATAGAAAATATTGTGATCCTTCTAGTACATTTAATTTCTAAAAAGTTGTAATTATTTTGAGAATTTTTTTTTAATATCAATTATTAAATAACTTAAAAGTTATTTTTTTTTCAAAAATAGATACAACTTTTTAGAAGGATGACAATATTTACCTAGAAGTGACTTTTGAACCATGATTAATAACTTAGAATCTAAATTTTTTTTTTTCCAATAACACAAAAAAAAATATTAATTTTTCTTACAGCCGCGAAAAATCTGGCCTGAAAAATATTGATCTGGATTATTTGTTGCAATTTTTCTAATAAATCAAATTATATTGTATTCCATCTATTTTCAAATAAATATATTCAACATTTCTAATATTTCAATACAAAAAATAAAAAATAAAAAAATTAATGGCTTATTCAATGTTATTTTATATATTTTATATCTAGTTTGATAGTTTAATTTGATAGTTTAATTCGTGATTAATTAATTCGTTTAAAGAAAAATGATGTTGAAATATAAGTCTCTACTTACAATAGTGAATTATACATATGGAGTAAGTGTGGAATAAGTTAATCTAGAGGTAAAATAACTTATTCCACCTTCTTTTCTTTTACTTTTCATTTAATTCTTAAGAGCGTACTTCAGGGAAGGGAATAACTATTTTCATTAAAGAGAAGGAATGAACAAAAGGGAATGAAGCACACACACGATTTGCTCCAGAAGAAAGTAATCAGAGAGAAAAATGAAGAAACACGCTATGTAAAGTTCTGAAATTTGTACACCCAAATCAAAGTGTAAGTTTTATTGTAGCGAGGGGAACCGTTCGATGCTCCTTCTTTTCTCTTTCTTCCTCTTTCACTCCACAATGGTGTTGTGAAGCACATTCTAAATATAAAGTAAATTTACTTCACCTTTTACTTTATAATTAAACATGGTCATTGATGAGAAAACACAACCTATGTAAATTTTAAATATAAAACACTAGCAATTATTATTTCTAAATTATAAATGCAAAAATAATATGCGGGTTTACATACCACACGAACAACATCGAGTTCGCACACAGAGACCGATGATCTTAAACAATAAAAACAAACTCTTTGTTACTGATAACTGCTTCAAACCTTTTACTGTAGTTAGTTTTTACATTAACCATAGTTAGAGGGATCGCCTGCAAGGTTATAAATATAGAGCATTAATGTAAAGTTGTAAACAATGTGTCGATAAGAAAGAAATATCTGCACTCAAATTCGAGAAAATTCAAAATTTGTCCAATGCGGAGAGTAATTTTCTAGATCTAGGTCTTTTTTCCAAAACAAAATTTCCCTGTATTTGAGCTAACGCGGATCCCAAAAATAAAATATGTCCAATCAGTAATGCCTCAGTTAACGCGGATTCGAAGAATAATTTTCTGGATATGAGTTTCTAAAAAATTAATATGAGTTATTGATTCTAATTTGAAAGTCACTTCTAAGTAAATAAAGAAAATATTATAATCATTCTAGTAAATTTTAATTATAAGATACTCTATTTATTTTTGAAAAAAAAATTAATATGGCATTTGTCAGACGAAATATATTGATTTAAAAATAAATTTCAAAATAGATATAGTATTTTAGAATTTGAATGTACTAAAAAGACTACGATATTTTCATTATTTATTCAGAAATGACTTTTGAAGTGGGATCAATAACTCAAGTTCCAAACTTTTTTATTTTTTTTGAGTAACACAAAAAGAAATTTTTTTTTTTTTGTTTACAACCATGAAAAATTTGATCTGAAAAATGTTAATTTGAGTTATTTGTCACTATCTTTCTAATAGATTCAATTATATATTATTCTATTTATTTTAAAAGAAATATAAAAAATATTCTAATATTTTAATAAAAATAAAAATATCATAACATTTTTCATTTTAATTAAAAAAACACAAATCTAGAGAATTATTTTTCAGAAAGGAAATCTAAATCAGAAAAATTATCCTTCAAATTGGACAGATTTCGAATTTTTTTTAAATTTGAGTGCAAAATATTAAATTTTATAAAAAAATTTAGTATTAATGAAAATTTCGGTGTGAATGATCTGGAATAAAAATTACTTTTTTTTTTTACTGGTACAACCCGCTGAGCAGACTGGTTGATCCACAGTAATACTTAAACTTGGTCTGACACGAGGGAGCGGTGCTACAGCGGCTTGCGTGCTAAGGGTTGCAGCGTTGCAGGTCCGCCACGATTCGCACATGCCCACGTGGCTAATTGAGGAGGGGCAGATCTTGATTTTCTGCGAATATGCAAGTAGAAGAGTGTGAAGCAGAGCTATAACGTTAACGCAGTCGTGTTGTACGGTCAACCACATAGCCTTCGCAACAGAAAGTGCTGAAAAAAAAATCCAGACACGACGAAACGGTTTTAACGACTGCTTTCCTGTTGTCGACTTGTCGGTTTAATCCGATCTAACGATTTATAACGCTAGGCGCTTCTCACACTCGCTTCATAGTTTGATGCACAGCTTGACCCGCAAAAGTTGATGAGAAGTGAGGTTGATTAATCTGAGCCGCTGGATCAAAAGTTCCGAACTTTTGTGCGCAAAATTATCACAGCTTCCCGAAATTTTTAAATGGAAGCTGATAATTGTACCCCAAACAAAGTACCCGTACGCGTCCCCCAACCTTCTAGAATGTCGGCGATAAAAAGATCAGGTTTTACTTTATACAGCGCAATAACAGTATCAATCTTTCTTTATTATACATAATTTTGCTGCATGAAGAGAAAAACGCTCTGTTAAAAAAATTAACAAAGGCACCACCAAATGCAGCGAAACAATCGGATAATTTAAACATATAAAAGAAAGCGTTTAAACAACTGTGTTCAAGTGTTTTAACTTTCATTATAAATGAGTTAATTTTTCATTTTTTAAAATAAAAACGAATCCCCGAATTCATCCCCGAGCATAAAATTTAAAGCTCTAAATTTGTACCAATACCCGAGCGCGTCCCCCACCAAAATGTTTACAGCTCTGAATTTTATGTTAGTCAAAACTACTAGTTCTAAGCAAGCAAAGCTCTATTAAATAACAATGAAACTACTGGTTCGAAACAACAATTGTTAGCAGCCTCATCAATTATTTTATGTTAGTCAAAACTCCAACAATTACAATTTCTAAACATGCAAATCTCTGTTAAATAACAATAAAATTACTACTTCGAAACAATCATAAATTTAGAACTTGTCCCAACAATGCCAATTTCTAAGCATGTAAAACTCTATTAAATAACAGTGAAACTACTACTTCGAAACAACAATTGTTTACAAAACAATATAAACCTGTGTGTAAAGCATATAAACATGTGTGTAAAGCATATAAACCTGTGCAAATAAACCAATATATACTGGCAAGAAAACAACATTTTAAAGCATATAAACCTGTGCAAGTAAACTAATATATACTGGCAAGAAAACAACATTTTAAAGCATATAAACCTGTGTGTAAAGCATATAAACCTGTGCAAGTAAACCAATATATACTAACAAGAAAACAACATTTTAAAGCATATAAACCTGTGCAAGTAAACCAATATATACTGGCAAGAAAACAACATTTTAAATCATATAAACCTGTGTGTAAAGCATATAAACATGTGCAAGTAAACCAATATATACTGGCAAGAAAACAACATTTTAAAGCATACAAACCAGTGTTTACAAAAATTAAAAAAATCTGTATTACAAATATATAAACCTGTGTTTACAAATACATTTTAAAACTTATTCTTCAAATATATTTTAAAGCATATAAACCTGTGTTTACAAACATTGAAAAATCTTCATTTAATGGATTACTTGTTCAAAATGGAGACTGTATTTTTAGTTATTAAATATAAAAAACTGTTAATTTACATAATTAAAATTAGAACCAATCCCCCATCACATCCCCGAGCTAACTGGGTTTAAATTGTACTTTAAAGTACTTGAAAGTACGTTCAAGTAAGTAGTTAATTAATGAATAGAGGATCGTTAACAATCTGGGGGACTAATTTGGGGATTGGTGATTACAACTGTTTCTAACAGACTGTCCACGAAATTAAAGCGCAAGACAAAAGCATGCAAAACTAACATTTAAAGCAATCAATGTAAAACTGCAATGCGTTAAAATAACAATTCATTAATTAATGAAAAATTAATAAATTACCGTTATTAGCGGACAGTTAAACCCAGTTAAACTAGTTCGGGGACGGGCTCGGGTTTGGTGGCTCGGAGTACATGAACATTTCTCTTTTTAAATATACCATAACATCAAAAAGAATAAACCAAACCACACGATTTCTAGATACGGCCACCTTTTTTTTTCTTCTCGTATGATAGTTTAATCTGAACGAAAAAA
The DNA here is from genome assembly GCA_033356055.1 of Carex pumila. NCBI lineage: Eukaryota > Viridiplantae > Streptophyta > Magnoliopsida > Poales > Cyperaceae > Carex > Carex pumila. The sequence goes on from JARJHM010000099.1 coordinate 315,682, forward strand.
ATGGATGACCGCATCTAGGAGATGCGGCTCGAAAAAAGGTGGCTGCACCTACGGAATGCAGTCGTGTCAAAATTCGAATTTTTCAAAAATTGCAATTGTTTAGTTTTTTTTTTGAAGTATGATATATTTAAAATTTTCAGCACAGTTTCCCACGCTCATATCAATGATTACGATTTTTCTTTTCTTTTCTTTTGAAGAAACATCAATAATCAATCAAGTTATTACATTACATGAAAGAATTACCTTATGAGTTTTCATATCTATGATACCAGACCAAAAATGTAACAAAATAAATAAACTTAATTCCTCACTGCGCAGTGGACACTTTATTGAACTATTCAAAAGCTAAAATTGTAATTCTCATTAATTTCAATTACAGTACTTCATACAGGGGCGGATTTAAAGATAAACCCAAAATTTCATCTTGTGATTGTTCAGCCTTTCTCATAAATTTTTAATGTGGATTTGTAAGTTAGTAATTAGAATTTTATTTTGTGGTTATAACAACTAGAGTTTAAATTTCAGTTACCACACATAATATTATGGTTGAACCAAGAGCGAAGCCACATATAAGTACGGGAGTCAGTCCCTCTTCTAGTATTTTAATTTTTAATGGAGATCTATTGGTTCCGATTTACTTTGTTCATCCCCCCTCCCCGCTCTCCAAATTCTTTTTGCTTCTCTCTAAATTTTTGATTTGTAATTCGGATTAAATTTAAAATTAAAATTAAAATAAATTTATTAATGTGGAGGCAGCGTGCGAGAGCAAGATGGGAGCTTTATAGTGATCGCAACACAAAATATTTTCATGCGCTTGCTTCTAACTCAAAGAGATCAAACATGATTACCCAAATCGAACAGAACAGTGTCTTGTTTTCATATCAGACTACAAAAATCAAAGGTTTTTTTTTTTTACTTTTTTGTTAAACTAATGGGAACACCATCACAGCCAATGCCAACAGTATACTGGCATAACCTATACCCAATGGAACAAAATCTCCAACAAATATCAGTACCCATAACAACACATGAGATACATCAAGCAATAGCGCAATGGCCAAATAACAAGAGTTCAAGACCGGATGGCTTTCTAGGAGAGTTTTACAAATTTTTCGCATCAATGCTTGTGCCCGACCTTCATGAGGTATTTAAAAGGGTAATGGAAACAGGAGGCAGCCTCAAACCATTAAATTCCTCTTACATAGTGTTAATACCAAAAAAAGACTCACCAACCAAACCGTCAGACTTTCGGCGGATTAGCTTGCTTCACGGAGTTCAGAAATTTTTTTCAAAAATCCTTGCATATCGACTTCAGCCGAAAATGAAACAGCTGATAATGGATGTACAAACCGGATTCCAAAAGGATCGTCAAATATCCGAGAGTTACATATATGCGCAACACTTGCTTCACACTGCACGGAAAAATAACATGCCATTTGCAATGCTGAAGCTCGATATCAAGAAAGCTTTTGACACCATCAACTGGGATTTTGTTCTGAGAGTAATGGAGAAACTGGGGTTCCAACGAAATTGGATAGATTGGATCAAGAATGCAGTATTCCAGGGATCATCATAAGTGTTAATCAATGGTTTACTTGGGAAAAAAATTGTGCTCAAACTGGGGGTACGCCAAGGTGATCCGTTGTCACCTGCACTATTCATCATGGCCATGGATTTCTTTGCAAGATACTTGCAAAAGCTTACAGACCTAAGGGCGATTAGATTGCCATTCACGGGCATGAGGCCATGTTTGTTGTACGCAGATGATGCACTGCTATTCTTTAAACCAGACCCTAACCAGGCACAGGCCATCAGATTGACACTTTTAGTGTTTCGACAAGTCTCAGGACTAGCAACAAACTTGGAAAAATCAGAGCTATTAACCATGAACACTACTCAAGAAAACAAAATAGCAATTGCAACAGTGCTAAATTGTAGGCTAACAGAACTGCCAGTGATATATTTAGGGATACCTTTGTCGGACAAAAGGTTGCCAAAATCAGCTTATGCAGACTTATTGCACAGACTGAGCAAAAGATTGGGGGGTTGGGCGGCAATGTTCTTATCAATCGCAGGAAGGCTAACACTACTGAATTCAATCCTATCATCTCTGCCAATACACTTCATGTCAATTCTCAAGTTGTCGGAGTGGGTATTACTTAAGATAGACAAGATTAGGCGCAAATTTCTATGGCATGGAGTCACAGATCAAAAGAAAGTGTTAAATTTAGTAAACTGGGAAGTGGTGTGCACGCCGAAAAAATTAGGAGGTTTAGGAGTATTGGACTTAAGAGCATTCAACAAAGCAATGCTACTAAAATGGTTTTGGTGGTGGTTCAAACTAGAACAAAAACTTTGGAAGCCGCTGCTAGTGGTCACAGCAGGCAGAGTAACCTTTTTACCAGAGGCAGCAGTATTTTTACAGCTCAAAAGGGATATGGAAGACTTCTTTTATGTGCATACCAAATTTGAACCAGGAAAGGGAACAACAATTTTACTATGGGACCACGCTTGGGGAAAAGGAATCCTTAAAGACCAATTACCGGCTTTGTACTCATTCTCCAAGACACCAGAAATTTCACTTCAACAAGGAGCCTTGTTGAGTCAACAGTTGACTGATTCATTTCTCCCAAACCTATCTCAACAAGCGCATCAGGAGCTACATGAGCTAAGGAACCATTTAGAACAATTACACCTAAACTATTCCGAAGCGGATGACATTAGTTGGAAGCCTATTGGTTCAGGGGCATTTTCGGTACAGTCTGCTTACAAGGCAATAAAAGGGGGACCAATGTTGGCATCAGAACTTTGACATATTTGGAAGTTAAAGGCACCACCAATAATGATCATCTTTGGATGGTTGGCAATAAGAAATCGCATTTTAACGCATGATAATTTGAGAAAGAGAGGATGCATCATAATAACAAGGTGCCCAATGTGTAAGGCTGCTGCAGAATCGGTACAACATTTATTTCATACTTGTGTGTACACTAAGGAAGTTTACAGAAGGCTAACCTTGGCAAAACCATCACTAAATTGGCCGGCAAGACCAATTCTAAATGTTACTGACAGTGAGCAAATTGGCTCACTGACCGCTGAACAAAGAGCATTACTATTGATCATGCATTTCATAGTTTGGAGAGAGAGGTGTGCAAGGTCTTTTGGGAAATTAGGAAAAGAACCAGAGGATTTGATTGGTGAGATTAGTTGGCAAGCAAAGTTTTACCAGTAAAATGAAAGGCAAGGGCTGCTAAGGGAAGAAAAGAAAAGAGATAAAGCATCAAAAAGGTGAACACAGTAGGAGGTACAACAGAGCTGGTACCGGTTTCAAGATGGAGGCTAGAAACAATTTTTAAATGTTACACTTTGAATTTATCTTCTTGTTTTTTACTGGTTTCTATTTGAAAATTTTCTATTCTAGATTTTCTTGAGCTCAACTGTTTTGAGCAATCACTTTTTATTTTTACTTTTAAATTTCTTATGTAATATGTTACAAAACTTTTGTAACCATCTTAATGAAATCAAATGTGGACTTGATCCACGTTTTTTCTCAAAAAAAAAAAAAAATTATTAAGTTATGATTGATAAGTATAATTAAACTACTGTTTTTTTTATCGAATACTCAATTAGTTAATGGCCTTAAATCCGATTCACTAATTTTGCCTCCTCCTGACAAAAACTCTAAATCCGCTCCTTTGTGGTTGTACATTTTACTTTTCAACTATTTTACTCTAAATTTTTCTAGTTCCGCTTATGACTACATGCCAATTTATAGAATCAATTTGGACAAATTAACAACAATATAAAACTTTATATGCACCGAAATATGCCCAAGTTTTCAATAACATTCAAAATTATCAGAAGATACTGCTTCATTTTTTATAAAATTTGGTAAAACTGGTTCTTGCCAGGCAACATTTGATATAATTGTCATTATCGCCATCATGAAACTAGATGTGAGAATTTTTTTCAGAACGAACCAGACGGTCACACGAACGGAGCTTCAATTTACATTCTGGCCAACTTAATCACATATTTAGTAGTGGCTGGCAAAAAAGCTAGTAGCTTTTGGCTTGCTTGGTATTCACCCGTGACTTAATCGGTAACAACTCATTCGTTAGTGGATCGAGTTAAAATTAGCTCGTTCGTTACATACTTGACCCAGAATTAATGAATTTGAGTTTGGTCTGGCTCGGCACAAGCCAGCTCAGTAATTAATGAGCTATTTAATATACGTAGTTTAATAGTTTAATTGGATCCGTTATTGGGGATACTATGGTTTATAAATGTTATAGCCAGTGTTATGGTAATTGCATTGGACTGTGCTTAAGTTGATTGGTAATTTTGTATGGAATATGTGTGAATTAATTATAAGCAACTACGTTAATTTGTATGAATTTGTTTGATTTGGTATGCATGAATTTATTCTGTGAATATGTTTGTATGAATTTAGGATTTTGATATTTTTGTATGTATGAATTTAGTTGTAAACTTAATTTATAGTAGTTGATTTGCTTAATTGCAATTGAATTAAGAGTATTCGTCAATATTAGTCATATAAATATTATTTTGTTTTAGCCACAATTGATAGGAATACAAATTTATGAATTTGCCAAGTTGGTAATGATCCAACTCGACTCACTCGGACAAGCCACGAGTCAGTCTTGAGCAGTAATTTCGGCTCGTAACCTAAAATTCAAACTCGCTTACTCAGCTTGATCCATAAACAAGCTGAATACAAGTGAAACCTAACTCGCTCTTTAGCAGCTCGTTGCGACCCCTATTTAGTACTTATGGCTAGTTTATAAATTATTATTAGCACATTTACTTCTGATGTATTATAATGATTATTATGAACAACTTAATAATGGTTCTTTAATTTGTTTAATAAAATTATAAATTATTAAGTTAATTTATAATTATGTTATTGAACATATAAGTTGTCTAACAATTAAAATTTATGTTAGTATTGATTGATGATATATCAAAGACCATTAATTTCAAATTGTTGAAAATTTAAATCATTTAATATATGATGAAACATATATCTCATCAATATTTTTATAGATATGATAATAATTTTTGAAAGAAATAGACATGATATATTATATTATATAAATAAAATATATTTTGTCTATAATATCATATTTTAAATTAAAATTTACTTTTAAAAATTTGTCAAAATTAAAAATTATCACATGATCCTTGGTTTGATCAAGGAACAGGACAGGATTGATTGATACGTGTAGTTCTGAAATAAATAAATCACGGGCCCTCCAAAGCCATAACACGGGTCATCGACTTAAAATGAATTATTAATTTAATGGGACGGACTAATTATCCTTCACTTTATTTTCTTTATTTATTTTCTGATCAATAACTTTCTTTGTTAACCGTTAATTAAGAGGGGGACCACAACCTGAAAAGTCTTGTTGCTGGTGGATCGATAGGAGCCGGCAGATAGAAAGTTGGAGGTAATGTGGTCTAGATCGAGATTGCGACGAGTTATGAATACTTGCATGACGAAGTATGAATACTTCTGTGATAGATAATTCAAAATTACTTCATCATAGATCTCATTTGAAATAAAAAATTGCGTAAAAGATTTTTACAATTTTAGATTCACAAAAATTGTCACAGATCATCAGAAATATGGGCGACATTGGATGAAGAAAAAAAAATCACCTTTAAAAATATGTAAAAGATGCATATGTGATGAGATAAATTGTTTAAAGAAACACTTGATATCTTATATATGAATACTTAAGAGTGAGTCTATGGTACTATGCATATCACGGGTTGGTCATGCTACGGCTCAATATTTGAGTTTTCAAAATTCTAATGATCGATCCAAACTGTTCATCATGTTTTCCATATTAATATGTGTTTAGAGACCAAATTTTACATTTTTTGAAATTATTTTACTATTTTTTTAGATATTTAGAAAATCACTTGATCTGAAAATTCTAGACCATTCAAAAACAGTGATTTTCAATAAATCTAAAAAAATAGTCAAAAAATTTCAAAAAATATATAATTTGGTCTCCAAACACATATTAATATGGAGAACAAGATAAATAGTTCGGATCGACCGTTAGAATTTTGAAAAATTGAATATTGAGCCGTATTACGGACCAAATCGTAATATGCATAGCACCATAGACTCACTCAATACTTAATATATTATATTTGATATCTTACATATGAATACTATATGAATACTAAATATATTAGATGTTAATACTTGCGTGCATAAGTATACATATTTACGCGTGTTAATTGTAAAAAATTTCAAATATAAGCAGTTCTCTTCACATTATTAATGATTGATACAATGATTGATACGTGTTTTCTTTTGTCTTTTTTGTGCTAAAAGTTATGGTCCACTCGTATAATTAATAATTAGAGAATAAATAGAAAAAGAAATATTTATTCTAATTTAATTTAAAAACATTATCATAAAAATATAAAAAAAACAAATGAGGAAAACCTTTTATCGCCTGCCCCAGCTCACGTGCCGTTCAACAGGATAAGTGTAGCGCAGTGCTGGGGCTTGCTTTCTCAGATGACGCAAGGAACTCGAATAAATTGCTTTCGCATGTCAGTCAAATGAGTCAATTATTAGGTCTTCCAGGCTTTTTGTGTACTTTTTGGGAGGAACAAAAAGATACATCATAAGTTCATAACATGACGATATTTTTTTCATTTTAATAATTTTGGAGTATGTATGTATGTATGTATGTATGTATTAAATAAACGTTACTATGAATAACACGCACTGATCTAAAAGATGCATGAGCATGACATATTGACATGCCGATATTTTTTTATTTTAATAATTTTGGAGTATGTATGTATTAAATAAACGTTACTATGCATAACACGCATTGATCTGTGTTATGATCAATATTTCTATTTTAATCGATCTAAACCATTCAAAATATACTTATAGTTCAGATTTATATTTTTTATTATTATTTAATTATGTAGAAAATCACTTGATATAAATATTTTAGACCATTCGAGCTTGTTTAGTAATATGAGAATTTTGTGAGAATGTGAATTTTCTATATGTGAATGAGAATTTCAATTTGTCAAAATCAAAGTCATTTAACTCATAGGAAATTTAGAATATAGGTGTTCGGCAAATGCATAAAAAATTTGTTAGGATGTTGATTTGTTTTTCTTCTTATAGTAGATGTAATACTATAATTAAATTATACTAAGTGTATTAATACTAATTAGTAATTACTTATCATGATCAATATAATTGTATACATCATATATAAAAAAAAATTAAATGGGTAAATTGACTATACATTGTAAAGTGACATCAAAGTGAACTGACCACACACTGCAGATAAATGAGTGAATTGACACACACTATAAAGTGATATCAGAGTGAACTGATCACATACAACAAAGTGATAAATGAGTAAATTGACTACGCACTGCAAAATGTTAAATGAGTGAACTGATCACACACTAAAAAATTATATCATAATTGATCATACATTACAGAGTGTTGCTAGTTTAATTAGCTTAATCTATTAAAATTAAGTGTTGCTAGTTTAATTATGCTTGTTTAATTAATTTTAGTCCTTGTATTATTAAATTGTATTTGTTTAATTGAGTACTTGTACAAGTTAATTTTAATTTAATTAATTTAACAAGCATTGATGAATATAATTCCTCTTTTAATTAATTAATAAACAAATTAACTATATATGTTAATCAATGGACCGATAACTGCTAGAACCTGAGACAAGTCATAAAAATATATTTTTTTTGAAACAAAACTGCAGGAGTATATGAAACAATATCACAGGAGCATTCACAATATAAGGATCAACCAAGTTTAATTAAACTTTTGGAATGCGGTCAACAATCAACAATTCAATTAATTTTTTATTTTTTGCAAGAGTTGTGCCATCTTGGAAAAAAAAAGGGACCTCCAAGTCAAATTTTTTATCCTCATAAAATCTGAAGGGGACAAAGGAAATATACCTATGAGAATTGTGAAGTAGGAAATAAAACTTGAGCACCGAACGGGTCATAGAAAAAAAATATATCTACAACCTTACCTTTTCCCAAAAAAATACTATGGAAATTGAGTTGTCGAACAAGGCCTTCAAGAATATGATTTTCTACATATATAAAAAATAGTAAATTTTAAAAAAAAGTATATAAAATTTAATTTGCAAGTACATTTTTGTCTGATAATTATTTAAACAACTATAATTGACTATCGCAATATTCAAAACTAAAATATTAAATCATAGCACAAACCAATCTATGCTATGCATAGTACTATAGCCTCACTCTTAAATAATTTAAAATTTCAATGTTTTAAAAATATGTTGGGGCAACTTTAAATAATTTTTGTTTATATAAAATTTGATTATTAAGCTACTTACGTGTCCATTAAAAATCTATAAATTTACTCTTAAGTTATCGTTTAAATGATTTGTTTTGAAAATTTATTTTCAAAATTGTCAACATAACCATTATTAACTTATTCATCCTCTTTCATTTTTCAGATATCTAAATTTTGTTTTCGATGTATTTGCTATTTATTTGTTTTCTTCAATGTAACTTTATTTTATTTTCAGTAATCCGAGTATAATTATAGTGTTTTTTCAGTAATCCGGTGTATTCATCTATAACATATATGTATTTTTCAGTTTCAACTTATTTTCTTTTATTAGTTTAGTTTTTCAAGGTGTTAATTTTTAACGTCGTACTAACAATCAAAATATTTTCGTCAATTTAAAAATTAGGTATTCGTCCGTGAAATTTAATTGTATATTATGAAAATTTAATTAGTTATAATGAAAATGTTCGTGAGTGGATAATAAATACATTTATGTTAGATTGACTCCTAACCTTTTTTTTTTGTTGAGTGAACCGTACATACTTGACAGGGCATTACTTCGAGCCGTTCGACAATAGAAGTAGGATTAAAGTTTAATCTAAGGGACTCATATTAGGTTGTTTTAATTTGGGGAATAAAAATTAAGGAGACTTAATTCTCAGGTAATAGCGCTTTAAGGTTTGGACAGAGGATTAAGATTTAGATAAAAGAAGGCTAAAGAAAAGAATTTTAATTCTCTTAAAGAGCCGGTATTTAGAAGGATTAACCGACTAAAAACACTAGAGAAATGAAAGGAAGTTTAAGGAGATTTAATCTTGTGTTGCCGAAAGGCTCTAGATTTAAGTTTTTTAAAACATAAATATCTTCTTTTATTTGGAATTTTAAAGGATTTGTGTTTGTCCTATTTATAATTATTATTCTTGAGCCGTCCGATTAGTTCAATATAAGATTTTTTTTTTTTTAAATAATACCGTAAAGTTTGTACAGTCAGATAAGTAAATAAGATAAATGGACACCACATAAATTAGAGTTCTCTAAGTTTCGATTTATGATATTGATTGACCTCCAATTTTTCCTATAAAGTTTGTGCAGATTAATTTTGGTGAAATCGAATGCGCATAATTTTATACTTTGTTTTTATGTATTGCGTATCTTACATATGAAATTGGATTTTGTTCAACTTTTTCTTTGGCCCAAATGACCGTAGGCTTTGTTCAAAAGAGTTTGACAATTTATTCAAACTCAAGTTGTTTGATCATATCAAGATTAGTTTTTCAAATTTAAATTTAAATAGTTTTATGAATTTAAACAGTCTGTACAAACATAACGCAGATTAAACGGTTTAGCTCTTGATTTGGATAAGACTTTCAAAGTCCTTTGCCAAAAATCTTACCACTCAGTCAAAGGAAAATAGTTAATAAAGTTTAATTAGGATATTTTCTCAAAATAACAAACAGAATAAAAAATCTAAAAAGCCGAGGATAAAACCGTCATAAAAAAATTCATAAGTGCGTTCGCACTCGGGTGCTTGGCAGTTGGCACAGCGCAGTCCGGGAATAGTTAATGGACTGGGCTTTGGTGAGTTCCCATTTCGGGCCTGATTTTTTGCCAAATGGATTTCATGATTTGGGTCATTGTAACGTGCTAGTTTCTTTAATCTTGTTAAAATGAAATTGCACCGCACCTACTTTTATGTTATTACAATAATAGTTATATTGTTTACTTTAACCTTTTTTAATTTAACGAAAAGCAGTATTAAAATGTATCATCAATTTAGTGCTCCAATTATGTTTCATATTTTTATTTTTATTTTTAAAGTTTGAACAGTTAATTTGAATCACTTAACATAATCTTCATATATGAAATATGTTTGGAGACCGAATTTTATATATTTTGGAACTTTTTTAGGACATTCACATCCCAACAACTCATATGAGTTTCTAACTAACTGTTAATTATTTCTTAAAAATTAGGGTACATTTTGCTGGAGGTCACTAAATTTTGTTATTTGTTACGAATTGATCACTCAACTTTGATTTATTCCTCATCGACTACTAAATTTTATATTTATTTCAATTAAGTCACTCCGTTAATATTTCTATCCAAAATACTATCAGAATGCCACGTAGACGTCAAACTCATCATTTTTTAAAATTAAAAATTATTGAGACAATTTGGAGACACCATGCATCCTTCTCTCTTCCTTTTTCTTTATCTTCCTCTTCCTCAGTGACCCTTTCATTTTTCCAACCTCCTCCCATTCTTGCAAAAACACAAACACTTCAAGGCTGTTCCGCCAAAAACACAAATATAACAAAATTTATTTTTCCATCTCTGACAACTTCTTCACAGCTTACTTTGAAACTCCAAATAAATATTTGACCGGGCATAAATGTAATTCAAATTAAGATTGTGTACAATCACAATCAGTTCTTGGTTTGATCTATTGTAGTGCCATGTATTGACTGCAATCAATCTAGTATACGTATTTTCATGTGCGCTATGGGGAACATTAGTTGGGTATGCAGATTAATAGTTTTTTTCTGGCATATTAATATTTCTCAAGTCTTCGTTTAGACTGAATTAATGGAATTAAGAAAATCAATTGAACAAATTGAATCGTTTAGACTAAATTAATTGGATAAATTAAAACATTATTAACTTATCAGAAAAGGGTAGAAGAATTTAAACATACTTCCTTGAGAGGTCTCTTGGATAATGGGAAGCTTGAACCTGCTTATAGTAATATGCATTCATATATACAATCAAGAAATCAATGACCTGAATTCATCAAGCCTTGAGAGAACGGTTTTAAAGCATAGAAGAGATAGTTCCCAAAATGCAGCTTTAATTAGAGAATCAAAGGGATCATCAGTACTAGAACAAATAGTTGAGATACGCAACAGGTCATACAAATTCAAATTTGAGGATATTGGAGAAAGGGGTTTGACTGAAGAGAATTCAGAAACCCAAGATCAAACTGACAATAATACAAATTCTAACGATGAAAAGTACAACAGGGGCACGGAAGAGGGAATGTAGAATAAGATAAAAGAAAAATACGAAAGATAAATCTCAATTAAACATGAGCACAGAAGAGGAAGAGAAATAAATTTTTGGCGAAGGGATGAAAAAAGAAAGGATCACGGAGGAAGAGAAAGAAAAAGGAAAAGAAAGGATGCATGGTGTCCTCAAATTGTCTCAATAATTTTTAATTTTTAAAGAATGATGAGTTGGATGTTTACATGACATTCTGTTAGTATTTTGGATGAAAATGTTGACAGAGTAATTTAATTGAAACAAATACAAAGTTCAGTGGTCGTTGAGAGACAAATCAAAGTTGAGTGACCAATTTGTGACAAATAGCAAAGTTAGTGACCTCCAGCGAAATTTACCCTAAAAATTAAGGATTTTAAAGTTTCTAACTCTCACATTCCTTGAATTAATTTTAGAGTTTGTTTTAAGCCTCATCAACAACAAATTAAAAAATGAGAAATAATTTGAGCTAATCATTTGGCCATAATAGATTTTATAAACAGTTTCTTAATAAAAAAAATTGCCTGCACAGTTTCTAAATACAAAACTCTCCTACATCTCTGAAACTGAATTAATTAGAAACTATCACATCAGATTAGAAACTCTAATAATACCAGGGATATAGATGCTCTTACTATTTTATTTAGATAGGTAAAAATCACTTTTTTGGATGGTCTCGAATCTTTTCAAAACAATAATTTTGTACATATTTACAAAAAAAATATAAAATTTGATCTCTTAGTACATTTTAATATAAATATCATGTTGAGTGGTTCAAACTTTGAAAACATAAAATTAGAATAGTTGCAGTACTGTAAACTTCACAAAGTTTAATAAGAAGAGCCAAATATATTGTTCGCAATTTAATTGTTCTCTCAAAAAAGAATATTGTTGGCAATTTGATCAAGAGATACTGTTTATATAATAATCTTCTCATCTAGATCTGTGGGTCCTCACTGCTTGATGCCTATAATAGTATAAGCCTATAAGGCAATAACAATAATATACGCATGCGTGCACACATTATTATGTAAAGACTTTTATTTGCTTCTTCTTCTAACATTTAGTACAGTTTTCATTACGAAAAACAACTAGCCAAAGCTTTACGTGACTGCGGCGCAGCGCAACTAGTTTTTGCTTAATCATATATAAACATCTCCATCAATATTATTATATTTGTGAAGTGAATCTTTTCATACAAGGTATCACTCTTTACAACAGTAGCTTACTAGCTAGTTTACTGGCACTTCTTCTTTTTTAAATAAAAAATAGATAGCACTTGTTTTTGACAGTATATTAATTGCGTCTAACGGATATATTGTAACTTCAAGTTATTGCCAATTATATATAATTGATTGAAGTAACTGATTACAACTACAAAGGTTACATGCGTGCATCAGCCATAGCAATACTTACGTAGTCAAATGAAAGTTTCTCAAATTATATCTGCTTCAGGGAATCAGGGTAAATATCAAAATTTACGCAGACAGCTTTAAGATTCATAGGAATCAACTGTGCACGAATCTTCATGCAGATCGAATGGCTCCTATTGAGCATCGAACCAAATTTGTTCCGATGCTCATCGGACCGTCCCATCCCGCTGCTTCAGAAATAAAAATAATACATATAATATGAAATTATAGTTAGTTTTTCAAGTCGACAGACCAAGAAACATTCAGAACAAAACGCAAAAATATAGGTCATGTTAACAACTAATTAAATTTATCCATTTTTCTCTTTGGGTTTTATAGGTTCTTTTACTTCTTTTTTTTATTAACACTTGAAAATTCCAGCTTTAGAGAAACCTGCGGGAGAAGTTTCCGAAGGTACATTAATTAGATATTTAGATGGCAAATCCATCAGAAGATTCTCTTTAAACCATCTCTTCTTCAATCAACACGTTTACGTGATTTACTTCTCACAAGTCACAACCAGTAGCTGGGACCCACCATTTGAATTAATTAATTAATAATTTCATTTTTCTCCAGTTGAGCAACCGTGTATATAATCTCTCTCTTAAAAATCTAATTAACTTGTTTCGCAAGAAATTTGATAGCTAAAAGACATAGCCACGCACTCAAATATTAATTACACGATTATTATAAAATTCCAGGTACCGAGTAACCGAGGTAAAAAATTGACATTTTGGAAAAGATTATTGTGTTTGCAGTGTATAATACCCTTCCCGGATGGGGTCCACTGTTTCATTTATAAATTTTAATTCTAAAAGAACACAATTTTGTATTTAGTTAATTAATTTCCTCGCAAAAAGAGGTGACGACATTATGTCCCGTACATTACAATATCGTATTTTTATCATATTTAATTAATTAGCAAGTATGAATAGATACACTACAAGATTTAGTGGGATCACATCGATAATTGGGTTCATTACTTGCACTATATATAAATTAAATTAATGACGAAAGGTGTCTCCATTAATTAATTGAATGGAGAAGAAAATTGAATTATTTATTAATTGACAATGATGTAGTTTCCTTTATAAGAAATTGAGAGTTGTGTTCTGTACGTCTCCCTTCCCTCTCTAGTCTCTAACTCTATAAATTCTTTAGCTACTCCTCAAACCAAGAATTCCTTGGCTTGAGCTGAGAGAGAGCATGGATGAACTTGAAGAGAGAGATATATTGTGGCCAGATCAAAACAATCACTGCACCGGCCTTGCCATTGCCGACCAAATGCAGTCGACCTCACAAGAATCCCCATCGATTAATATAATTAGGGGTTCGGCTCCCATTGCCATTCCTTCAAGAGAAGTTGGTCAGAGAAATATTCTCGAAATGGACTCAGATGAACATGACCAAGGCGGCTCCAGCAATCATGCTTGTAAGAAGATAATACCACCGCATGTTATTGTTGCGCGGAGATTTGCTGATCGAATGTTTTCAGTCTGTTTCGGTAATGGAAGAACTCTGCGAGGTCGGGATCTTCTCAACTTCAGGAACTCTATATTTCGAATGACTGGATTTATCGAATGATCGATTAAGCAAAAAAATTCAGAAAAGAAAACGAAGTTTAATTTATTTTTTCATTTTATTTTTTATTGCTGTTACCAAGTTATAGCAAAAAATGGTTTTCTCTATACAAAAATTGGATCTTTAGAATATTTTATTCACTGATGCAAAAGTTTGTAAATATTTGAGAAAAAAAAAAAAGATGAATAAGAAGGAAAACTCTTTTGTTGTACAACTTGTACATGTAAGATGAAGCGTGAAGGAATAGTTTGACTTGCTTGTATAATCAAGGAATATGTTTAATATTCTTTTATTATACTATTGACTATTTCATTTCTAAGAAAAATCAAATACATGAATATGACTTCAGATCGTTTGCATTATACTTTATAGAGCGTATATATATAAGACTGTCCAGTGACACAGAGATCTGTACGTACGGTATAATATTAATTAGTTAGATAAATAAGGTTTACAATAGGCATTATCTTAAGAAAGCATGGAATATGCTAGCATGCTACGCGTAGCATAGGGGACTTTCGTGCAACAGCTCAATATTTGACTTTTCAAAATTTTAACAGTTGATCCGAACCGTTCATCTTGTTCTCCATATTAATATGTGTTTGGAGATCAAATTTTATATTTTTTTGAAATTTGTTTACGATTTTTTTAGATTTATTGAAAATCGTTGTTTTCAACAAATCTGGATCATAAAAAAACAATGATTTTCAATAAATCTTAAAAAATAGTAAAAAAAAATTCTAAAAAAATGTAAAATTTGGTCTCCAAATGCATATTAATATAGAGAATAAGATGAAAGATTCAAATCGATCGTTAAGATTTAAAAAAAAATTGAATATAGAGCTGTTGCACAAAGGCTCTCTATGCAACGCGTAGCATATTCCCTGATATAAACATGAATAATAATATAACCGACAAAATATATACAAAAATAAACGTCCTGGCCATGGAATATTAAATTTTGTAAACAATAAACTAGTCACCATCCTGTTGAGATATACTCTTAAGGAGAAAGATTTTAAGACTGTGCCTCAGTGTGCATATCAGTAAGAATGAACAAACCGGTTTTATCATTTTTCACGGGAAAAATTTCTGCGTGCGTGCGAGAGTAAGATTGGACACTAGACAAGTGTTTTCTTTCGTAATTCTATGAATTTTGCTCCTACATATATATATATAAAATTTACATGAATGAGTGTATGACATCCACCGATCAAACTATTGGTATTGGGAGGTCCATAATAAGTTTTTATTATTCATACTGGTTTAATGGGCATCAGACCGGTCCTCGAGTAAAACAGTTTTCGAGTTTAATTAATTGGACAAATCTGTAGAAAGTCCGTAAACTTTTAAGATCTGTATATAATGAACGGTCCTGATTCTGTCCGTGATCTCTGCAAAGTGCAAAGACGGACCCGCCGACGACCGACCAAATATCCAAATATGATTTGATGTTTGTTTCGAATCGTTAAGTTGAATCCTCATCCAAATTTATGAATCTGTTTAAATTCACCGAATTATTTATATTTTTCATTTTTTTGTTAAGAATCTTGGGTCGAATTAAACAATCTATCCAGATTGAATATCGTATCAAATTTGTGAGCATTGTACGTACTCGTGATAATTTTACCATCTAATTAAATTTTAGGTATCAAAGAATAACAATGACAATAACAAAATCTGGTCGGAAGGATACACATGCAGTGATGTGTTTCTTTCTTACAGAAAAGCTCCATGCATGTATGCCAGATTGAAAGAGTTTTAGACTGGCTACACAGAATGTCATAGAGAAAGCGGCACACAGGAACCAGAGTTGTCTATATTTTTTCAAACACCCAGCTGTGATGTAACTAATCATAGATAGATGTACGGAAAAAATCACCACACGCCTGTGGGCAGGAATTTTTTTTATAAATCATAATTAATTAAATAAAATTTAGCAAAGTAGTATGATTATTATTTTTTTTGTTTTAAAAAATCACAAAGACTGAATTAGAATTTGGTCTCCCTATTTACTTTTTTCAGGGATCGAATCTCCAATTCGGTCTCCAAGCTTTTTCCATTTTTCGTGTAAAAAGCTATTTTTTTTAGATCGAATTGGGAATCGGTCTCCCATGTTTTTTTTATAAACCATAATTAATAAAAATAATTTTTTTGTTTAGTGTAATTTGGGTTTTTGTAGTGTAATTAATAATTATAGAATTTTTAAGTTTGCATGCAGAGTAATTTATCGATATTTTTATTAATATCCAACTTAATATAGAGCATTCAAAAAGTTATTACACTAACATGTAGAGCATTCAAAAATACACAGAATTGACACAAATTTCAATTTATTTGAATTTTTCTACAGTTAGTTATGAATTTTCAAAATTCAGATTTTAAAAAAACTTTAAATAGCCATAACTTTGACTAGGAAAGTTGGATTTGTGTGTATAACCACTTTTCCGAAAGGCATAACCCGGACATCCGAAGCATCATAATTTAAAAAAAATGTCATTTAGTGTCTTAAAATTCAGTTTAAGTTTTCTGTCAATGATAGATATATAACGACCAGTTTTTGTTCAGTATAATTTAGGTTTTTGTAGTATAATTATTAATTGTAGAATTTTTTAGTTTGCATACAGAGTAATTTAGTTTTTTGCATGTAGTATAAATTAATTGTTGAATGATTTAATTTTTTAGTGAAATTTAAGTTTATGTAATGTAATTGTTAATTGTATAATTTTTTAGTTTGTATATAGAGTAATTTAGCTTTTTGCATGTAGTATAAATCAATTGTTGAATGATTTAATTTTTTTAGTGTAATTTAGATTTTTTTTAGTGTAATTGTAGAATAATATAAAGTAATAAAATAAATATTAATATTTAATTGAATTTGCATGTCATGCATGTTAATATTTAATTGAATTTGCATTGAACTACCCGTGCAACTATGCAACCCGGTGTCAGGTTTGGTCAAAATAATAATAATAAGATAATTATGAAATATAGATCTACATGTGATGTGGTCAAACAAGCACTTTATAAGAAACAGCATGAATTTGCAAAGCTTCTAATATATACGTCTCTTTCTTTTCAGAAGAAAACTGTGACGCTTTATGATTACTTCACATACTATAACTCAATGATCAAAGTAAACGGACACCAAAAAAACAAATAAAAACAATCAAAGTAAACGTACGGACAGTACGTACTTGGAAGTTGGAACCGTCCAAAAATGACTTGGTAAAAGCTGAAACTTCTTAAAAACAATCAGATATTCTTTAAATATAAAAATGTTTGGTTCTCCTCTTGATTCTGTGTTCCCAACTTGAGGAAAAATCTGTGTAGATTTGTTCAACATACCCGATCTATAGGCACGTTCGTTCTCCTTTTGGGCCCAAAAAAAGGCCTTTATAAAATGGATTTGATTACGGCCCAATAATTATTTGACCCGTACCAATTACATTGGACTTTAGAAAGAAGTTTGTCGTCTGGTCGTACCACATCCTAAGACTTTGATAAAAATGGGTGATACATTACGCTGCCTTGGTTAATTGAGTACCGCCGACCGGAAAAAGTGACCTTTCCTTTGCTATTCTTTTTCCGGTGACAAATGATAATACATGATAATAGATGTACAGGAAGGAATCAGCACACGCCTGCGGTGTAAAATTGTATTCGTATTTATTATATTATTTTAGATATAGATATCAGATATGGATGCGAATCAGATATTAAATATATATGAATACAAATCGGATATTGAACAGATACAAATATAGATATGAATATAATTCGGATAATTAAAAATAAATTACTAGTGTATATTTTAGTAAATGATAATATTTAATTATATATATTTTTTCATTCATAAATTAAATATAATATTTTCATAATAAATTTGTTGGTGACAAAACATATATTATACTATCAAAATAACCGTCATTAATTATTTCATAGTGTTATATTGTTCATTAGGATATATTTTATATGCACTTTAATAAATTATTGGTATGTATATGCAATTTAGTAAATCAATTTAAGAACAAAATGTAATTTTTTATTTTTTTTAGTTTAGAGGTATAAACAGTTGAATATGGATAGTTACAAATAGTTAAAAATTAAATTGTATCTTTATCCATTATAATTTTTTAGATACGAATAAGAAAACAAATTGAATCATTCAAGTAATTTTCTGGATTTGAATCCGGATAAACGGATGATATCCAATCTGTTTACACCACTGTTATTAAAACCGAAGCGGACCAAACGGATGGACCGGAATAAATTGGAACCGGAACCAAGGCCGGGTCAGTTTGTTGATAAGACCAAATATGCATATCAACTGGGAAAAAATAAAACAACCAGAGGGTTTTTCCAAAACCGGTGGATCAAACCAATCGGTCTTTCATGTTTTTATTGAAGTTTGAACTAGCAGAGTCCCATTTGGCCTTTTATTCCTCGGTAAAAGGTAAAGATAAAATGGATCCAGTTATTCTGTGTGCAAATTTGTGTAGTTTTTTGTGTTGTTGTAATGTATTATATTTTAAACAATTATGTATTTGAATATGATACGTCCTCATAATATTATTTCTTTTTTAAAAATTATTTTGAACTTTAGAAAATTTAATATGAATTATTGACGGTTCTTTTCTATCACAACAAATAAATTTTTAATCTTCCATCTTTTTTTTTGTTGATTTTTATCTCATCCCATTAAACTTTTATTTGATATATTAGCTCAATAATACACATTTTTATACCCGTACACTTAGTTGAAATTAATCAAGAACCAATTAATACTTTTATTTTATTTGGATAATAACCTTTTTATTAAATAATTCAGTGTTATTAAAAAAAAAAAACCTATTCACTACTAACTGGACTTTTTTTTACATGCCCACACCCCACCTTTAAAAATAAAAAATAAAAAAATCCGGTTAATAATTAACCGGACTCAAAAAAAAAAAGTCTGGTTAACGGTTAACCAGAAATTTGATTTGGGTCCGGTTAACCGTTAACCGGTTTGGATACTTTTAGATTTTTACAATCCGTTTGATTATTTTTTGAAATTCGTTTTATTTTATGGATATAAATAAAAAAAATGGGGCCCCTGTGGGCTATGGTGCTGTACTGTCTTAGTCTGGTAATTATAAAATTCATAGTCAACGGCTGCTCACTGCTCAGCAATCAGGATAAACTAGAGACCCAGAGTTGAGTTGAATGGAACTACTCGCATGCAAGATGCAACCAGGTGTGGTCAAAATAATAATAAGATATATGCGAAATAGAGATCTCCACGTGGTTAAAAACCTCATTATAATAATTAGTTGAATTTGCAAAGCTTCTAATATGATGACTATGACCCTATGATTACTTCTCAAACTATAACTCAACAATCAAAGTAAACGTACGGATAGCACTTGAACAGTAACAAATGACTTGGTAAAAGTTGAAACTTTTTAAATTGAACCATTGAATTAAACCAGATAGTCCGTGTACTAAATTGATATTATTGAGATATTTAAAGTTTGGTTCTCTTGATCCAGAGTTCAGAACTTGAGGATTTGTTCAACATACCCGATATATAAGCAAGTTCGTTCTCTTTTGGGCCTAAAAAAGCTTTTATAAAAATGGGATTTTGATGACGGCCCAATAATAATATGACACGTAGAAATTACATTGGACTTTAGAAAGAAGTTTGTAGTACACTATCCTAAACCCTCCCAATAATAATAATATCACGCTGCCTTTTAGTTAATTGAGTACCGCCCACCTGACCAAGTGACCTTTGTTACCTTTACCTTTCTTTTTCCGGTGGCCTAACACTTGTTTTTAAGGGACACGAAGAGTCTAAATCAGTGATAAAACATGGTCGGAATTCTTCCAAGGTTTAACTTTAATTTGTCCCATACCATTGTCCCTCAAGTCTTTCAACTCTTTAGTTGTTTTTATAAAGTCAAGTAAACTTTTTAGTTAACTACTGATGGAGTGATGATGCTATATTGTCCATGTTAATAAACAAAAATACAATCACATGGAAAAAGTAGGTATGTGCTTGCTACATACCTGTGTGTATATATATATATATTAATTTTGAAATTGTTCATGCGAACAAAATGTGAATGCATCACAAGATTGGTAGATTTTTTTTTTTTTCTTTTCTTCAAGCAGAAAGTTTAATATTTTAAAAGAATAGAGTTAAGCGTTAAGATAAAATTTGTCCTATGAGGAGATATTTTTTATTTGCGGAAAGATTATGAGTAAAGCATTCATCTTTAAGACAAAGATTCATACTTAGTCATCTAACTGTTTTCTCTTAAGATAAAAATTGAGGAAGACACCTCTTCACTTTTAAATATCCACAAGAGACCTTACAAACAGGTTTGAAATATGCGACCTTCTACACTAAAGATATTTTCGTTAACCATAAAATCAAAACATTATTCTCAAATTTGGAGCAATATTTAATCAATTATGGAATTTTTACCCAAATCAGTAGCTGTTCAAAACTAGTTTATCTTGTTCAACTAAGTCAGTCTTTCTTTAGATTAGCCAGTTTGAATTGCTTCTGGGAAAAACTTCCATATATAACAGTATATGCATCCTGCTGTATATTACAGAATTACGTTTTTACAACACAGGTTAAAAATATATCTATAAAGAACCTGTATAAACTGGTACGCAGAGCAAGGTTGAGCAGAGACTGAAGGCTGCACCAACTTCTCTCTCCTCAATTCTCAACTCTACAATTGAAATGATATTTGTACTTTGTCAACTATTTGACTATATACTAACAATCTATTCTATTTCATCTAAAGTTCTCATTCTATGACCCCACAGGTTCTGAGGAATTCATCAGAGCTGTTCAGGTGGGCCCGCCACAATTCACGCGAGCCAAGGTAGCCGATCTCTAGCCACGGCTTAGCAGGTCCATTGAAATGAAAAACTGCATGGGATTGTAATAGGCTTGGATCTGGTTCGTTCCAACCCAAGTCCGACACAAGCCATGAAGATTCAATTGGGTGCATGAACCCATTGAAGGCTATCAAAGCAGGAGCTAGAGATCCCAGTGGCCAGAGCAGAAGCCCAGACTCCCGATTCTGCATCAGAAGAAAAAAAAAGTACAAGGGCTCATTTGTAAAATATCCAAAAAGACTCTGGTCAGGTTCACTGAAATTGAAAAGGATTTATAGGTAAAATTGACCTACCTTTCTTAGCCAGAACTGATAAGTTTTGGTGATGTCGCTTTGCCTCCAAGCCGGTAAATCAAAAATATTTACACCCCATGACCATGTGCAATTATCTTTTGCTGAGCCAAGTGGAGTATTTATTATAATTGGGTTTGAAAAATTCAAGTAACTATCTATTCTCTTGTCAGGGTCAATACAAAGAGTGGTGTTGTCTTCTTCATTTCGAATAGTATCGATGATAGAACCAATCACCTTGCCTCCAAGGTTGAGATTATATAACTCAGCCAGGTCACACTGTACCACCACATCATCTTCTAGTAAGATCACCTTTTCTAACTTAGGGAAGAACTGAAGAGTAAAAAAGAAAAAAAGAAATACCATTTAGGTCTCATCCTAGTGAGATAGTAGTATGTAATTTCTTGTTCTTTGTTACTTTTGCCAATTATGCATAATACTTGTCATATTAGCTAAAAAACCCGCAAATTTTGGTATTAACAAAAATAACAACTAAGAATAACTACTTTGTAAAAAGGGAAAAACTTACCTCTGGAAGATGTATCTTTAAATAATTCAACAAAGAATAACTACTTGGTTTCAAACTCTCAAGCCATTTAACCTCCCAGTCACCTCCCCCATATTGACTATACATGGATTTACTTAGCCGTACTTCCTTTATTGTCTCCACAACAGATAGACCAAGATCAGCCGACAAATCAAATTGGTGCAATCCCTTAACCTCTACCACTGCCGGGTGGGCCTGGTGTAGTGCAAACCATGCATGCATTGCAAAGAACGTCTTCTTATCAGTAATAATGTGAAAAACCAACTTATTAGGGTTTTTGGAATGTTTTATGGTAGAGGATATAACAACTGAGGCGGCAAGTATGTTGTCGGTTAAGAGAGCTATATGGAGATATGACGCGTTGGTTAGGCATGAGATATGATGGGATTCTGGCAAGGACGATCTTGCAAGGGAATTGATGGAATATTCTTCTGCGAGGAGCAGAGTGAGGCAATGGAGAGATTTTGGGACGGAGACTGATGCTAGGTGGTGATAGAAGGATGATCGGAGCCTTGCAGAGCGTGCCTTGTGTTCCATTTTAAGTATCTGATCAAAGTTCATATGGGTAATAAACTTACAGTTAAGTTGGAATAAGGACATAGAAATACTATAGAAGTGATTTCATACAAATTGTAATTGATTAAATATTTATCTATCAGTTCTTCATTATCTAAGACATCAATAAAATACATAACAGATGGTAAATGCTGGTACAATATGTTCTCCCAGACAATGCCACATCAAAGCCAATTAATCGCTTCATTTATGTAATGAAGATGATCATTTGTCTACATTCAATGTCCAAATTAATTGGAGATCAAAGATTTTTCGACAAATTAATGTAATAGTGATATAAATTGTCTTATGTAAAAGATACTCAATTTGATACCATTATTTGATAATGACTTTTCCACCATTTGCAAATCTATTATCATTATTGAGAATGTATGTTAAGAAAAGATATACCTTACAATTTGGATATACATTAGCATTATCCATGAAGCAAATGATGTATACAATAGCAGGGAATCAAACAATTGAATATATATATCAACTATAAATGCCAAGTAATCAATAAATTAAAGTACCATGGCCTTGATTTTTAACACAAATGTAGTCATATCCAGTCTGTCGTCAATCGAAATGGAATTCATCTCGGCAACAAACCCATCTAAAGAGTCCGGTGCAGATTCAACAGTTGCACTGTTCATCTTGGTTTCATCAGTTCCTGTTCTTCCCCATTCCGCTCTAAGCTCCTGCTTTTAGTTTTTACAACAACTGAGAACTAAATTTGGGTGGGAAATCTAGAAACTTTTTATTTGTCAATACGGGGTTTTAAGATAACAACATTTATATTTCTGTTTTAAAAAATTACAAAACCCTGTTCAGCTACTAAATAGAAATTTTGCTTATAGCATAAAAATAGAAATTTTTGTTACTGACACGGATTTGGATATATGCGTCTATGTCATGATTAAGAGATGTGCTCATCAAGAGAGTTTGGTGCGCACAACTCCAAAAGTATATCGAATTGGCTTCAAACGATGAATCAAAGCCGTTGAAATTCATGTACTTCATAACTGATGCATGTACATGCAAAATTTTAAAAGTTTCGAATTTATTTGCTACAAGAAATTATGAAAAACAATTATATAAAACAACTGATAAAATATTTATTTCTTTGACCGCTTAATCTTATAGCAAATGAATTCAAAACTTTCAAAATTTTACATTACATGCATCACTCATGAAATATGGATTTCAATTGTTTGAATTTATCACTTGAAGCCAATCCGATATAATTTTGGAGTTGTGTTCACCAAATCCTCTTAGTGAATATATCACACCATAGTTTTACTCCATGATTAATGGCTGAATAAATGCATCATAAATTAGCATGGTTTTGCCAAATTTTCTAAAATGAAATATTAGTGACTTAGTGTTATATTATTAAAAGCAGGGATAGACGGGAACAAAATCGAGGATCTTCGTTCTTCATTTCAGTACATTTGACCCTTCCATAGAACGGTGTGCCAATGACGAGCTGTTCCAGGAGCAACCAGAATTATCCTTTTTTCCTGTGTCATCCTGAGTGGATAGATCCTCTGTTTCATTCTTTCAGGTACATTTCCTGTGGTGTAATTATAGGCCATGTGATGTGACAACACAGAATACACATAGTATAGGCCACACACAGATAGTTTTACATAATTATCCACTAGACACCACCCCGTGAATCGCTCTCATTATCTCAGATAGATCAATAGCCGCAATTCAGGCAATTTTGTCTCAGTTTATCGCTTCACTCCAGACATTTATTCCTACTCATTTATAGTAGATCTTGCACCGTCAAAAAGACAAAAAGAGTAAAGAACAGTAACTAACCAAACTGCCGGACTCACCATTGATGGATCACCTTCTCCAATCAAACTCCAGCCCAGGCAGCCTGATTTCAAGCATTTAAACAAATAAAACGCTCTTATGTCACCATTTCTTATTATCAAAGGAAGAGTCAAATTAATAAGAAAAAGAAAAAGAAAAAGAAAAAGAAAAATGGAAACATGAAATGGAATTGAAAAACTTACTAATGGAAGGACATATGGAAGCACCAGCTTCCAGAGCGAGAAATGCTGTGCGTACGAAGAGAAGTGGCAAGAGAATACCGAGGAGGAGAGCGGTGGGGACCGCAGACCTGGAAGAGAATCGCCTGTACGGACTGTTCGCCTTCGCTAGTCCATCAGGTGAGATCTGCGTCTTCATTTTGAGCGAATTTCTTTTAATCCAATCAGAATAGAGGCAATTCACTGTCACTCATCAGTAATACAGTATTACTAATACTCCGCTCTAGGTATGATAAAGAGAGAGGAAAAGCGCGTGAGAGTAAGCGCGAGTGAGGACTGAGGAAGAGTTAAGCGGGGAATTTGTGATTCGGCCTGTTATGGATTTGTGGGGAGTATGAAATTACCAAGTTACCCAATGCTAATCGGGTTGATCAGGAGGCCACCGACAGATGGCTGAAAGCGACATGCTCCATCTTTTAGATTTATCTGTAGTACCACCCCAAGCAGTCAAACGTGTGGCTATTCACCGTCAGGATGATTCCACGATTATTGCTCCAGCTGTAAAGGCCATGGGGAAGTTAACGTAGCTGGGTCCCCGGTGTAACTGACTCAAAACACGATAATAAGCTTTGTTTGCGCCACTTAATATTTGGTCCCCCCGGCTTGGATATGTTCTGAAATCCAATTATCCAAGCGGTTAATAATTGGTTAATCGGGCCCAACCTATGGCCGTTAATAGATTGAATCGGATTGAAGCGGTTAATTCACGTGCTGATTTATATTTAATTCAAATACAATTTCATATTTATTAGCATAGAATTCAATGAAATTTGAATAAAATTAGACGTCTTAGTCAAAAAAATAAAAATAAAATACATACATGATATGAGCGAATATAAATATCTTATATGATAAATATATAGGAATAGAGATTAATAAATTTATTTTAAATATTTTTATGACTAATTATGATTTGATATCTGTAAACATAATACATTTAACTTTAAATCAATTCAATAATAATTAATACAAAATAACAATATTGCTTATCAAATTAACGAATTTGGATTTGAACAGTGCAAGATCTAAATATGAATCCAACAAATAATATATATATATATATATATTTCAGATTCACACGTGGGTTCAATAAAATATCAGATATATTTTGTAAGATCCATACACAAATCTTTTCACGTGGATTCGAATCGGATTATCAGATTTTAGATATTCATTAACATATTACCGGCCCCACCTAACCGAACATTGAAGTCTACATAATTTTGGTTTGGATCAAATTGGTAATTGTCCGTTTTAGTTGGCAAATAAGCACCACGGTCATGAGATTTAAAAAAATTCAGAGTCAAATATTTCATGAATTTGACTGCTGATTAGTTAGCATGACATTATGGAATTGAGTACCTGACCATGTAGATCTCTCCAACAAAGTAAAACATGTATTTCATATACAATTTGATTTATTTTTTATGAAACTTTTTTTTGTAGCACATAATGAGCTTAATGATTTTTTTTTTTTTTTGTACACAGAATAATATATAAAATAAATCATTTAAAAATGTAAACATTTGACTCAATCAGATAGATCACAATAAACTATTCAATTTTTTTTTGTTTGAACTCAGTCAAACAATTTTTAAACTCAAGCTTGCAATCTGTCTGATGAAATCAAGTCTATCTATCCTAATTTGAATGAACTTATTTGCTATCACTAGATGATCATCATACCATTAATTATGATAATTGATAACGATTGCGGATGTGAAAGTGTGTTCGCCATTAACACCTAATATAACATTTGCCGATCAATCACATCCAGATCCATATCCAAAACAGATTAGCATTTTTCCCCAATCAAAATCACCGATTGCCCCACTTTTATTCCCCACTTTACGTTTGTAATAAATGCATTTGTAAAAGAAACGGATTCAACTAGCAAGTGACCAGGCTGCCAGCCACTGCACAATTGCACATGCCAAGAGATCTATATGTCAGAAGCCCAAACGTTGTATTCAGTATTCACACATAAAAAGCTACATAACCTAGGATTTTCGCATCTCCCAAAAGTGGTATGCAGCTGTATGAGCAAATATGTCATCAAATAACATAAATTGAAGCTTGCAAAATATTGTGGGCCAAAACTACAGCCCATGTTGTCTGCGAAGCCCAAAATTTAGGTCCATTAATTCTCTTTAAATGCATCTTCAAGCCCACCAGTATTCCTTCATAACTGCGGGTATCCATCCCATAGAACCGTAACGTAAACGGGCCGCAAAACACGAATGAATTTGTGTGAATTTCCAAAGAAAAAAGAAAGAATATATCGCAGAAAAAAGATCGGCGATGCTTTCATTATTTGCAAAATATTTCTTCGGAAATCAAAAGGCAAGTCCACTTTGAATTTCGCTGAAAACAGTTCTTCGCTGGGACCTTAATATTTGTAATAGCCCCAAATTGCCCAAATACGCAATTACATAATTAATCAACATATCGAGGTCCTCATTTCGAGTGGAAAATTTATTAAATTTAAAAGATAGTAGGTTAGGAATTTATGAGTCAATGCACCTGCAATCTATTATTCTTCAAATTTTGCGTTTTGTTACTTGCTGAAAGTTGGAAACGAAAGAGTTAGCAGAGGAGACACAGAAAAATTAGATAATTGAGATTGAAGAAGCTAAATAAATTATTATTGTGTAATTTTATTTTGTAAGAGAACTAATATGTATAAATACTTATAAAAATTACAAAACATAAAAAACAAAACTGAAAAGTTTAATTCATAAGGTACCCCTTGCCAATGGAAAGAAAAGGCTAACCTATCGTAGTAATCAAATTTGTAAATTGATAGCTCAAAGGTTTAGATATGTAGATTATGAGTTTATAGATTATTATTACTTCACTATTTTTTTTAATTTAGTATTGTAATATTATTGATATATTCATCTTCAATATAGCTGCATAACAAATTTAGTCATTTGAATTTGCTACTAGTAATTTTAATTTTTAAATGCAAGTTTGTAGGTCCACATATTCTACGCATAAAAATGGTTGAGTTTTAAGATTTTTAAAACGAATTAAGTCATATTTCAATCATGTCAGAATTTGATTTTGGAATTTTCACGATATAAAATATACCACATGGTCTGGTCCATAGTGGACCGCCCAGATCCCTGACGGTCTGGTATGGAATTGGACCGTCAATAATCCTAACGGTCTGGTTAGATTTCAAAAAAAAAAATTTAGGTTATTTTGATAAAAACGTTTTTTTTTGAGTTATTAATAAAAATGGCCGCACATTATCCTTCTATAAGTTTCAACGTTTGCCAAAAAGAAAAAAAAAATTCCATAGTAAATTATTATGGGCCGTTACATACATTTGAGAGTTACAAGAATAAAAATGAAAATCAAAGCGCCAGGACGACGAAAATGAATGAAAGATTGACTTCAAAAATCACAGCTGCCTAGATATTTGCCTATGATATTTGCAATGCAGCAGCGTGTTTACAGCGTGTCCCACTTCTTATCCATGAATAAATTGATTTTATTAATGAACAATGCGCTACCTCGGATTCCCAATCTGCTCAGCTGGCCACAATAAAAGCCTACTTTTTCAAAAAAGAAGAGCACAATTTGCCTACTTTGACAGTACATAAAAGAAACATCTTATCTAGTCTTCTCGCCGTTGCTATCACTCGTGTAGTCCTCTGACTTGTCAAGTCCAACAAAAAAGGATAGTTGAACGCTGTAAACACGCGTATGAGAAATTGTATGTTCGAAACTCGAATAAAAGTATCATTTGAATATTAATTCGGTTGCGTGATTTAACTGTTAACTTTATATATGCTGATTCGATAAAACTTAAAAAGTAAAGCTGCTTTCGCGATCAACAAGTTCGATCCCGAAATGGAACTTCTAAGCACCTTCTCTGCCTTTTTGTAAAGCTTGAAAGTGGCAGCTAGAACTCTCTATCTGTTTTGGTGGTGTTCAATCCATAAACTGTATTGAAAAATCATAATATTTTATGGGCATTTTATTTGTTATAAAAAATGGAAGAAATATATATATGTATATATATATATATAGGACGTGGCTACGGTGCTACGGGTAGCTAAGAGGCCTCCATGCTACGGCTTGGATTTCGAGTTTTCAAAATTCTAACGGTCGATCCGAACCGTTCATCTTGTTCTCCATATTAATATGTGCTTGGAGACCAAATTTTACATTTTTCTGAATTTTTTTATTATTTATTAAGCCACTTTGAAAACCCCTGATCCAACGGTGACTTAACCCAACAGTAAAACTATAAACTACCGTTGAATCAACGGTTTTCAAAGTAGCTTAATAAATAGTAAAAAAATTCAGAAAAATGTAAAATTTGGTCTCCAAGCACATATTAATATGGAGAACAAGATGAATAGTTCGAATCGACCGTTAGGATTTTAAAAACTCGAAATCCAAGCCGTAGCACAGAGGCCTCTTAGCTACCCGTAGCATATTAGCCAAAAATATATATATATATATATAGAGAGAGAGAGAGAGAGAGTTGGGCTATGGTGCATTGCAATGCATGAAGGGATTTGTGCATTGAACTATAAATGTAAAATTTAAAATCCAAATGGCCGATCCAAATCATTCATCTTGTTCTCCATATTAATATGTGCTTGGAGACAAAATTTTATATTTTTCTGAATTTTTTTACTATTTATTAAGTATTTTACAAAATTGTTGATCCAACGGTAGTTGCTGATTTTACTGTTTTGTTAAGCCACCCTTGAATCAACAATTTTGTAAAATACTTAATAAATAGTAAAAAAATTCAGAAAAACATAAAATTTGGTCTCCAAGCACATATTAATATGGAAAACAAGATGAACGGTTTGGATCGGCCATTTAGATTATGAATTTTAGATTTATGGTCCAATGCACAAACCTCTCCATGCATTACAATGCACCATAGCCCAACTCTCTCTCTGTCTCTATATATATATATATATAACTCTCTTGTTTTTTCTCTGTCAATTATATGTTTTCATGCATAACAATGGATGAAAAGATAATGCCATGTATAGTGCCATTCTAATCTTAAATTGGAATTTATTACCTAATTTTATCAATTAAAAAAGACCAAACGGTCACAAGAACCGTTGAAACAATAAAGCGGGCGAGAGAAGTTTCTTAATTATTAGAATCAATAATGGAACAAAACTGTTTGACTTAGTCAACATTGTATGAAAACTTATATAATTTAAATTAATTGTAAATTTTAAAAGTGCCACAAAACAAATATAATACAAAAAATATTATATGTCGGCATATGATCCATACAGTCAACAAGTTGAAAGTACCATAAAACAATAACAACGACCCCTTGAAATGTGACGCATTCAATAATTATAGGAAAAATAAGGCATACCGACATGAGCGAAGTCACGAGAGAATATGTTTATTAATTTTTTTTTGTTACAACTTACAAATATATAACAGGTGGCTAGTATGGATGGTACTTTGATTTTGCATAAAACATAAAAGAAGAAAATTATTCAACGATGTAACAATCAATCACCCCTGTAGGCTGTAGCTGACAGTTAAAGCAAGTACGACTAAAAAAAACAATAACATGAAAAATTATGTATATATAATTAAACATAATCATATATCACCCAAGCAGCCTCACTATATTAAACATATTTCTCAACATAAAAATTGCGTGAAAATTCTATAAAGGACACAATCAGCCATCTTATTATTAAATTGGTTTTACAATAATCTTTGTTTCAATGCATAATTAAATCCCAACAAAAACAACAAAATGATTCAACCAATACAAATAATTTGTAATGTGCATAATCATATATATATATATATATCCTGTAAGAACAAATATCTCTCAAATAAACATAACCCTCAAAATAAAAATAATAAACAAGTACAAATAAATTCCAAGACCAACAACTAACAATCCACAGCTTTAAAACATTCTATAACAATACGACTAAAAGTCTAAAACCAATCAATTCAAAAACCCATAATTTAATATCACTACCATCACTGCAAATGACACCGACGAAAACCGGAAGACCGGAGCTGCTGATCCCGGCGGATTATTAGGAGTATCTTCATTAGGTGCTGATTTTGCAGGAGCACCAGAAGCAGATGGCTGTGTTGAAGGATTCGAAACAGGAGAACCGGTTGGTGGGTTAACCGACGGTGTAACTGTAAATGGAGATGGAGCTGGGCTTACAGAAGGTGGTGATACAGGAGAGTTTGTTGGTGGTGAAAGCAAAGGAGATGGAGCTGTGCTTACAGAAGGTGGTGATAGAGGGGAGTTTGTTGGTGGTGAAAGCAAAGGAGATGGAGCTGGGCTTACAGAAGGTGGTAATAGAGGGGAATTTGTTGGTGGAGAAAGCAAAGGAGATGGAGCTGAGCTTACAGAAGGTGGTGATAGAGGGGAGTTTGTTGGTGGTGAAAGCAAAGGAGATGGAGCTGGACTTACAGAAGGTGGTGATAGAGGGGAATTTGTTGGTGGAGAAAGCAAAGGAGATGGAGCTGAGCTTACAGAAGGTGGTGATAGAGGGGAATTTGTTGGTGGAGAAAGCAAAGGAGATGGAGCTGAGCTTACAGAAGGTGGTGATAGAGGGGAGTTTGTTGGTGGTGAAAGCAAAGGAGATGGAGCTGGACTTACAGAAGGTGATGATACAGGAGAGTTTGTTGGTGGTGAAAGCAAAGGAGATGGAGCTAGACTTCCAGTAGGTGATGGAACCGGACTTACCATAGGTGGCGAAACAGGGGAAATACCTGGAGGTCCCACAACAGGAGAATTGGGACCTGGACTTAATGAAGGTGCCATAGAGGGATTAGGCACTGCTGGGGGTAAAGGAGAAATGTTAGGTGGTACTGGTACAATGGGATGTACCGCCAGAACAACAACGGCTAGTTTCTGTCCCTGTTTGCACCGATCACCTGTACCGCTAACAAAGAAAAAGGGGCCCGATCGATTGAACTTGAATACCGAGTCTCCGGTATCCATTTTTTGTATAGGGTTGCAAAAGTTGCACTGGTCGAAGTCTTGCTGGTTCACCTCCAAAACAGAGTCTTCTCCCTTTTTGTATTTAAAAACTGGAAAGTATATAAAAACAAGAAGATATGACATATGAGGATCGATCATTCATATATTTTATTTAGAATTAATTAATTGCTTAAATTGAAAGGTTATGTACCTAGAGTGTCGTTGACTTGAAATCGGTTTTTCGAGGACCAGTCGGAGTAACTCTCCGACGGATGCAAAACCCAGCCTTCGTTGCCTCCGACATAGAAGGTGTAAGCACGAGAATAAGCAACAAATAGAAAGAATACGAGAAGAAAAGTAGCTTTGGAAGAAATCGCCATTAGAAAATTGTCCAAGGAGAGATTTGTGTTTCTGTTTTCTCCTAAAGGTTTGCACTTGATTACCGCTTTCTTCCCACTTGGCAGTGCACAAAAAGAAGTATAGAGAAATAAGCAAGAGGTTTAAGGTATTAAGTATAGTTCAGAGGATATTTAGTATAAATAAGGAGATGACATCAGTATAGAAAGAAAAAGGGAATAACGCTACCCGCTGCCGTTTTTCTTAGCGCCGACTGAATTCGATCCCCTAAGGTAACAGAATATTTCTGTTTGGATCTGAAATGTCCAATCAGAATCCGCACTACTATTAAAGAGAACCCGTGCGTTCCAACTCGGGCCGGATTGGCCCAGATTCCGATCGGACGACTGTAATCCAAACACAAATATTTTGTTACCTCAGAGTATATGCATTCCAACGGACAGCTGGTCTATGTGGAAACTTTTCCTAGTTGTAAGGGAATTATGGTCTGCCACGTGTTAGTAGAACAGGGTTATGATTGGGGGCCAAATTATGGAATAAAACTATCTGTTCCGTGCGGAATAGATACGCTAACAATTTACAAATTGAAAAATATTTTGGGAAGATTCATAGAATTAATCTTCTGGAAATTATGGAATAAAACTATCCATTCCTTGCGGAATAGATACACTAACAATTTATATATTTGAAAATATTTTGGGGAGATTCATAGAATTAATCTTCTGGACATTATGGAATAAAACTATCCGTTCCTTGCGGAATAGATATGCTAACAATTTACAAATTCGAAAATATTTTGGGGAGATTCATAGAATTAATCTTCTGAAAATTATGGAATAAAACTATCCGTACCTTGCGGAATAGATACGCTAACAATTTACAAATTCGAAAATATTTTGGGGAGATTCATAGAATTAATCTTCTGGAAATTATGGAATAAAACTATCCGTTCCTTGCGGAATAGATACGCTAACAATTTACAAATTCGAAAATATTTTGGGGAGATTCATAGAATTAATCTTCTGGAAATTTTGGAATAAAACTATCCGTTCCTTGCGGAATAGATACGCTAACAATTTACAAATTCGAAAATATTTTGGGGAGATTCATAGAATTAATCTTCTGGAAATTATGAAATAAAACTATCCGTTCCTTGCGAAATAGATACGCTAACAATTTACAAATTCGAAAAAAGTTTGGGGAGATTCATAGAATTTATCTTCTGGAAATTATCCAATATTACTCGCAATAATTGTAAAATTCGAAGAGTAATTCATATATTATTCTTAAATAATGGTAAAATTAGCAAATGATTCTAAATTATATTTAAATTGTTTATTCAGTTGATATAAAACGAATAATATGATAAAAATTCACGAATTTGATTTCTGTTGTAATAGATAACACGTGGCATCACCTAATATAGCCAACGGTAACATTACCAATTTGCTATCATTCCTGTTAAAAAATCATCCATGTACTATCCGTCCTTTTTTTTCTTTGTTTTATTCATACTCAAAATAAATGTTTAGGTAATGTTTGGTTGCGTTCTAAAGTTAAATTGGATTAAATTTCTTACTTTAAGTTAAATCGGTGTAAGTTAATTATATTTGGTAGAGTAAGTTAAACCGTCTCTCTAAGTGGTGTAAGTTATTCCAGTTTAGTTCAAATCTTACTTCATCTTAAGCCGTCTATGTTACTTTTCGTTTGGCTCCTTAAACATGGAGTAAAGGGTATACTCCACCTCTTACTCCACAACCAAACACGGCCAATATGATTATATGATGAGGAGAGTTCAAATGCCTCTATTTTTGTGTCTTCACTGTATCTTTATTTTTAAAATATTATGGCATTTTAATTTTGTTTTGATTGTCATCAAGAACTTGTAAAAAATGTACTAATGTGGATAATTTTTAGATGTTGATTTTTCAACTTATTGATTCACATAAAAACAAACTTGAAACGTGATTATTTTTTATGAGTACATAAAAAAAATAATATAGATCACATTTAACGGTTTTATTTTGACTTTAAGTCTTAAATTTTGAGTTATTAAAATTTTTAAAAATAAAAACATAATGAAAACACAAAAAATAGAGACATTTGAACCCTCCTCCTATATGATGATACATGCATATAATGTAACCAACTCTCATGTTCTTTCCGAGCTCTGACAAATCTTTGGTCATTCACAATGCTTGGCCTTGTTTTTCTGATACAAATGACAAATTGATATGCATAACATTTTTATGTTTTTCATTTTTTTTTCTAACTTAACTATATTTGTAAACATGATATCGTATCTTCCAATAAAGTTGATGGACCACTCTTATGAGTGAGTCTATGGTACTATGCATAATACGTATTTGTCCGTAAATACAGATAAATATTTATATTTTCAAAATTTTAATAGTCGATTCAAACTATTTTAGCATAATTTTTATATGATTATATACTTGTAGACTAAATTTTATATTTTATATATTCTTTTTATCATTTTTAAGATAGATAAAAAATTATTGTTTTTGGATAGCTTGGAATTTTCATATCAAGTGATGTTCTATATATCTTAAAGAATGGTTAAAAAATTCGGACTGCAAGTACATAATCATATATGGGGATCATGTTGAATGGTTCAGATCAATCGTTAAGATTATGAAAACGAAAAATATTGATCTGTATTATGGACAAATCTATGCATAGTACTATGGACTCACTCCACTCTTATTCATATTATAATATATGTGGAATTTCATGTCTTTTGAATTTATTCTTCTTGATAGTGAAATTAATTTGTGTTGCACTCTCATCCATATCAGAATCTATGTCTTCTTATTAGTTAAATAACTTAATTTGTCAAAAGAGATATTCGTGTTTTTGAATTTTCTTGTTTTACAAAAAAAACTATTAGTTAATTGAAATTGATTGTACATTTGTAATTTAACTTTTATATTAGTAATCTGATTAATATATGTATGAAATGAACACTTTTGATGGTCTATCTATAAAAAAATAACAAAATTTAACTATTGTTCATTATATGTTTGTTTTATTAGAGAACAGTTTGGGTCCGATGGCCATGGGACCCAAACTGGTTCCAATGAGTTCTCTCATTATCAAATTTGCTTTAAGATTCGCACTACCACTTGTGTTGCTTTAAAATTCGTGCGCACAAATCTTAAAACAGATCCGATAGTGAGCGAACTCATTGGAACTAGTTTGGATCTAATAGACATCGGACTCAAACTGTTCTCGTTTTATTATCCTATACTCTTAATAGGTAAGAGTAAAATAAAGTCAAGTCAGTTATTGATAAACAAGATATGATAGGAGTAAAATCAATTCTTAATAGTTATTAGAAATTAAGTTGGAGTTAATGACCTCATGGAACATGCAATAAAGGGGAAAAAAGTCGGTATACTGCACATTGTGCAGTCAATTCCCCTATTTAATGCTATTATATATATGGTTTGAAATCATTACGTTTACACAAGGTAACTATTAAAATAGATTCAAAATAAATAGTTTAAAATTAATAAATTTATGTTTACAGTTTTAAGTTATTCTTATTGGTGTCTTCTTATTAGTTAAATGATTTTATTTTTGTCGTGCTATCAAAAAGTTACATACCTACCAACCCCAGCACCACTTATATTTATGGAAAATTTAAGCGGCTTTGCATCGAGAAAATTTGAGTAGAGTAATAATATCTCACAATTAAATTATTTTCGAGTTTCTCTTCAATGAATTCCGTTGATTCTATTCTTGCCATTTTTGTTAACTATTAATTATGACATAGCCGTAAAATTGATTATTTATTTTTTATTTTTTAAAAGTGGGTGAAACCCACCAATTTTATTAAAATCGAGAATATTTAGATGCTTTAAGCTCCAAACTGCTGGAGCAAAAATAAGTATAAAAGAAACACTGACACATACCAGTAAATGAAAAAAAAAAAATACATCACAAAAACAATATACTACTTACAAAAACAACAGCCTAGATTAAGTACCAATATTAGCTGAGATGCAACAAACCTAGAACATCAAAACATAGCCCAAACAATAATGAATCAACTAAGCTATATATACAGGGTTGTACTAATCTATATCTCCTTGTGCATGTAGGGTGGTTGCTTTTCTCTCCTTGATCCTCTATCTCTATCTCTGACATGCTCACCTCTTCCTCTGGTATTAGAGGTATTAAATCCAGAGTAGGTAATTCATTATAATCCAACGACAAAATTAAAGATAAATGAAATAGAGAACTATTATCGAGAGTTTTACACTAGAAATTAGTAAGGAAAATGATTTTAAAATCCATTGTTTTAAGAGATGGAATGCAAGTATCTTAAACATAACTTTTTTCTCAAGCCATATACTCCAAAGAACTGCTCCTCTAATAAGATCAACTAATTGGATATTTTTAATGGTATATGGGCATTAATGAACCAGACATCATCCATACAAGAACCAATAAAAATAAAATTATTATGCATAACAATCAACTGCCAAATGGTATTAATAAAATAACAATGTACAAATAGACGGTCAGTGGTCTCTAATTCACCACAAAAAGGACAAGCAGGATCATCCTACCAACCCTTCTTAAGAATGTTATCTTTAGTTAAAACTTTATCTCTTTTAAGTAAATATAGATAACCTTAATTTTAAGGGACAATTTGAACAACCAAATTGAAGTAAATTCAGTATTCTTAATCCTACCAAATTCTAACCATTGGTAAAATAATGAATTATAAATTTACCAACAAAAAACCATCTCCAATAAAAAAGTATCAGGCACAAAGGAATTTGGGAGATAATTAAGTAACTGAGTGTGCAGATTATGCCACTTAGTAGATAATATGCCAATTAATTGTCTAGTAAAGCTCAACTGCAAAGAAGAATTCTCAAAAGCTTCAATGACTAAAAGATCATGGTATGAGGTATAAATAAATATATTTGGATAAAGAGTGAATAGTGGATATTCAGAACACCATCTATCCTTCCAAAACAGTATTGTAGAGCTCTTATCAAGCTGTCTGGTAAAACTGCAACTCAACCACAGTTCTGTCATTAAGAACAATGGACCAAAAAGAGAAACATGAGGAAGAGATCCCCAATGGTCCTTAGCCAAGATAATGGTCTTCCACATACCAACATACCAGTGACATGAGGGTCTTTAAATCGAATTCACCATTTGACTAATAAAGCATGATTCAATCTTTTAAGATCAATGATGTCCAAACCATCTTGTGATTTGAACTTGCACACAATTCCCAAGAAACCAATTTTTCCTCTCACTATACTACTCTCATACCAGAGAAATCTTTTTCTCAATTAATCAATTTGCATTCTTACCTTGAAAGACATCTTAAAAACTAAAAACCAGTAAATAGAAATATAATAGAGGACTGAATTGAGGATAATAATCGACCCCATATGATAATAATTTATCTTTTTAACTCTAAATTCTAGATTCAATCTTATTTCACTAAAAATGACTTTTCTTTAATTATTAATTGCGTGAGATTTTATGAAAGAGAAAGTTAAAGAGCAGAATGGGTATTTAGACCAAAAAAAAAGAATATAACAAACCTCTATATTGTAAAAGTTATGCTTAATATAGTGTGCCCCATGCCGGAATGGAAGATCACTGCACTTTCTCTTGCTCTTTTCTATACTCTTTGATTGGACTTTTTTTTATCATATTAAAATTTCATTTGTTTTAAGGTTGTCAGTATTATTTTTGTTAGATTTATTGCCAACTTCATTGGATTTAATGTCAATATTGAGCATATATGTAATCTAATTATGCATTGTTTACTGTCATATATGATTGTCAATTAAACTGATCAAATAAGAAAATAGACAATCAATATATTCATTAGGATGTGGTCCACAAATGTGTAGAACAATTTAGGCAAAAATCAAATCATTGATGGACTGATTCTAAAATTTGCAATTAAGGAAACCAAATTTTCAGCTGCTGCACGGATTTTGATGCAGTTGCACGTTTTTTGATGCACGTTTTTTAAGTTGGCATGTGGCAGAAAATTGGTTTAGGGTTAGGGTTAGGATTTGGCAATATGCCGACTCTATATCTCTATAAATAGGTTGGTCCCCAAAGCATAAGGACATACGAAAAATTGCAGAATTTTTTAGCCGTCATCTAGTCAATTATGTAGCCTTCTCTACTTCTCCCCATTAAAGAATAGAGAGGTGAGATCATTAAGAAATTGTGAACACGATCTCACAAGGATAGTCTTGTAGCTTTGGAAGGCTTTATCCTACCACTAAGGAGGCTGCCGACGCTTCAACCTCTACATTGGCACGAAGTTTTTTTTTTTGCCGCTATCTTACAAGTTCATCAACCGCTTTTGAGAGAAGCTTTGCATAAATACGTTAATGGAGTCAGGTATTGCGTCTGCTCCCTAAGAATTGATGAATTTTGCATGATAGCCATTTTGGCATAGGTAGATCAATAGTAGCATCTAGAATTGAATTGTTTATGTATAACAATAAGGTTTCAACAAGTGGTATCAGAGCCACTCTTGTGCCAATTTGGATTATTTGTTTAGAATTGATCTAGAGAATAAGCAATTGATTGTTGATTTTTCAATTGCTTTGAAATTGTTTATTTTTTATTACTATGCTATCCGAGCAATAATCACAAAAATACTTTACTTTGTTATAATCAATAATTCGGATAATTTTATTACTAAATCAGAATATACAATAATTATGGATTTATTGATTTATTTGATTCGGCTAGATATTCTGGATTTATTGATTACTATGCATATTCTGGATTATATGATTCGGCTGGATTAGTTTTGGAATTATATTCGGGTCGAATTCTGTTGAAATTTTTATTTTGATTATAACACAGTAAAGTAATTATGTTAAACCAAGTTTTTTAAGTATTCTGCTGCTATTTTTTTTTTTAGACTACAACAAGTATGCAATAATTTGATTATAGGGTTAGAGCCAAATTTTGGAAACTATAGATTATTGTAATGCAATTAAATTTTTTCTTTTGCGTTAGTTTAATTGCACATTTAGATTATATAATTAAGGTATAAATTATTATTCTTTTAAAGGCAAAGGGATATGTAATTTGGATTTGAATTAATTGATTCCTAATTGTACCCAAAGGTAGCTCTTTTGATGAGGTTAATTCAAATACATTTTATGAAGGAAGTTAAGGTGCAATTAATGGATGTAATCATTATCGGCTCAAAGGAAGGTAATAGTTACAAAAATTATTTGTGCAAGTGAGTAATAATAAAGTATAGTGATGATAAAATTTTTTACACATATGTCAACATTGTCGGCCCAAAGGAAGACATGTTGTTCGGTATGTTCTAGGTTATCAGTACTTTATTATTGCGCTAAAGTATCATAAGAAATTGACCCGTTACCCAAAGGTAGCCCCTTAATGGAAACCGATACTTTGGTTTTATGATGATATTAAGACTCATAAAATATTTGGTAATTTATTAAGACAAGTTGCAACACTTTGAACGTAACAATGTCAAGACAAGTTCTGTCTAGGTAAGTCAGAATTTGAAGTGAATCCTTGTGATCCCTGACTTACTTGGGAACTTACCTAGTTGTGAAATTCTGATGCGTTGTGACAATAAGGGAAAATCATCAAATATTTTTTAGCATTATGGCCTTTACTAGAATTACTAATTTATAATTTATAATTTTTGAATTAAGACTAAATCGTATTTATGGTGTGTTTTTTGTGAATCAGCTAGCATTACTACAGGTCTTAAGGATATGCCTATGTTGAATGGGACCAATTTCAAGTATTGGAAGGAGAGCTTAATGATAGTTCTCGGTGTTATGGATCTAGACCTTGTATTTAGAGAAACTTGTCCCACTATTACGGATGCAAGTACTTCTGATCAAAAGAAGGAAAAGGAAAAGTGGGACAGGTCTAATCGCATAAGTCTCATGATAATGAAACGGTCCATTCCAGAGGTATTTTGGGGCGCTATTTTAGAGTCCATTTTGAGCGCTAAACTCTACCTTAAGGACATTGAGGAAAGATTTGTCAAGAGTGAGAAAGGTGAAATAGGAACACTCTTGACAAAACTAGTCTCAATGAAATATAAGGAAAAAAGGAAACATTAGAGAGTACATCATGGAGATGTCTAATGTCGTTTCTAAGCTTAGGGCACTAAAGATGGAGATCTCTGATGATCTTCTGGTGCACCTAGCGTTGATCTCTCTTCCCTCACACTTTGGAAAGTTTAAAATCAGCTATAATTGTCAGAAGGATAAATGGACAATAAATGAGCTGATTTCACACTGTGTGGAGGAAGAGGAGTGGTTGAAACGGGATAAGACTGAAAATGTCTATGTTACTACTACCTCTAAGACTAAGGGTGGAGTCAAGCGCAAGAAACCGGACAAGTCTAAGGATGCTAAAGCTGCAGTCTCTACACAGGAGAACAAACCGAATAAGGGCAAGTCAGTTGCAAAATCTGATGAGCCAGTTTGCTTCTTCTGCAATGGAGCAGGACACAAGAAGAAATACTATCAGGCTTACCATGCATGGCGTGCTAAGAAAGGTATATCTCTTGCTTTGGTTTGTACAGAAGTTAATTTGATTTCTGTATCTAGATACACTTGGTGGATAGATTCAGGAGCAACTACTCGCATAAGTGTATCTTTGTAGGGCTGTCAAAGTTACCGGAAGCCAAGTGATGATGAAAGATTAATTTTTGTGGGCGATGGTAGCAAGGTGGAAGTGCAAGCTATTGGAGTATTTAGATTATTATTGAAATCAAGCTTTTATTTGGATTTGCATGAAACTTTTGTTGTTCCATCTTTTAGACGAAATTTAATTTTTGTATCATCTTTGGACAAGCATGGTTTTGCTTGTAATTTTGGTAA
The DNA here is from genome assembly GCA_033356055.1 of Carex pumila. Classification (NCBI taxonomy): domain Eukaryota; kingdom Viridiplantae; phylum Streptophyta; class Magnoliopsida; order Poales; family Cyperaceae; genus Carex; species Carex pumila. Next base: position 356,676 of record JARJHM010000099.1, read on the forward strand.
TGAAAAATTTAATTTGTTTCATGATTCAAAGTGTATTGGCTCTGGTTTTCTTTCTATTTATGATAATCTATACACATTGGTTGTAAATAGCTCGTACATTGAGGCTTTGCAAACAGATACAAGGAAAAAAAAATTAACAAATGAGAACTCAGCCATATTATGGCACAAGCGATTAGGTCACATTTTTATAAAAAGAATTAAACGTCTTGTGTCAAATGAAATTCTCCAACCCTTAGATTACTCGGATCTTAATGACTGTGTAAATTGCATAAAAGAGAAACAAACCAACTTAAGGAAATATCAAGCTAGAAAGTGTTCGGAAGTCTTAGAATTGATACATACTCTGTGGTCCGTTTCCAATAGCCACAAGAAATGGACATTGTTATTTCATTTCTTTCATAGACGATCATTCGTGATATGGCTATGTATATTTGATTAAAGAAAAGGCTCAAGCCCTTGACATGTTCAAAAATTTCAAGGCGGAAGTTGAGCTATAACTCAACAGACGCATTAAGGCTATCAGATCTAACCGTGGTGGAGAATACTATGGCAGATATGATGGATCAGGTGAACAACGTTGAGGGCCTTTTGCTCAGTTCATAGATGAATGCGGAATTGTCCCTCAGTACACATTGCCTGGTTCGCCAGCAATGAATGGAGTATCTGAGAGGCGCAATAGAACGCTTAAGGACATGGTAAGGAGTATGATTAGTCGTACTACTTTACCAGATAATCTATGGGGTGAGGCCTTAAAAGTCTGCAGCTTATATTTTTAATAGGGTACCCACTAAAGCAACTAACAAAACCCCATATGAGATTTGGATCGGGCGTAAGCCAAGTTTAGGTCATTTGCAAGGATGGGGATGTCCAGCTAAGGCAAGGCCTTACAAACTTGCCGGAAAGAAACTAGATGAAAGATCAGTTAGTTGTTATTTTATTGGGTATGCCGAATGCTCAAGGGGTTATAAATTTTATAATCCTACAGAACATAATGTATTTGAGATGGGAAATGCGAAATTTTTCGAGAATGTTGAGTTTGTGGGTGAGAAAATAATTGATTTTGAAGAGGAATATGCAAATATTGAAGAGGAATATGCAAATATTCCATTAGGTGTTGCGAGTTTTATGGATATAGATCCGAGTTTTACTCAAAACACCATTACGGACGAAATCATTATTGAAACTCAAACTCAACAAGATGAAACAACACAAAATGAAAATACAGAGACAGGTGTAGGCCACTCAGGGTCGCACAAAGGTTTGGAAGATGCTGTTATAGGCCAGATTGTTTTAGACAATGCTAGAAATCCTCAGGAAAATTTAGAAGAGCCAATTAGGAGGTCCACTAGAGAGAGAAGGCCTACAATATCTTCGGATTATGTAGTATATCTTCAAGAGCATGAGTTTGATGTTGGCATGTTAGACAATGACCCCATTAATGTCAAACAAGCCATGGAAAGCTCTAACTCTCACAAGTGGACCGCTGCCATGAATGAGGAAATAAAATCTATGGCAGACAATGACGTTTGGAAAATTGTCTCATTACTAGCAGGAAAAAGAACCATTGGTTGCAAATGGATATTTAAAACCAAGTGGGACTTGAAGGGTAATGTAGAGAAATATAAGGCATGTCTTGTCGCTAAAGGTTTTACTCAAAAAGAAGACATTGATTATAAAGAGACTTTCTCTCCGGTTTCACTGAAAGACTCTTTAGGAATCATATTGGCATTAGTGGCACATTTCAATTTGGAGCTTCATCAGATGGATGTTAAAACTGCGTTTCTTAATGGTGACATTGAAAAAACAATTTATATGATGCAATCAGAAAACTATGTATCGGGAGATGCAAAGTCCATGGTATGCAAACTTAAAAAATCCATCTATGGGCTAAAGCAGGCGTCTCGTCAGTGGTATTATAAATTTCACAATGTGATTGTCTCATTTGGATTTGAATCTAACATTGTGGATGAGTGTATATATCTCAAATTATGTGGGAGTAAATTTGTGTTTCTGGTTTTATATGTCGATGACATTTTGCTTGCCAGTAACGATATAAGTATGTTGCAACAAACTAAGAACTTTCTAATGAAGAATTTTGAGATGAAAGATCTTGGTAATGCATCATTTGTCCTAGGGATAGAAATACTGAGGAATAGAACCCAAGGTATATTAGGATTATCCCAAAGGAATTATATCGATAAGGTTTTGGCAAGATATGACATGCAGAACTGTAAACCAGGAAATACCCCTGTGACAAAGGGAGACAAGTTTAGTCTAAACCAGTGCCCAAAAAACAATTCAGAAAAGGAAGTAATGCTACAGTATCCATATGCCTCAGTCGTTGGGAGCATCATGTATGCACAAGTGTGTACGCGTCCGGATATTGCGTTCATCACTGGCATGCTAGGGAGATACTTGTCAAATCCAGGTCCAGATCATTGGAAAGCTGCCAAGCGAGTCTTGAGGTACCTAAAGCGAACAAAAGACCATATACTCACGTATCGGAATTCGGAGAAGCTAGAGGTCATTGGCTATACCGACTCTGATTTTGGAGGATGTCAAGATAGCATGAAATCAACATTTGGCTACATTTACATGTTAGCCGGAGGAGCCGTTTCATGGAAGAGTGCAAAACAATCCCTTGTTGCATCTTCAACCATGGCGACATAATTTGTGGCATGCTATGAGGTATCAAATCATGGTGTATGGCTACGGAATTTTGTCACGAGACTTCCAGTGGTGGATTCTATTGAGAGACCACTACAATTGTTTTGTGATAATAATTCGGCAGTTCTATACGCAAATAACAACCGAAGTTCGTTGAAGTCCAAGTACATTGACATCAAGTTCTTAGTTGTAAAGGAAATAGTACAGAATGGTGAATTGAAAATAGAACATGTAGGAACAGACTTTATGTTAGCAAATTCTCTTACTAAGGGATTGACACCGGCAAAATTTGTAGAGCATGTTGCTCATATGAGTGTAATCTCTATTGAGGATATTTAGTTTTAATGAGAGTCTATGATTTATAATTTAATGTTCTATTTTTTATTGTAATTTTGGATATGTAACTTGTGACATGTAACAAGTGTTATATATATTATGAAATTTTGACATTCTGTTTCTCGTTTATGTCTGACCTCTAATTAAGTTAATTTATGAAATTCAGTTTCAAGATTTAAGTAGGAGAACAAGTTAGAAATAGGCATGTAAGATCACAATTGCATGTAATTTCTATGCTACACATCCACATCATGATTCATGTCATTTAGCTATATTAGTGATGTGATTATTGAGGGTTTAGTTGTGAATAAATGCGACGAATGCCACTTTAGTCCTTTGCTGATATAGTTGATGGATCGAATTGGTTTGGAAATATATAAGGAAGGCAGTAAAGAAATGTGCGCACATAAAGAACACAATACATAATTAAAAAGTCATAACATATTGCTCAAGTGACAGCTTGTTGGATTTATTGCCAATCTCATTGGATTTAATGCCAACATTGAGCATATATGTAATCTAATTATGCATTGTTTACTGTCATATATGATTGTCAATGAAAGTAATCAAATAAGGAAGTAGACAATCAATCATTAGGATGTGGTCCACAAATGTGTAGAACAATTTAGGCAAAAATCAAATCATTGATGGACTGATTCTGAAATTTGCAATTAAGGAAACCAAATTTTCAGCTGCTGCACGGATTTTGATGCAGTTGCACGTTTTTTAAGTTGGCATGTGGTAGAAAATTGGTTTAGGGTTAGGGTTAGGGTTTGGCAATATGCCGACTCTACATCTCTATAAATAGGTTGGTTCCCAAAGCACAAGGACATACGAAAAGTTGCAGAATTTTCTAGCAGTCATCTAGTCAATTTTGTAGCCTTATCTACTTCTCCCCATTAAAGAATAAAGAGATGAGATAATTAAGAAATTGTGAACACGATCTCACAAGGATAGTCTTGTAGCTTTGGAAGGCTTTATCCTACCACTAAGGAGGCCGTCGATGCTTCAATCTCTACATCGGCACGAAGTTTTTTTTACCGCTGTCTTACAAGTTCATCAACCGCTTTTGAGAGAAGCTTTGCATAAATACGTTAATGGAGTCAGGTATTGCGTCTGCTCCCTAAGAATTGATGAATTTTGCATGATGACCATTTTGGTATAGGTAGATCAATAATGACATCTAGAATTGAATTGTTTATGTATAACAATAAGGTTTCAACAATTTTTTCAATTTTTTTAGTCATATAGTTGCTTGATGTCAACTGGCGGATTCAGAGCGGATAACTTGGTGTTTTTTTTTTCTCCAATACAGATTTATTTATTTATAGTTATGATGGGTTGAAGGTTTTTTATTTACGTAAATCCAATTTAAATTGTATATCCAATCTGTATTTTTTACATGAAGAATAAAGTTAAACTGGGATGTACGTGATTTAATTTATTTATTGGAGTAAAAAACTGGGTCTATTCATTTTTGTAATTTTGTTGGTTTAATAATTTAATTCGATTCGGTCATAAGAAATTTGTAATTTCACTAAAAAAAAGCGCAGTGTTACACACAAAAAGTATAATGAATGAAATAAAAAGAAACTATAAGGAAAAACTTAACAAAAAATATTTACAACATACACGTGCACTCATTCTCTCGACAAAAAGCTAACCCGAATGTTTCAGAAAAATACTGCATTTAGATTTCTAGAGTCTATATCAAAATACGATTCCGTGATTAATGTATTAATTTGCTAGTTGTGATACTTCGATCGAAGCATTTATCAATCTTATCAAGCTATAAGATACATATATCTATAGGCTTCAACCTTAAAAAAAAAATATCTATAGACTTCAAAATGCTGATGATAGCAACTTATGCTGTGATTTTTCTAGGGATATGTATACGTGGCACCTATGAGAATAACATCTTCATTAATATATCTCTAAACAATCATAACACCTGTTAGTCGTTGATTTAGACTAAATACAAATGTTCAAATGAACCTGTACTCGTATGACAACTGACAAGCATGAACTAATTTTCAAGCAATGGAAAGAGGAAATTATGGTTAGTAAGTGCTGTAGAGCAGAGTCGATGCATGGATAGTATATATGAAATTGGGACAGTTCAATAAACGACGGATCAAATTCGGTTTGATGTTAGATCCGATTCGTCTGATCTGCATTAATTTTCATGCATAATTTAAAATTCGTCCGAATCAAGTGTGCTCAAATTTTAATGTGAAATGAACATCTTCAATCAAACAATACCGAACCAAATTCGGATGCTATAAAGTCGAAACTTTTTTTTTTTGTGCAAGGTTCGCATTTTAAAGAATTACAAATTAACTGTTACATAAAAATTAACAAGCGTCTTAAAAAATATGCAATTGTAACAAACTAAAAACACACAAAAGTATATATATCATGTGGACACAAATTTGATCATCATTGCTTGATAGAAATGATAGGGACCTACCAATTGTTTCCTCTTGCGCAAACTTTGTCCTACTAGCAAACTTTATTATAAAAGTTACTGAATCAAACTAGATAGGAACTGAATCAACCAAACTGAAACAATCACCGCTCAGAAGTTCCACTAGAGACACTGAATCAAACATGACTAAGAACTGAATCAACCGAATATGGACAGTCACCACTCAAAGGTCCCAATGTAGAGCCGCCAGTGTGAGAGCCAGAAATAAAAGAGGGAGAAGAGAAGTATAAAAAAGAGAGCACATAACAAACACCAATACAAAACAAAACGTACAACAACATATAAAGTAAATAGTTATATGTATAGCTTATTCCACCCACTCTTTCATTGTCAATGAGAAGAAGAAGAGTTCGAGAGAAGAGAAGAAAAAACGAACCGCTTGTTGAATAAAAACTCCAGGAGGTCTAAGAAAAGCACAGTGATCAGATTCACTAGAGAGAAACACCAAAAATGATGGCAAGACTCGCTAAGCAAAAGCGCCTACTCAAAGGAAGACAGAGCAATGAGCAGTGATCAGAACAAAACACTGAAAACGGTAGTCAGATTCGTCTCGTGCTGTCAGTTGATGAAGATGAGGGAGCCAATCATTTGAAACGACAATCCTGAGCCTTTTCTTTTTGGGGGGAATTTCACGTATAACCCCAAAAAAATTAAAATTACGTATTTCCCCCTCTAAAGTTCAAAAACTCACATATTTACCCATTTCATTGTCTTTTATATTAAAACTCATTCTAAATATATAAAATACCTATTTTACCCTTCATTAAAAGTATAAAATGCACCATCGCACTCAAATTTGAATATAAATGACTTCTCTACCGTTTGATCCGCACATATTGCAATAAGATTATTGCGTGTTTGCTTCAAGATTCGTGCTAATCTAGCCCGCACGAATCTCAAAGAAATTTTGATATGTGTGCATCGCATTAAGATATGTGTACATTGCATCAATTTCAGTGTTTGTTCACTTCAAGATTCGTGCTGATCTAGCGCGCATGGATCTCAAAGCAATTTAGATGGTAGAGGAACCTTTAGATTCAAATTTGAGTCAAATGGGTGTTTTATGCTTTTTAATAAAAGGGTAAAATAGATATTTTATAAATTTAGAATGTGTTTTAATAGAAAAGACAATAAAATGGGTAAATATGTGAGTTTTTGAAGTTTAGAGGGAGAAATATGTAATTTCAAATTTTAGAGGGGGGAATATGTAATTTTAAAGTTTTTGAGGGGTATACGTGAAATTCCCCCTTTCTTTTTTCTTTTTTTTCGCCTGGAGTTTTTGTATTGGGAAAAGCATTGAGCGGTTCTCTTTTTTTTTGTATTGGAAAAAAAAATGTAACCCAACTATTTCAAAATATGCGGGCTTTACTTCAAACGCTTTGATGCCGAATTGGGCTGCCATAAGTTGATACATATTTTATTTACGTAATTCATAATTTCATTGCAGTCTATGACTATGACGTGTATATCATGAACTATATTTATATATAATAGTCCAAAATTGAGGCCCATTAATTTTCGTAGGATGTATCTTCAAGCCATTAATTTTAGTAGGAATGGAGGATGCATGTTTCATATAGGACCGTACCGCAAACGGGCCGCAAAAAACTATATTTCAAATATTCTAACTGAATGAAATTGTGTGAATTTCCAACGAAAAAAAAAGAAATGGCCCAGAAGGACTGATTTGTCAGTTTGAAAATTCCAACAGGCCAAGAAGCACTTCTAATCTGGCTGATCAGAGAAATGGCCAAGCAACCCAGGCCGAAGGACTCCACCCCAAGAACAGAACTGAACCTTAACCCAAGTGGCTTCTATGAGGTGGCCGTTCAGTATGACCTCTATATGGACTTGGGAAAGGGCTGCGGCCTAAACACGTCTGATATTGCGCAGGCCATAGAGGATGATAATGCTCAGAGACGTGAGGTGGTTCTCAACCCGATCCAGGAAAATAACCCGGAAGATCACCAAGGGCTGTCAACTGACTTTGAGTCTAATGAAGACTTAATGTCTGAGGAAGAGATTGAGTAATTGTATTTCACTCAAATTGTTGTGATGTCGTTTTAATTTTTTTTATGTTATCAAAAAAATTTAAATTAATGTCGTGGAATGTTAGAGGTTTAGGTGGGGACGAAAAATGTAATGTGGTTAGAAATGTGATAAAAAATTCTAGAACTGAGATAGTGGTCTTTTAAGAAACAAAGTGTAACCGAATGGATTTTGCTTATATAGTGCGGTTCCTGTCTTCTTTTTTTGATCACAACATAGCTTACAATTTGGCAATTAATTCGGCAGGAGGGATGATTATTGCTTGGAAGCGCTCGTACCAGTTGGTAACTTTTTGGTCAACTAGGCATACCTTAACAGTTCAGCTCAAGCAAACAGGTATAAATGAAATTTTCACCATATGCAATGCATATGGCCTGACAAAAGATATGAGGAAAGAGGGATTCGTCCAAGAACTGAGACACTGTGCTGCTCAAAATATTTATCTGTGGATCCTCGTGGGTGACTTCAACTTAGTCCGTTGGTCAGTGGATAGATCAAGTGGCTCACATAGTTTTCGCTTAATAGATCTTTTCAACTCATTCATAGAGGATGCGGGTATAAGAGATATCCAACTCCAAAACAGGCGGTACACCTGGACTAGCAAGAGACCCATCCTTTCCTTCTCAAAGCTCGATAGAGTCTTTACTTCTATTGAATAGTCCACTGCCTATCCCATTATTACCTTGGAAGCCTTAGAGGTGTTGGTTTCCGATCACACGCCTCTGGTCTTGACATGTAAGGGGGTTCAACAGATGAGGCGAGAGACAAGAATGGAACTCTACTGGTTCAACTACCAGATGCCTAAAGCAATGGTTCAGGGACTATGGGGAGATCAGAGAAATGGCCAAGAAGGGCTGATTTGTCAGTTTGACAAAAAGATTCAGCATCTCCAAAAAGCACTGCTAATCTGGCAAAATGAGGCATTTGGGGAAATGGAAAAGAGATTAGAGTTCTGTAAGAAGACAATTATTTTCTTTGACCAAATAGAGAAGAGGCGAGTGTTGACGGGACATGAATTCCGTTTGAGGTTGAGGATAAAAGAGAAAGCCTTTGAATTGGCGAATAATATTGAATTGAAGTGGAAGCGAAGATCGAGATGTAATTGGCTAGCCAATGGGGATCGAAATACCAGATTTTTCCACACATTCGCCTCATCTCGTTTAAGTAAGAATCTGGTTAGAGAACTGGAGATCAATGAACAGCGAATCACTGATCCTTCTCAAATTCTAGGAGCCTTCACAGACTCAATGAAAGCCCTGTTGAGCACAAGACAACTGGTACTTCCCTTCAGGGCAGAAGCACTTTATCCCTCTAACCCGTGTTTGCAGCAGCTGGGGAATAGATTCACGCTGGAGGAGGTGGAAGCGGCGGTGAAACAACTCGCCAAGCTTTGGGTCTCGACGAGATCCTGAATGAATTTATGAAGTATTACTGGGAAGAAATCAAGCATGAAATCTTCAGGATTATCGACAATTTTTATGAGAATAGATTGGACCTGAAAAGTTTCAATCGGGCAAACATCATCTTAATCCCAAAGATTGATGTGCTGAAAACTACATCAGAGTTTCGACCAATTAGCATTCTCAACTTGATTCCCAAACTAATTGCTAAGATTCTGTCAAATAGACTGAGACTGAAACTGCCAGAACTGATTTCCCAGAATCAGACGGCTTTTGTGCTTGGAAGACAGATATTTGAGAATTTTGTTGCGACCCGTGAATTGTTGAGTCATATAGCACATTCAGGCAAATCGGCAATATTTGCAAAAATTGATTTTCAGAAGGCATTTGATTCTCTCAACTGAGAATTCCTAACACGAGTAATGCGAGCTAGATCATTCCCAGATCGATGGATTTCATGGATTCAAACCTTATGGCGCACTTCCTCTTCCTCAATGTGTGTCAATGGTCAGAAATCAGAGCCCTTTTATCATTCTCGTGGCCTCCGACAAGGCGACCCTCTATCGCTAATGCTGTTCAATTTGGCGATGGATGTTTTTCAGCGCATGATTCAAGTTCTCAATTCAGCGCTTAATCTTCCTCTGACAAATAAGATTCATGATGTGGTGGTGGCTCTTCAATATGCGGACGACACTGCGGTAATTGCCCAGGCTGATCAGGACTCACTAATCTCCTTCAAATTAATACTGAGGCTATTCACAGCGATCTCAGGTTTGCAAGTCAATTTTCAGAAAAGCAGTTTCGTCCTTGTTAATGTCACTAGCACAGATCTTCTTTGGATCTGAGAGGTAATGGGTTGCAAGCAAATGACATTTCCGATATAGTATCTAGGAATGCCACTAACTCTGAAGAGGTCGACTAAACAATTATTCCTGCCTTTGGTAGAGAAAATTGAGCGAAGGCTTGCAGGTTGGCAATGCAAGCTACTGTCCAGGGGTGGAAGGTTGGAGCTGGTGCAGAGTGTACTATCATCCATACCCATATATCACATGATCTGTTTCAAACTACCGAAATGGGTACTGGCCAGAATTGACAAAGCAATGAGGGTTTTTCTATGGGGAGGATCTCATAATCAGCAACGACCAATCTCCCTCTGCAATTGGGGGTCAGTTTGTAAGCCGAAAGAATTTGGGGGCCTTGGCATCTCGGATTTGAACCTGAGGAATATCTCCCTGCTACTCCGGTGGTGGTGGAAAGGGTACCGAGAGCCTAATTCGCTATGGACCTTAACAATTACAAGATTAAGTTGGCAAGGGACCTATGCAGAGGGACCAATGTTATGGTCAAAGCAAGGGTCATTCTTTTGGTGTGATTTGATCTCTGTAAAACACATTTTCAATTGGTCAACTTCATGGACTATTATAAATGGTCATAAAATTTCTTTCTGGTATGATCACTGGACCGCTCTTCCGATATTGCAGTTGGGCAGCAGATGCCCTAATAGGGCATGGTCACTGCAATTGGCATCACAAAATGTAGAGATTTACATAGACTTGGATGAGGACTAGACGGATGAATTAATATGGAGATGGACAGCTGCCAGAAGTTATTCGACGAAATCAACCTACCAGACTATGGTGGAAGGAGGCCTTATCAGATGGGAATTCAATTTCATTTGGCGATTCTGTATCCCACAATCTGTCAAGTTCTTCTTATTTCTCTTACTAAAAAACAAATTGCTCACAAGAGAGATACTAATTCGCAGATCCTTCAACTGTGCTGATCACTCATGCCCTATGTGTGACTCAGGAGCCCTGGAGACAACAATGCATCTGTTTTTCCAATGCCACCACAGCTTGGAGATTTGGCGTAAGGTACAATACATAACCAATCTAACTGTGATGGTACAAGGAGATTCGGTTGAAGAGGTATGGAGAAACTCCTCTGGGGGAGTTAGAAGTGGCAACATGAGGGGAAGGAAATGGAGGGCGATTTTCAGTTCAGCGTGCTGGGTGATTTGGCGGCAGAGAAACTCCTGGATATTTGAGAATAAAAAACAACCGACTGATTTAGTAGTGCAGTGGATTATCCGACAGGGGACGTTTTGGGAGAGGTTTTGTGCGGGTACAAAAGATCGACATGGTACACTGATTGATACTGATAATTAAGGCAACAGGAAGAGTTATAGGAATTTATATCATGTAGTATTGTGTTTTTGGTACTACGGGGATCTGCTTTTGTAATGTGTGGGTAATTATATTGCTTGGTACCGGATCCTATATGGGGCTGGTATTGGGTGGTACGATGGAGCAGTTAGCCGTAGTGGGTAGATGCTAAGTTGGATTGTAATTATAAATACCTCAATCGGCAATGAGGTTTTACTGTAGAAACAACAGTGATACCCTCTCTCTATGCCGTTCGATTCGAGATGAAGGGCTTCAGACGTTTTCAGCTGACGTTAGCGTTCGTCATATCGCACTCAACCAGTTTCCCTCTTTGGGTTTTCTTTCTTTTGCGCCAGCTGTCTTTTTTTCCCATTTCCTTTACACGCCCCATTTCCTTATTCTGCTACGTGTCCTCCTCTCTCTTCTCTTCAACGTAGACCTCTACCTTTTTCTCTCTTCAACGCACAGATGATGAAGAGGGCCGAGCAGTAACTCAATAACTCAAGCCGACGCTTCTCCCCTGTCTCTTCCAGTTCGACCGCTTCTCCAGTCTCTCCAAACACTTCTCCTCCAGCGCCTCTCTCGGCCCCAAATTCGAAACTAAGAAGCCATAGTGCAAGAAATATAGAGGAGATACTGTCGTCTGTGTTGCGATTGGGAACCCTCCTTTCGCTCCCTCTACGGCAGTAGCCGTTATCTCGCTACTCCTCATTTCGCTGATTGGAGGAATCGGGTCTGAGGTCTCGCGAATGAAAAAAGAGTTTCAATGGTCGATGAAGACAGGAGAACATGATTCGCTTTGAATGTTAGGTAAGTAATTAAATCATCATTCCCTTCTATGATTCCGTAACTAATTTTGTCTTTAATTTGACATGCTTCGATTAAAAGTCATCATCATCTGACAATTTTGCAGTTTGCAAATTCAATTGCGCAATTTGATGCAGATCTATGTCGACTGACATGGCGAGAAGTGATGAAATTGAGGTTTTCATTGAGTGTGAGGAGATTGAATACAACAAAGGGAAGAAGGAATTGAGGAAGAGGCGAAGTGTGGCAGGTTCTTCTTCAGAATTGATTGGAATTGCAGATTTTATTGTTAAATCATTTGATGAGAAGTTATTTGGATCAGGTAAGAGCAATTCTGAGTTTTTTTTACTGGATCAGGTTCGTATTATCTTTAGTATTATGTCTTATTAAAATCTGTTAGTATAAATAATTTCAGTTTGAAATTCTTTTCTGTTAACATAATGCAAAATATATTTTTAACCTTGATTGAGCAATCTACTCACAAATTTGTTCATTGTTTACTATTATGAGTAATTATATTACAAAACTGCAATTTTTTGTTGTTGTTGCAAGTGAAATACTGAAAGCTTCAAGATAATCAAATCTCTCCTCCTTCTGTACCCTCATTCTGCATGTTATTCTCATCACAATTTTGAAGGCTGCTTTAGTCTCTCAATGACGAGATTTATGGAGATTTTGAGGTTTTCTCTCTTACCATTATTTTCCACTTAATATTTTTTATCTGTATAGTACCACAATTTGCAAATCTCCAAGACTCCATATTTTTGGATAATGATCTGAGTGTCAATTTTATTTAATTCTCTTCTTATGAGCATAGGAAATAACAATGGGGTGGAGTCTTGGAGGTAGTACCAATACCTGAGGAGCACATCGGTGCACATGCCGACTGGAGAGAATTGGTGAGATGGATGGAGGTGTGATTGACGTCTAATTTCTTCGACAATGACAGGTTCAGTTGCTACCCTCCTTCCATTCATGGCACTCTCATCAGCTCCCCTGACCCATCCCCCTTTCCACAATAAATTGTAGTTATTGCTTTCAATTTTGCATTAATCTTCTGATTTTCAGAAAGAAAATTGATTATGCTCACTCTAATTTTATTTCCGTATTTAGGCCTCGAATTGAAACTACCACAAGATAATACTAGATTTACCTCAATACTTGCAATTTGATTATGGTAGTTGTCATCAGAACAAAGTTACAGTAAACTATTTTCTTCCTTGGTTTCCATTTGTTTCCTAAATATTTTAATGAACCAGGGAAATTGATCTTTATTTTTCAGATATGTAATTCTAAAAGAAAATTATTATATGCAGGGTACTCAATAGAAGAATACTAAAGCATTTCTATCCTCCAATTAAGCACTTGTAACCCTAAACCTAAACCTCAAACCCCAATCATACCCCCACATCATTATGTCTTAATGTCCAAACAAACTATCAAAACCGTTATTCTTAACATGACCTCCAATATAAATTTTATATTACTTTTTTAGATAGGTACAAAATCACTGCTTTTAGATGGTTAACTGAAGTTCTTTTGTTCTATTAAAATAAAGTAAGACTCAATATATTCAGAAAAAATATCATCATAAGGTTAACAATGCATACCACATAGCCATGGTACTCCATTGCAAATAACATATATTTTAGGAATCAAAATACACAGAGGCGAATTGGTTTGAAATATAGTTTAGTTTGACCTCATTATATTTTCAAATAACTTTCTCAGTTTGCTTTTCATAGAATCAGAGAGAATTTTCAACTATACCCCTGGTAGCAGAAGAAGATTCAACATTTCTAAGGTATAAATCCTACAGTAAAAGGGGTTTGATGGTAACAATATTGTTGTGGATGCAATACTTGATGTTGTTTCTAATAAGATCGATGGTGAAGATTTAACACTGATGATGTGCTAAGAGCCATTGATAGAGGAGGCAAGGATGCCAGCTCACTATCAAACAACCAGCAACATATTGGGTATTAGTAATTTCTTAAACTTGTCATGCTTGATCAATACATCATACCAGTACTATATATTACTACACTCAAAATCTGAATAATGAAGTAGATTACCACCCAATAAGGAGGAGAGAAAACAAAAATAATAGTACTTGTATATTTTTTAATCTCCTTCACAATATAAAAGAATTTATGTGTTTATTCTAATAAAATAAATTTAGGTCCTTGATCTAATTGATAGAACTAAAGGGTTCTTCAAAGGAAGTGATGCCCTCTATGTGGTATGTCTTCTTTTTTTGTTTCATTAGTATAAATTTATTTCAGGGACCATATTGAACCAATGTAAAAATCTGAGAAAAATCTTTCTAGGATCAAAGTTTCTTGCCACTTTACTGATCAACTAATAAACTTTTCAACTAAGAAACTTGACTGATATATATCAACTAAAGTAGCGTATTCTCTCCTTGAACATTGCTGCGAACATTCGAAAACAAACTAATGTGTTTTCCCATTTTTGGTGAAGATAGCAAAAGAAAAGAAATGAAAAGATAACTATGTAGCCCCCCTAGGCCCCTACAAACAGCTGTATTTCTCTTAAATTTGATTAACAATTTTTACGTAGTTATGTTTATTAATTATATTATCAGTTTTTATGTCTCGTACAATTTGTTACTTTATTTTATACTATTGTTCTGATTGTGAATCTGACTTATGTTTTCTTTCTTTTCTTTGTTTCCACTTTCTTCTGATTTTCTAATTTGCAGTTGGAGTTCTGACACTGGGTTGAGCATTTTGAATTTCTGAATTGTACACACTACTTTTTCTTCATTTGTCCACTGTTTCAGGTTTGTGTATTACTCTTCTTTTCATACATAACTTCTCTGTCTAAAGTGTAAAACAATGTAAAACAATAAAATAGTTAAAATAGAATAAACTTAGTATTAAATTAGCAATTCTATGAAATAATTTCTCCTTTCTACTCATTGAAGTTACTCTTTTGTTCCTAGCTGCCTCTGCGAATCCCAAGGTATTTTTCTCATTCTTATTAACTTGATCTAATAAAATTAGCAAATCTGAGAAAATGTGTCATATAACTTCCATACCAATATACTCTTCATGTATATTTTATTTAGTTTTATTATCATTTTTGTTGTTCCTCTTTTTGCAAACACTGCACCTTCATTCATAGTCTATCTAGGCTAAAATCGTAGCAATGTAGGCTTAAAAATTGAACTATGACAACATAAATGTCTTATGATATGATTAAGATAGAAAATTAAATGCTTCTAACATAATTTCATTTTGTCAGGAATTGATTGCTATATTATACTAAGTTTGGATGAATCATATTAATTTCTTTTTGTAAATACAACCAACATAAGGATACATTCTTAACAATACCAATTTGTTTTCCACTAAAAAAAATATAATCTTGACGATATGAGGTTCACGCATTCTCCTAGTAGGCAACTCTAACAGCTTTGGTGTTGACGGGAGTAAGTTGTGCAAATAAATATGATTTGCAAAGAACATTAACCTAATGTCGTGACCTACAACACTTATAACTTTGTTGTGCAAGGAAGGTACATCTGACAAGGTATTTGTTTTCCTATACCTAATAATTTGTAAAGAACGAGTATAATAGTGTGATTGATAGGCTCTTATATAATTCTGTTGTGCAATAGAAGGGGAACATGGAAAACATTGGATTTTGTAGTTATAATTTGCAAAAGGCTTGAGCTAAATATGATGATTTATGGCGCTCTTATGATGATATGATTTCTGAAGTGCATGAGCCTGATGTTGTGACCTATAGTACTCTTGTAAATGGTCTGTGCAAGAAAAGCGAAATTAGTAAGACATTGGATTTTTTGTATATCATGATTTTCAAATGGCATAAAGTAAAATCTGCTGACGTATTTCACTCTTATAACTGGGTTGTGCAAAACAGGTGAAGTTCAGAGGGCATTTTATTTTATAATAATTGTGAATATTTCTAAATTGCTCAGCCTTAAGTTGTGACATAACAACATTCTCATAACTGGTATAGGCAATGAAGGTATTCTGATAGCTAGTATATGCAATGAAGGTGAAATTTAATTAAAAGGCATTGTATTTATTTTTTATTTTTTTTTCATCTCATCATTTAAAGGATTATGGGACACGTCCTCACGATGCTGGTATTTAAAAAAAAGCACCACCTATGCACTCCATTTCTGATTAAAAATTTCAAATAAAAAACAAAAACAAGCATTGAAAAAACACACTAAAAAATATGGTTGCTGCTAAGCATTAAAAAAAAAAATTAAAAATATGGTTGCGGCGGAGCCGCAACGATGTGACTAGTTCCTATATAAATTTTTACATATATATAAAAGTCAAACCTGGCAGCCGCTGCCTGGTTCCATTCAAAAAAAAAAGAGATTGGATGAATAAGTGTTATATAATTTTATATTTCAAAGAAGGATTCATTTTAATAATAATTTATATAAAAATTAAAAAAAATTAATGACATTTTTTTAAAAAAAAAATTAGTTCATAAGGAGGCTTAACTGCCCTTCTCAAATGCCTATTTTCGTCCCTGATGTTACCTGTTAAAACTTGGAAACCAAAAAGTTAGCGGAATGAGAAACGACAATGGGAAGCAAACACATAATCTAGCGAGTTTCATTTGTGTTAAGTGGTCAATAAATCGAGGTCGTTGTAATCAAATTTGTAAAGTGATAACTCCGTGTTTTTGAAGACTCATCGTGGCTTACATACTTTATCTATGTTTTTATAATGCAAACAGTCGATTCAAACTGCTCAAGATAATTTCCATATTAAATATACTTAGAGACCAAAATTTTATATATATTTTTAATAAATTTTATATATTTAAAAAATTATATTTTCAAATAGATAAAAAATTATTATTTTTGGACCATCTAAAAACTAAGATTTTGTACTTAATCTAAAAAAAAAAGTAGTATACAATTTCCAAAATTTACAGAAAATCGTCTCCATGTATATTTTAATATGTATATCGTGATAAGCAGTTCGGATCGATTGTCTGAACTTGAAAAACAGAAATAAAAAATGTAAATGTACAATAGAGAATGAAAAGACATGAGGTATTTAAACGCTATTTTTTGCCATCTTTTATAAATCATAAAAAAGTACAAAAAAGAAGAAGTAAAAATTGGTAATCTATAAGATCATTATATAAACAATTTACTAAGCTACTTAAATCGAAGTTTGAAGTCTCTACAGGAAGTATTTGAAATCGTAGTACGGATGACCTTATGCAATCCATAGCATTCAAGTCTTAGATATTTAAACCCTCCTACAATAGAGCTGCACAACAAATTTAGTGACTTGAATTTGCTACTAATAATTTTAATTTTCAAATGAAAGTAGTACGTCCACATATTCCAGACATTGATACTACATAACAATTGTTGAATTTCAATTTTTTAAAGACAAATTAAGTCATCAAATATTTTCAATCATGTTAAAATTTTGGTTTTGAATTTTCGCTATATAAGATATGCAACTATTTTAGAGTTCTCGTAAATATTACTTTTTATTTTTTTTGTAAATAATTTCTTTTATTAATCAATGAAAATGTCAGTATATGCTGACCTTAAAAAAAATGCCACTATTATCCATCTATAACTTTGAACATTTGTAAAAAATAAAATAATAAATAAATAAAAATGACAACGCGTTTTGTACATTGATATTTACCAAAAGGTCCATAGTAAATCATTATGGGCCGTTACTAACATTTGAGAAAAAAATAAAAGATATATAAAAATACAAAAACAAAGCGACAAGACGAGGAAATTTAATGCTAGATTTGAGTTCAAAAAACACAGATGCCTAGAGTGTTTATATCGTCTCCCTATTATTTAATTATGTATAAATTGACTTTAGTGCGCAATGTGCAACGATTTTGAATTCTCTATTCCTCTGGGGTGAAGGAATTTTTTTGCCTCCTTAATGACTACGTGTGAAAACAATTAATATTATAAGAATCGGTCACTTTTAATTTTTAAACTGAAAGTTCATCTGAGATCTATACACAGTAACTCTAGATTTTCTGTCCCAGGAGAGCAAATTATTCGGTTCCATGCGCAACCTGCCTCATAAGAGCCTACTTTTTCAAGAAATAAGATAAGTTTTCTAAAAAAAAAAAAAAAAACTACTTTTTCAAGAAAAAAGAGCACAATTTTTTTTTTTGAAGGAAAGTCCTTGGGCATTTGCATTAATCAAACTAAAATTACTGTTACGTTCTACAAGAGTTTTCTGGCAACCTACAGATGAGAAAAACAGCTACCTAAAAGAAAAATAAGTACCAGCTATCTAAAAGACAATTAAAATCAGCAGCCTAAAGAAAATAGAAAACTACCAGCTAAAAAATAGTAAAATTCCTAAAAATTGCTACTTGCCAGTAAAACCCTTGTTTTAAAAAACTAAGAAAAGAAAATAAAGTACATAAATAAACACCTAACTCCCATTCTACCTGCATGCTAGAATAAAGGTACCAGTAAGAACCTTTTCTGTTGTTTTTGCACTTTTGCACTTTAGCTCCTCAAGTTTCAGTAAATTACGTTCTCAAGTTTAGAAGACTTGTATTCCTCTCGAGAATGAAGAATTCGCTGCTAAGTCTATGTGCAATATTCATATGCCCAATGTGACACTGTATTGGCGTTCCTTGTTCCGATTTCCCAGATTTCCTTGCCCAATTTGCTAGCTCATGAGATAAACTAACAGTATCTCTTTTGATGAAACATACCTGAATTTTTTCTGCATGCACTCTTTTGAGGTTTATGCATTCTTTCACCTGCTCAGCTGCTTGCCATGATGGCAGTCCCTCCACACTCTCATTTTTAATTACCTGTATCAAGATCCTGCTATCTGAGCAACATATGAACACCCCTTCATTTCCCCTCTCTACCACATATCTCAAAGCATATAGCATTGCTCTTGCTTCCGCTTGGAAAGGATTAGCTGCCTCCACCTTATTAAATCTCACATACACCAAGTCCCCTCTTCTATTGTAGACCCCTATTCCCGTTCCTGCCCTATTTTGTACGTCCCACGAGCCATCCACCAGTATGACTTTACTCCCTTTTGCCACTCTTATCGGATCCGGGTCTAATTTGCTTTTTAGACCCGTTTTCTTTATTCCTTTTGTCTCCATTTTCCTGGCTCGAGCAATTATTTCCCCCGGTGTAGGTTTCTTGGATGCAAACAATTCCTCATTTCTTGCTTTCCATAGGCTCCATAGCATATTACAGAAAGGTGAGATTTGCTTGTGTTCTAACCTCTTTGTGATAGCTAGTAAAGCCTCTGCAAAATCTAAAGGGAGTTCATGCACCCCCAATCCAAAAGGGGATGCAAACCATGTTATTCTCGATATTGGGCAGAAAAATAGGAGGTGCATGGTGAACTCATTTTCTTCCTTGCAGCGAGGGCAAATTGGTTGTATTGTTTGTATTCTTTTCGCCAATTCGTGAGATGTCGTTAGGCCTTTGTGCACCGCTCTCCATAGGAAGAGCCTCACCTTCGGTACCAATTCTTTCCACTTCCAAATAGCCTTGAAAGCCTCGGACTATTTCTCGCTGTAGGTTTGTCTAACTTGGTGTGTTGAGGTGAGGACAGTGTATCCTTCCTTGACAATATATGCCCCTTTTTTACTTGCCATCCACACTAGCCTGTCTTCAAGCACCGGTTGCCTTACCGAATGTCGCACCGACTGCTTTATGCTTTGCAAAGCATAATTCCCAAGCATCTGTGCTATCTCCTCTTCCCTCTACCTCCTTGCCTGATGATTATAGATCTCTGCCACCTTAACACCTTGGCTGTTTCTTGGTCCTGGTACAATGCTACTGGGATTCGGATACCATGGCTATCCGCTCACCTCAATTTTGGTTCCATCACCAATCTGCCACTGCAGATTTATGAGTACTTCTCCCTTGTACTCTTGGATTGCTTTCCATAGAGCACTCGTGTTCCTATTACTAGTGCTAGACCAAACAGAACCTGTTGTGCAGTATTTAGCTTTAACAATCTGCACCCACGTTCTATCTTGTTCACTTGCTAGTTGCCATATCAGTTTTTGAATTAGAGCTTGATTGAAAAATTTAATGTTTTTAATCCCCAGCCCTCTTTCCTCTTGACTGACACACACCTTATGCCATGCCACCATCGCCATGTATCTTTCCCTTTCGATTTTACCCCACAGAAATCTTCTCATTAACCCCTCTAACTCGTTTATTGTTTTGGCTGATAGTTTTTCTATCGACATGTAATAGACTGGTACCGAACTCAAGATGGATTGTATCAGCACCATTCTACCAGCATGTGAGAGTAAAACCACCTTCCATCCCGTTAACTTTTGCTGAAACTTTTTTACCAGCATCTCTCCTGTATGCCTTTGCTGCCTCCTTCCCTAGGCCAGGATCACTCCTAGGTACCTTTCTTTCTTTGTTGCCTCCGTTACTTGTAAGACCTCCGAAACCTCCTGTTTTTTCAAATCAGTACATCTTTTGCTCCACCACACTGTTGACTTTTCTGGGTTGACTTCCAAACCCGAGAAGCTCCCAAACTCCTCCAAGATTGCTTTGAAGGCAAATGCCTCCTCACCTGATGCCTTTCCCATGATTACCAAATCATCCGCATATATCGTGTGTGTCAGTATGGGGCATTTTGGGTCAATCTTATTCCTTGAATAGCACCAGTTTGCCTAGCAATTTCAACTCTTTTGGAGAGACATTCCATCACCAGAATAAACAAATACGGAGACAATGGACAACCTTGTCTTAGTCCCCGATTTGGTTTAATAAAACCGTCCCCATGCCCATTCACCAAGACTGTCACTTTGCTATTTTTCATGCAAACTCTTACTATTTCAATCAACCCTATTGGGATCTGGACCATCTTCATCGCCTCCCATACAAATGACCATTTGACAGTATCGAATGCTTGGCAGTATCTACCTTCAACAAAAACGCTTCCTCTTTATACTCCAAAGTTCCAAAAGAGTGTAGTACTTTCCTAACTAGGATTGCATTATCTGAGATGCTTCTTCCTTTTAGAAATGCAGTTTGTGACTTGGAGATGATCTTTTCCATATGCCTCTACAACCGTGTTGCCACGATCTTCATTAACAGCCTATAAATAACATTGCCAATCGTAATTGGTTGAAACTCCTTTGGTAGTGTTGGTTCATCTACCTTGGAAATTAAGACTATGTGACTCGCAAGCCATTCCTTAGGTGGTCTTCTGGTGATGAAAACATTCTGGATTTGATTTACCAACACATCCTTCACTGTCTCCTAATGGTGCTGAAAAAACCTAGCAGGTATCCTATATGGACCTGGAGACTTGTTCGAGCCCATCTGAAACAAAACTTCCCTTACTTCAGTTTGAGACGGTAGTTGCATCAGCCCCCTTTTGTCTTGTTCAGAAAGTTAGTGCCAAGTATTTGGATGGAGATGATCAAAGAACTCTTCCATATCAGGTTCCGGTTCAACCTGACTTTGGAGCGGGCTATATAGATTTTTAAAAAACCCGATAAAGGCCCGTCGTATCATTCTTTCTTCATATTCCCACTCCCCTTGTTCATTTTTAATTCTTGTAATCATGTTTTGCCTCTTGCGATTTGTTGCTGAAGCATGGAACAGGGCCGTATTTCGATCTCCTTGGCATGCCCAGTTGACCTTTGCCCTTTGCTTCCAGTAACTCTCTATCTCCTTCTCAGCTTTATCAATTTTCAGCAAACAACTTTCTTCAATATTACGGTTTTGGGCTGTGGGATGCAGGAGCTAGTTCTTGTATAAAAGAGCCTTTGCCTCCTTGAGCCTGTTTTGTGGTGAGCCCAATTGTTCAGCCCAAATTTTTATGCTGTAATTGATATTGTTTAACCTTTCCTGCCATGTTTCCCCACCAGAGCCCCTCCAGTCTTCGGCCCATGCTTCCTTAAAACCCTCAGTATCAAACCACCACGATTCCATTCTGAACCTTCTCATTTTGCTTGCTTGGCGTGTAATTCTCAACAGTATTGCTGCATGATCACTATGTAGGCGGGGTAGATGATTCACATACGCTTGTGTGTGCATTTGTAACCATCCAACCGTCGCCACCACCCTATCCAATCTCTCATGAATTTCATTCGATGTGTTTCTCTTATTCGTCTATGTGAATGCGGGTCCCTTGAAACCAAGATCTATTAAACCCCCTTCAAAGAGGAATTTTTTAAAATCCCGACTATTTTTATTTAGCGTCAAATCACCACCAAACTTCTCACTTTCATCCGCTATCGCGTTGAAATCTCCAGCTACACATACTAGAGCACCTTGCGCAATTATTCTCAAAATTTTCCCCCATATCTATGGATTACGAGTGTGACCCGCATCTCCATAGACACACACTAACTCCCACACTTCCCCATTCGGCTGTGTTACTGTACCATGGATGAGTGAACTTGACCTCTCTTTAACTTGCAAATTGATGTTGCTGTCTCACATCAAACAAAGACCTCCGGACCGACCTCTCACCGGTACAAAGGAAAAATTAACTAAAGGCATTTGTTGAAAAACAAAGGTTGATTTTCTTTTTGAACATTTGGTTTCTGAAAGAAAACAAATATTCGCTCATGTCGACAAGAGGAGTGACCTTATGAACTGTTACTTCCGAGGGCCCCCAACCCCCTGGCAGTTCCAAGATACGAGACTCATTGTTGCGGTGGAGGTGGTCCTTGACTCACCTCCACTACTATTTTTTTGTTCACATGAACAATTTCACAAACACCTATGTCTGTGTTGTTGCTTTGTACATCTTGTGCTATCTTCTGCCTTGTCAACTCCCCCATACTCGGTCCCTCTAAAAAGAGCATTCTTTCAGCCCCTTCTATAGTGTATGCTGGCCCTTTATCCCTTCTCTTTCTGCTTTCTGTTTGGCCCATTTCAGCCTGATTTAGGTCCAGATCCAAACCTGATGCCATTCCTTTCTCTCTTCTTTCAGTGATTGTGATTCCTTTGTATTTCTTCCTTGTTGCACCTTGGGCCAAGTTTTGGGTTTGGTTGAAATTGGCTGCATTAAACTCGAACGGGACTGTGTATTGCGGGTTTTGGTTACCTGTTCCCTAGTTACACATTCCCGGTACTGGGATCAAATCCTGATTATTAATCCAACGTCTAACCCGGTTCTCACTGAGGCTTTTTGCATCTGGTCTATTCTTGTATTTCGGGTCCATCATTAACCTTTGCATTCTATTTTTGTCAACACAAGTTGTATTATCATGTCCTAATCTCCCACATAACATGCACAATCTGTTAATCCGTTCATAAACGATGTATGCAGTAATACTTCCCAATGTCGGGTGAGTGACCACTAAGGTATCTTTCAAAGATTTTTCTATCGGGAGTAGTAATTTAACTTTATAGACTCGATTACCCGCTATGCAACTGTCTGTTACCTCTGTTAGGGGAGTGCCGATCTATTCTGCCATTGCCACCACTCCTTCATTCTTGACTGCCCCAGCTGGAATTCGGTGCCACTGTGTATTTATTTCAATACTTGTCACCTTAGGATCCTCTAGATTTTCAGGTCCGTGTGCCCTTCTTATCGCAATTGCATCCTCACGGTAACTCCACAGTCCTCGGTTTAGGACAAACTGTAGGTCTTTTTAATCACGAATTCTAATAGGAAAGTGTTTTTGGTGACCATAGTTATCTTGGTTTGTGGATGAATATTCCACACCCGTCTCATGATTCTTTCAAAATTTGCCTCAATTGTGTTCTTGTCTGTAATGATTGCGGCCAAAGCACACAAGCGCCAGTTTTTCGTATTGACTGTGTTTTGTGGTAGGGTAAACTGGTCAGAATAGTTTAGCGCTGCAAATTGTGTCAAGAATTGCTCGTCCGTTAACTCCATGGTTTTTGGTGTGTATTGGTGTGTGGATTGTTTTTGGATTTTGTTTGGTGGAGTATAGAGTTTTGGCGGGGGAGGTTTTGTGCTTTCTTCCTTTTTATCACAGTTGGTGGTTGAGGGCTTTAAAGAACCTAATCTTTCTGCATGGATGCAGGGTTTCGTTTGGGTAGTGAGGTCTGTTTTCCCCTGATTTTTTCCTATTACCTCAATTACTTTCTTAAACTCCAGCAGCGGCCTCTTTAGCAGCCCATTTATTACAGAGGCCCATTTACCCTTCCTTGCTTGATTTTTTCCTTTCCAGACTTTTAAAAGAAACATATGATCTAGTCATCTCATCGTCACTGTCACTCATTCCAAGTCCAACAAAAAAGAAAAATTGAACAGAAAATTTCCAGAGAAAAATGATAGTAATATCCACTGTAAGAAGACTTGGAATGATATACGTGTTATAATTTTAATATTTATTATATCTATCAACAGCGTAGATAAATTAAATGTATGTTCGCATGTCATTATCTTATATCTGAATTATTTATGAAATTTACAAATTTTCGTATGCTTTTTAAAAATATCAGTAGTTTAATATCATTTGCATTATAAAAAACTGTTCTTTTTTTTAAATGTATTCATAGGAATTTATATTTTATTTATGAAATTGTTACTATAATATAGTCTTGTACAATACATATCTTGTATGAAAATATTAGAACCAGAAAAAAAATAGCATTTGGTTTAGTGACAAAATCAGCATCTTGTGTGGAAAGTCCCACATTTAAAACTCGAATAAAAATATCTTGCAAGTATTTTTTGAGTAAAAGTTGAAGATCAAATCATTTAATTATTTAATATTAATAAAAAAAATTCAATTTAGATTTTGAACCTGCATCTTTATACATAAAGATAAAGTACTGTATTTGGCTGTTTGCCACTAAATTAAAAATTGATTGGTTCTCATATCTTGGAAATATTAACTCATTGACTCAATTGAGTGATTTACAGTCAACTTAAAAAAAAAAGAAAAAGAAAAGAAAAAGAGAGATAACCCAAGTTGTAGTGACATTGTAATCACATCTGCATTTGATAAAACTTAAAAAGAGTATAGCAGCATTCACATCAACAAGTTCCCTAAAATGAAACTCCGCACTTCTCATTTTATTTATAACTTCTCATATATATATATATATATATATATAACTCTCTTGTTTTTTCTCTGTCAATTATATGTTTTCATGCATAACAATGGATGAAAAGATAATGCCATGTATAGTGCCATTCTAATCTTAAATTGGAATATATTACCTAATTTTATCAATTAAAAAAAAAAACAAACGGTCACAAGAACCTGAAACAATAAAGCGTGAGAGAGAAGTTTCTTATTAGAATCAATAATGGAACAAAACTGTTTGACTTAGTCAACATTGTATGAAAACCTATATAATTTAAATTAATTGTAAATTTTAAAAGTGCCACAAAACAAATATAATACAAAAAATATTATATGTCGGCATATGATCCATATAGTCAACGAGTTAAAATTACCATAAATTTTTTTAACCCATTTATTTTTACTGTGAGCATCATAATGGAACAAACCTGTTAACTTAGTCAACATAATATGAAAACCTATATAATTTAAATTAATGATAAATTTAAAAGTGTCATAACACAAATATAATATAAATATATTATATGTCGGCATATCCTTAGAGTCAAACATTTTCAAGTGCCATAAGACAATAATAACGACTTCTTGAAATGTGACACATTACAATAGTTATAGAAAAAATAATACATACCGACATTAGCAAAGTCAGAAGAAAATAATTTTAGAAAATATAATAAAAAAAATACACTTATTGTTGAAAAAAATTATGAAATTATATGTCAAGTTACTAATCTATCTTAGTTGAACAAATCCACTGAAAACAGATTTGCCTGGAACATTAATTTTATGGATTAGCAAGTGACACCACACCAACCAAATTGCAGCTTATATGAAAATTATTTATATTTTGAACCTATTAATAATGACCAAAATTGATGTCAAATAATTAAGTTGCATATTACCAGAAGAAAATAATTTCATGAAGTAACAATCAATCACACCTGTAGCTTCCATAATTGAAGAGGGTGCAACTAAAAAAATAACATGAAAAATTATGTAAATATAATTAAAAAATAATAATCACATATCCGACAAGCACTGACCTCACCAAATTTACCATATTTCTCAACATATAATTACGTAAAGAGTATATATATTTATTTTACAATTAATCTCAATTTCAATGCACAAATTAAACCCCAACAAAAAACAGCAAAATGACAAACCAATACAAAAATGGGCATAATAATATATATCATGTAAGAACAAATCTCTCTCAATTAAACATAACCCTAAAAAAAAAAAAAGGAAAAAACCCAAGTACAAATAAATTCCAAGACTAACAATGAATGAACACAATCAATGCACCTTATTGTAATATTGCCTTATGTAATAATTATCTGCCTTAAAGATTGTATAACAATACTACTAAAATTAAACCAATCAATTCAAAAATCCATAATATGACATCACCACCATCACTGCAAATGACGCCGATGAAAACCGGAAGACCGGCACCGCTGATGCCGTCGGATTATTAGGAGTATTTGAATTGGGTGGTACCGATGTTTGAGGAGTAGATGCAGATGGCTGCGTTGAAGGACTAGAAGCTGGAGAACCAGTTGGTGGGGTAAGCGACGGTGTTGGAACGGGTGGTGTGACTGTAAATGGTGATGGAGCTGGACTTACAGTCGGTGGTGATACAGGGGAATTTGTTGGTGGTGAAACCAAAGGTGATGGAGCTAAACTTCCGGGAGGTGGTGCAACTGGACTTACCGTTGGTGGTGAAGCAGGTGAAATACCTGGGGGTCCCACAACAGGAGAATTTGGACCTGGACTTAATGTAGGTGCCATAGGTGGTGCCGGTACAATGGGTCGTACCGCCAGAACAACCACGACCAGTTTCTGTCCCTGTTTGCACCGATCACCTGTACCACTAACAAAGAAAAATGGGCCCGATCGATCAAATTTGAATACCGAGTCACCGGTGTCCATTTTTTGTATAGGGTTGCTCAAGTTGCACTGGTCGAAGTCTTGCTGGCTCACCTCCAAAACAGAGTCTTCTCCACTTTTGTATTTAAAAACTGGAAACAAGAAGATATCACAAATCAGCATCGATCGTTCATATTTTTATTTAGAATTAATTGCTTAAATTGAAAGTTTTAGTACCAAGAGTGTCGTTGACTTGAAATCGATTTCTCCCGGCCCAGTCAGAGTAGCTCTCGGACGGGTGCAAAACCCAGCCTTCTCTGCCTCCAACATAGAAGGTGTAAGCATGAGAACATGCAACAAATAGATAGAATACTAGAAGAAAGGTAGCTTTAGAAATCTCCATTAGAGAATTGTCAAGGATAGATTGTGTCTCTGTTTTCTTCTAAAATATTACACTCAGTGTAGAAGGAGGGTTTTAGAGAAATAAGCAAGGGGTATTAAGTGTATAATTCAGAGAAATATCTGGTATAAATAGAGGAGATAAGATCAATAAAGAAAGGAAAAAGGAAAGGAATAACGCTACCGTTTTTCTTAGCGCTGACTGACAGCTGGTCTATGTGAAAGCTTTTACTAGTAGTAGGGGAATTATGTCTGCCACGTGGTAGTACAAATGGGTTATGATTGGGCCAAATTATGGGCTAGGAACACTGTATGAAAATTTAAAATTATCCGTTCTCTGTATAATACTTAATTGCTTACGCCTTACGGTGGCAATTTAGAAATTCTAATTATTTTGGCGAGATACATTTTATAATCTGAAGGTTGTGAATATTTTATTATATAATATTCTTAAAATATAGTAAAATTAGTAAATAATTATAATTTTTTTTATAATCTGTCTATTTATGTGGAAAGGTTTTCAAAGCGAATAGGTTGAAAACAATTCAACAATTTGATTTATGTTGTAATAGATAACACGTGGCGGCATCTAATATAGCCAACGGTAACATCGGTCATTTCCTACTATTCCAACTCAAAATTAATTCATGCACTATCTTTCTTTCTTTTTTCCCCTTTATTTATTCACTCAAAATTAATGCACACTATCGTTCTCTATTGATTTGGAGGATTTGCTGGCAATTAAATTTTGTCAAAAAGTAAATCAGAGAATAAAAGGAAACCAAATTAATTTTGAATAGTGGGTCTACCAATAAAATGAAACACCAAACATCAAACATGCAAAAAAGGGGAAAAAAATCGGTCTACTAATAAAATTAAGGTCTAAGTTTATTGTTTGGGCAATTAGTTAATTACATTTGGTACTCTGTCTAGGTGCATCCAACGGTTAAATTTCCATCCACAGTTCCACACTGCCATTTATGCATTAAATCGGGAACATTACAATCACATATTAATAATATATTTATTGGTTATCAATTATCTTTGCATGACCAATATTTTGTCCTTTTATTTAGTCCGAGAGCTATGCTAGGAGAAGGAGACCGTTTCCTCTGATTGGACTTTTCTTTTAATTTTATGGTCGTCATTATTATTGTTTTAATTATTTAAGTGGTATGGTTGCTTGATGCCAAATGGAGGACTCAGAACGGCTATCTTGGTTTTATTCTTTTTTTAATACGGATATATTTTTTTATTTATAGTTATGAATGGGTTCAAAAAATTTAGTTAGCACCTCAATTAATTAAAATTAAACAAACACCTTCTATCCTTCGAAGTTTCAATTTTTACCAATCATGTTTTTTCAGTCCTAAGAAAGTACACTAAATTGATTATTTTATTATTATTTTCTAGTGCACACTCTCAGAAAGTGCATCAAACTTTTTTTTTGTAGTTATGTTCTGAATTGTTTGAAATATTTGGATTAATTTTTTTTTCTATTCTATTCTATTGTGTTATGTGTTGTTTAGAATTATACGTACACATAAATTTTGGACAGTAAAATTGTAGAAAATAAAACACACTCATTTAACAAATAAAATTTTGGACAAAATTTGAACTAAAAATTACTATAACAAATTATACGCACAATCTGAGTAGTGTTTTGTACTAAGTTGGTGTGCAAATTACTACAAATTATATGCACAATTCGATCAACGTTTTATACTACAAATAAATTATATGCGCAATTCGATCAACGTTTTATACTACAAATAAATTATATGCACAATTTGATCAACGTTTTATACTACAAATAATACACCAAACAAAAAATAATAATTCAAACAATTCAGAAAAAAAAACTAAAAAAAAAAAATTGATGTTCTTCCTAAAGGTGCTCACCAAAAAATAAAAATTTGGTGCGCTTTTCTAGAATGCACACTAAAAAATTTGGTGCACGTCTTGAGGAAACGTGCGTGGTAAAATTTGAAATTTATTGTTTTGAATAGTGTTTGTTTAATTTTAAATTATTAGAGTGCTAACTAAAAGAAGTTTGGCGGACAGGTTAACCGTTAAGGAGGTTCTTTCATATAAATCCAATTTAAGTTGTATTTCTAATTTTGCACTTTTCACATTAAGAATAATATTAAATTGTGATAGACTTTATTTAATTTATTTATTGGAGTATAAAAGTGGGTCTAATCATTTTGTTGGTTCATTATTGTACATTATTCGATTTGGTCGTAAGAGACTTGTAATTTCATTAAAAAAAAATACAGTTTTACACAAACAAATTACAAGTGCAATGAAGAAAATAAAAAGAAACTACAAGGCAAAAGTTAAAAAATATTTGCAACATACACATGCACTCATTTCTCCGAATTACTATTTACCATCTTTAAAAAAAAAAAAAAAAAAAAAAAACCCTTTAGCTACTTTTTTATTTTGAGAATTATCGTATTTACTAGGTCCGCATGTTATAGTTGTGCAAGTAGCATGCTCAGTTTTGCAGCTTTAATATGCGCAGTTAAAATTAGATTTATTATTCTTGATTTATATGGTTGCTCAAATCATAGATGCGCAATCAGCTTGTAGGTTCTGTAGCTATAATCCGCGGACTTTATTTTTTGAATTAAAAAAAAAAAAATAGTGACAATTGGCTATTGGGTTTATCTTCTTCTTTTTTACTTAAAAGATGGTAAAAAAAAAAATCGGTTCATTCGCTCAAATAAAAGCTAACCATATTGTTTCAGAAAATTATTGCATTAGATTTCTAGAGGCTATATATAACAGAAGAAGATTCCATGATAGGCGTATTAATTTGGTAGTTGTGAAACTTTGAAGCATTTATCAAAGCACAGGCACAGCATTTTTAAAGCTTATCAAGCTAAAAGATGCAGATATCTATAGACTTCAAAGTTCAAATTAATGCTGATGATGGCGACTGATGCTATGATTTGTCTAAGGAACCGTGTATACGTGGCACCTACGAGAATAACCTCTTCACTAATCTATCCCTAAATAATTGTTACACTTGTCGGTCTTTGATTTAGACTAAAAACAAGTGTTCAAATGAAACCTATACTCTTACGACGTCGACTAACATGAATTTTCGAGAACTTGAAAGAGTAAATTATGGTTAATTAGTGCGGCAAACGAAATTATGGTCGATTAGTGCGGAGAGAAGAGGCGGGTTTAGATTTTACTACGAGGTTAAATATACAGTGGAAATCAATTCTATACAAAATTTAAGAATAAGATTAATTTTAGGGTATTCATAGTATTTTACTAGAATTGATAGTAAATAATGTATAAATATTAAAAAAAAGAAGTAGATATTAATTTATCTCTGATTAATCTATATAAATCCGCCTCTCATGCACGTATTACGTATAGTATATGGAGCAGTTCGATAGGTAATTAGATCAAATTAGAAGTTATGGTTTATTAGTGCAGCAACGAAGAGTTAATGTATGGATAGTACATGGAATCAGGTGGGCCGATAGACATTGAATCAAATTCGGTTTAATACTAAATCAGAGTCGTCTGATTCGCATCAAATTTCATACACACAACTTTAAAATTCGAGCGAATCAAATGTACAATTTTTTTTATGAAAAGACTGCCCCCACTAGATGATATCTTTGGTTTCCACTTGAAGTAATAGTTGCATTGCTCTATAGATCAGCATCCCTCAAGTTAGCTGAGGATATAATTACTAAATTTAGACTGTCTATATCAATAATAGGACAGAATTAATCTGGCGCGAATCTCAAAGCAGGACATCTATATCTATAACAGGTACCATATTTATTTTGAGTCATCAAAGATTAAATCTATACCAGATCATCTATATCTATAATTAATAGGTACGATATTTCTTTTGAGTCAATCAAAGATTAAATCTAGACCGTTCTTTATATACTTTACGGTGCAATTAATGTAATAATATACGGTCTATGCAGCCGTTTTTTTAGTTACCACCCAAATAATTTAGAATTAAACAATGATTTAAATAGCGTTTATTGTGAAATAGCGTACGGGTTAAAAAAATTGCGCTATGCTCAAATAGCGGCGCTATTTGGGCATAGCACCATAGTTTTTTTGGTCGGAAAACGCTATAGCGGCGCTATAAAACACTGGAATTAAATGAATACCACCAGAATAATTAGATTTCAGATTCCGCCACGTTCGCACTGTGGATTTGCAGACGGATCACCAATCCGTTCGTGAAATGGATCTGCGGACTGACCCGTTCGCACCATGATATGCGAACGGGTCATTAGGAGTAGGTTAGGTCGGGAGTGGGTCAATGAACTGGTTAGATTGGAAACGGGTCAGTCCGCAAATCCATTATGCAACCACGTGCGCAGATTCATGGTGTGAACGGGTCATCGAGAGCGAGTCAAGTCGGAAACGAATCAATCTGCAAATCCATTACGCAAACGGGTGGTGATCCGTCCGCAAATTCATGATGCGAACATGGCAAAATCTTAAATTTAGTAATTCGGGTGGTATTTATTTAATTCTAATTTATTGGAGTGGTAACTAAAAAATGGTCTATGCAGAGCCAGTCGCATATGCGTTTGCGATCTTCGCAGCCAGCTGCATATGCCTTTGTGATCCTCTGCATAGAATCCGATTATGTGAATTAATATGGGGATTTTACGGTCCACTTAAAATATTTTGTATTTTATTTTATTTTAATTAAAAAAAAAAGTTCAAACTTTTTGATCCGAAAATTTTTATTTCTGAAAGGATATCGGGTA
Source organism: Carex pumila (assembly GCA_033356055.1). Taxonomy (NCBI): domain Eukaryota; kingdom Viridiplantae; phylum Streptophyta; class Magnoliopsida; order Poales; family Cyperaceae; genus Carex; species Carex pumila. The sequence goes on from JARJHM010000099.1 coordinate 388,678, forward strand.
TAAAACCACACCTAATTCGTAGTCGTCATCAAGACTAAATGAGACTAAATGGTCAAGTTAAGTTGGTTTGAAAGGGTGGAGAGGACTTCTTTTTATAGGGGACTCCCAGTGCTTTCATATTGTTATTTCATAGATGTGGGACTAAATATATTTCTGATTTTAGTGTTGAGGCGCCCCAGGCTGAGTATTTTGTTTGCTTTCTTTCACGGGTTTTTGGGCCAAGGGTTTGGGTCATATGCATGCTGCATGCTGCATGCAGCTCACTTTATTTTCTTCGTGCAGGACCGAAATCTTTTTTAGCAGGCCATAATATTACTAGACAACTATGGATGACACATATTATTTCAGATTCTGAACTATGCTGTTATAATCAAGATTAATGTGCATAGATAAGTTCCTATATAATCAAAATATTTAATATTTAATGAAAACAAATTATATATATATAAGTCCGTGTTAAATTCTGCATATGCACCTGCATAACACATCCGTATACTGCATCAAATTATCAAAATACCATTTTATAACACTGGGTGCAATACACGAGAGAGGATACGTTTCCATTGCTCAAGTCAGTATGATTGCTTGAACCGTTGCGGGATCATTGCATTAAATATTAGATTAATCTAAAGTCAAGCCCGAATTGATGGGGGTAACAAAAGGGAGGATTGAGGAAAACCCAAGGAATGAAGGAATTGACCATTTCAAAATATGCGGGCTTTACTTCAAACGCTTTTAATGTCGGATTGGGCTGTCATAAATTGATAGACACTTATTTACGTCATCCCTAATTTAATGGATTTCAATTTTCTTGTGATACAGTACAGGACCTGTGGTATTTAGATGCTTGTGTAATGTCTAATGTGTACCCTTGAAGGACAAGTTCGATAGTTGAATTAATTGGAGGTGTAGTGGTAATACGGACCATATGATTAGAAAGGAATAGATTGATTTTCCAAGGGGGGCATTGTAAAATTGTTAAGACTTTAGGGGCTAAAATTATTGCAATTGCTTCATTTTGGTCCAAACAACAAATGAATGATTCATATCTTAAACTAACAGCATAAAATCTGAAATAGGTACAGAGGAGAACATGGTCGATAAGTGAGAACCAACGTCTGGAACAGAGTTGGTGGTACTGCTACAAGTTGAGATAGACGACTGGAGAGCTGATGCCAGACGTGAGGTCAAATCGTGGCACAGGGGACCATCCCTCTTATGTCTTATCTATCACTGGTCGGACTCGGAGGCAATATCTTGCAAATCGTACGGTCACGGTGAGTACGAATTGGAGACGAAAATAGCAAATCTTCCACATAAAAGCATCAGGCAGTAAATGGGAATTTCTATTTAAGGAATTGACGAAAGCAACTCAATGCCACAAAAAAACAAACGAAAGATAGTACGTCACCGAATAATTTTATTATATCTTTCACGACCAAAGCATAAAACAAAAGCTAAGTAAATACGTGATTAGATCGCTGTAATTGATTAACCGGACACTCATTATGATGAAATGAGATCGATGCTCTTCAAATTTATGATATTCCATACTCTTCTCTCTATTTCTCTATCCTCCTCTTTGAAAAGAAAGAGAGAAGATGAATGAACATGGTTCTGCTTTTTTACTTTGGAAAAACAATGATTCTATTATGATTCCAATGGATCTACTATTTCACGTTGCGGATCTCAAAAATGAATCCGCAATGTGAAATTACGGTCTTAATAATTTTGAAATTATGAGAAATTAATGATAAGTGAGAAATTCGTAAAATTTAATTTCAACGGTTTTCTTTGACCAATATGACCATGCCAAGGTTTTAACTGAGTGATTTTCGTTGGTCCATAAATGGAAAAGGTTTGGATCTGTTATACGTAAAACGGCTAAGAATCGTCAAATAGGATTTTATTAATAACGGTCAATAGGAAATTATTATAATTAAGATGTCACGAACTATTGAGGAGTACTATACTAAGTGCACAAATTGTGATTTGAGAGCTGAGAGAATATTTTACACTATAATGTCCAATTTTTGAGAATATGTGCGAATCCCATTAAGTTGGGACCGCAGACTGACTTTGCTAGATCGAACCTCGGAGTGGTGGTTAAATGCAAGAGACTCTTAACCACTACACCAACTTAATTTTATTGTTACAATGTCGCAACTATTATATTTAAAGTTATGCTCAATTCTTTATTCATAATTTTTAATATTTGATTTATATAGTAATTAATAATATAATTAAAATAATAAATATATAATAGCTGTGTCGTATCATTTATTTTTGAGAATTACCGTGTCGTATCCTCTATTTTTGAGAATTGCTATGTCGTATCCGACACGATATCCTACCCGTATCCATGCAATATAGCCGATAATTATGATTGTTTAAAAGTTAGAAACAATGCCGTGAGTCACATGCTAATCAGGGGCGGATTTACACATAGCTCAGGGGGTGCTAAGCCGCCTCATGATTTTGAAATTTTGAATCATATAAGTTATTTAATTTAATTTTTATTTTTTTACATTTTTTATAGTTCAACTTCCTCATAAAATATTGAATGTATGCTTGTAATTTAGTGGTGCTCTATTTTGTACTTGAAAGATCTTCAATTCAAATTTGAAATTTTCGGGATAATCCCGTGTATTCCGTAACAATGGAACCGCCTTTATAACTCATTATCCAAAAAACAAACTCTGACAACTGGGCTACCATGGTATTCAAATATTCAATGGTGATCGAGTTGCTCACTGCCATTTTGAGAATGCTATAAACATCATTTTAAGTTCTTGACTTCTTGTCAAGGTTCAACGTTCCGTAGTGTACTTTAAAAAAACTAATTACCGTACCAAAAATGATGCAACGCAAGGAGAGCACAGTATTGACTAATGACTATTGAGTCTTTCGTTCAGAAACAGGTACAACTGCCACCTTTCCCTTTTCACATCGGCCGACACGCAACGTTTCTTACTGTTTCCTCAATGTTTTTACTATTGCCTATTTTTTAGACAGAAAATTAGGAATTTTTTTTAGAAACCATAAATAATTAAATTATTTTTAGGGAACCAATAAGATTACTTTTTTTTTTTTAAAAACCATAAGGACCGGACGGTCCGTCCGGTCTCAAAATCATTTTTTCCCCAGACCGGATGGACCATCCGGTCTCACTTTTTTTTTTTTTTTTTTTTTTTTTTTTTTTTAAAACAAAAATTTTTTTATTTTTTTTATTTTTTGTATTAAAATATTAGAAATGTTGAATATGTTTCTTTGAAAATAGATGAAATACAATATAATTTGATTTATTAGAAAGACTGCAACAAATAACCCGGATCAATATTTTTCAGATCGGATTTTTCGTAGCTGTAAGAAAAATTAATATATTTCTTTATGTGTTATTAGAAAAAAATAAAAATACTTAGATTCTGAGTTATTGATCCCGGTTCAAAAGTCACTTCTAGGTAATCCAGAAAATATTGTGATCCTTCTAGGACATTTAATTTATAAAAAGTTGTGTCTATTTTTGAAAAAAAACAAAAACTTTAAGTTATTTAATGATTATTATTCAAAAAGAATTCTCAAAATAGATACAACTTTTTATAAATTAAATGTGCTAGAAGGATCACAATATTTTCTGGATTACCTAGAAGTGACTTTTGAACCGGGATCAATAACTCAGAATCTAAGCATTTTTATTTTTTTCTAATAACACATAAAGAAATATATTAATTTTTCTTACAGCCACGAAAAATCCGATCTGAAAAATATTGATCCGGGTTATTTGTTGCAGTCTTTCTAATAAATCAAATTATATTGTATTTCATCTATTTTCAAAGAAACATATTCAACATTTCTAATATTTAATACAAAAAATAAAAAAAATTCTGTTTAAAAAAAAAAAAAAAAAAAAAAAGTGAGACCGGATGGTCCATCCGGTCTGAGGAAAAACTGATTTTGAGACCGGACGGACCGTCCGGTCCTTATGGTTTTTAAAAAAAAAAAAGTAATCTTATTGGTTTCCTAAAAATAATTTAATTATTTATGGTTTCTAAAAAAAATTCGAAAATTAGAATGATTCAGAATTTTAAAATAAAAAATCAAGTGATTCTTTTTATCTAAAAAAAATAGTAAAAGTATTTTCGAAAATGTAAAATTTCATCACCAAATACATTTCATATGTTGATCATATTTAAACTTCGAAAATATACATGTTACACAAGATATCATTTTGAATAGAAATTAAGTTTACTGTAGCTATGCATTTCCTTAATTTATACACTACAGAGAACCGTACAGAGTTACCAAGACTACTAATTTTGCATGCCTAGGGCATGCCCACCCTACCCGCCTGTGTACCCGTACCCGGGATATCTGTGCCTGAGCCCGGGTATAGGTCGGGTATTCGGGTACACGGGTACGAACAAAAAAAGGGCCGAACTTGATTTTTTGGACAAATATCCGACCATATATGTCTCTGTGTACCCATGCCCGTACCCGTACCCGTTCACCCGTTATACCCTACCCGGATACACGTTTACCCATTGTATCCTACACGGGTACCCGTACCCGTTTAAATTCAAAATTTCAAAATTTTTAAAATCCCCCCCAACCCATTTAAATTTTTTTTTCTGTTTTTTAAAATCTGTTTTTTTGTTTTTGTTTTTTAGTTTATGTTTTTTAAATTCTGTTTTTTAAATTCTGTTTTAATTTTTGTTTTTTAAATTCTGTTTTTTAAATTCTGTTTTTTAAATTCTGTTTTTTTATTTCTGTTTTTTAAATTCTGCTTTTAAATTTTGTTTTAAATTTTGTTTTTTAAATTCTGTTTTGTAAATTCTGTTTTTTAATTTCTGTTTTTTTTTATTTCTGTTTTTTAAATTCTGTTTTTTAAATTCTGTTTTAATTTCTGTTTTTTTATTTTCTATCTTAGATTCATTTTTAATAGGTTAAAAAAATTAGTTTTCTAATTTATGTTTTTGAATATGTGAAGTAATTAGATTTGTTTTTAATAGGTTAGATTTTATTTTTGAAATTCGGATTTATTTTTAATAGGTTAAAAAAAGATGTTAGATTTATTTTTAAATAGATTATATTTATTTTTAAAAATGTTAGACCTATTTTTGAATATGTTAGATTTATGTTGAATATGTTAGATTTAATTTTGAATATGTTAGATTTACGTTGAATAGGTTAGATTTATTTTTTAAAATGTTAGATTTGTTTTAAATAGGTTAGATTTTTAATTTATATTTTATTTTTTTAAAGTAATTGATTTAAGAAATTTTTTATTTATATTTTATTTAACCTATTAAAAATAAATGAACGTTTATAAAATATATTATCAATTTAAAATGAACGTTTAGAAAATATATTATCAATTTAAAATGTAAACTAAAAACTTCAATATATAAATAAATTATGAAACTATATAGTTAGAATGAGAATTTGAAAATAAAATAAAATGACTCATGTAAAGAAATAAATAAATACATTTGTACTTAGCCGAATAAACATCCAAATTTTCGCAAGAATAATTTTTATATATAAGTTACAAATTTTATTTATTTAGGAATTATAAAGATGTGACTTGATAATTTTATGTATATATATATACACTATTTGATATTGAAGTATTGAACTATTCAGATTTTAAAAGTTGAATTATAAACATATAATAATATTTATACGGCACTGTTAAAAAAAACAGAAAAAAAATTCTAAAATTAAAAAATATATTAGAAATTGATCAAATTTTGATCTATAAAATAATTCTTTTAGACAAAATCAATTGTCCTAATATGAAAATAGTTTAATATTCTAATTCTCAAATGAAAAAATCACTTTTATGCCTAAATCTCTATCTTTGCTCTCTTCAATGATGGAAATTAATTGTTTTGCTAATATTTTGTTTTGAATTTATTTGATTAAATATTAAGTGATATTTGACAATTTTCAAATTAAGTAATGAAAATGTTGAGTTTAAGAGTAGAAGAAAAAAGATAACAAAAATAAACTCAAATATCAGTTTTAGTGAAACTAAATAATTTGTCAAATATCACTAATTGACACAAATATGATACACTAGAATTGCATAACACTTTTTATTATAACATTAAAAAATACACAGAATTGACACAAATTTCAATTTATTTGGATTTTTCTACAATTAGTTATGAATTTTCAAAGTTCTACCGTAAGGAAAAACTTCAAACATCTATAACTTTGGCTACGAGTGTCAGATTCACGTGTTCTTCGACTTTTCGGACAGGGGAGAATGAGACGGATCCGATTTTGCAATAATAATTAGAATGAGAATTTAAAAATAAAATAAAATGACTCATGTAAATAAATAAATAAATACATTTGTACTTAGCTGACTAAACATACAAATTTTGGGAAGAATAATTTATATATATAAGTTGCAAATTTTAATTATTTAGGAATTATAAAGTTGTGACTTGATAATTTTATGTATACATATACACACTATTTAATATTGAATTATTTATATTTTAAAAGTCGAATTATAAACACGTAATAACATTTATACGACACTGTTAAAAAAAAATAACAGCAAAAAAAAACTAGAAAAAATAGCAAAGAAAAACAAACAAGAAAACCAGAAAAAAAATAGCAAAAAAAAAAAATACCCATACTTGTCCTATCCATCAAGGGTACACGAATACGGATATCGAACGGATAAGATATGATTTTTGAAAAATATATACTCGACATACTTTTACCCTTATATCCATCCTACACGTACTCATTCCGGATATAACCGGAGTATCCATACCCACCTGATCATTAATACACTAGAGTTACCCATAGGCCATAGCCATCTTTAATTATATTGTCTTTTTCTTTCCCTGTGACATCACCTTTCCTGTTGCTTTTCGCCACTTCATTGCTTTTGCCGTATAATTTACTGTAGACCAGAACTCATGGATGCATGACCTAATAGAGCTATGAGTATGAGCCTAAGACCTCGATGGAGAAACAAAAGTAAAACGAAAAAAAGAAGAAAGATAAAACGAAATTAACTATCAACTGGCACGCGGTCAATCTGAATTCTGAAGAGCCCCATGCCTGTTGAATTTAGAAGCAAAAAAAATCAGCGGATACGGATCAGTTGAATTTAGGGGTAAAATCGGAGTGGATAATATCTGATTTTTCAATATATATGACGAGAGATCAAGTTATAACAAATTACAATAAGTATTTTCTATATTTTAAAAGTCCAAATCATCAATCTAAATTATTAGATGTGATCTCTACAATAAAATGTGTTTGGAGACCAAATTTTACATTTTTTAGAATTTCTTTACTATTTATTAAGATCGGTACAAAATTCAATAGTATAAATTTGACTATTTTTTGTACCCATCTTAATAAATAGTAAACAAATTTCAAAAAATGTAAAATTTGGTTTCCAAGCACATTTTATTGTAGAGATCACATTTAACGGTTTGGATCGACGATTTGGACTTTCAAAATGTAGAAAATGCTTGTTGTAACTTGTTGCAACTAAAAAAATGTTGTAACTTGATCCCTCCTTTATATATATATATATATATATGTATATATATATATATAGTTAGGCTAGGGTGCTATGGATAGCATAGTGGTCTCCTGTGCTATGGCTCAATATTCAAGTTTTCAAAATTTAAACGGTCGATCCGAACCATTCATTGTTTAATCCATATTGAAATGTGCTTGGAGACCAAATTTTATATTTTTTGAAATTTTTTTACTATTTATTAAGTATTTTTGAAACCGCTGTTTTCTAGTGGTGCAGAATTTTAATAAAAACAACGATTTTGAAACCATCTTAATAAATAGCAAAAAAATTCCAAAAAATGTAAAATTTGGTCTTCAAGCACATTTCAATATGGATTAAATAATGAACGGTTTGGATCGACCGTTTGGATTTTGAAAACTTGAATATTGAGCCGTAGCACGGGAGGCCACTATGCTATCCATAGCACCCCAGCCTAACTCTATATATATATATATATATGGGTTCAAATGCCTTCATTTTTTGTGCCTCCACTATGCCTCCATTTTTTAAAACTTAAAAGTCAAAACAAAACCATTAGATGTGATCTATGTTATTTTATCTAGATGCTCATAAAAAATTATCACATTCCAATTTTTTTTTATGTGAATCAGTAAGTAGAAAAATCAACGTCTAAAAATTATCCATATTAGTACGTTTTTTACAAGCTCTTGATGATAACCAAAATCAAATTAAAATGTCATAATTTTTTATATGTGTATAGATAAAATGATGTAGATCACATCCAACGGTTTATTTTGAATTATTAAAATTTGTAAAAATAAAGACACAAAAAATGAAGATATTTGAACCCTCCTCTCTATATATATATATATAGTAAATTAAATATCTGATCCCTGAATTTGAAAAATAAAAACAGACATGGATAGCATTTTACCGCTCCGTATCCAATCTGTTTTTACCCCGACTGTCGATTGAGCATAGCATAGAAAATATGATAATTATGATTTGGATGTAATGTATACATTATAATTGTATATTCTATGAAAATATGATAGGGAATATGCAGAACCTTTTCATTTTTAATCGGTCGCAGAATCAAACTCTAACAAGTAACAAGTATATAGTTGACAAGCTTTACACACGCTCTATAAATTCAAATTAATCCGGAGTGCACCAAATAAACAAAAATGTGAGGATAGAGCACACCACATATTAGTTTCACCACAAATCGATATTTGTTTAAAATTACACATTGTATTTTTGTGCGTAAAAAAAATTAAAATGAATTATACATTTATGACAATACATGACCCTCCAGTTTACCAGTTACTGGAGAGGATGTATTTATTTGTTAATATATATTTTTCACACTGGGAAACAAAACATCTCATCATCTCATAGAAGCCTACATGATTATACCCTTTCCACTTGCTATATTCATGTGAAATTCTCTATAAACCAACCATTGTCTAGTTTTGGGGGTTTAGAACCGAAAGCGTGCAATTTCCCCCCTCATCTTGCAGTGAAAGTAGTGAAAGAAATTATGGGGAGAGGCAAAACAGAGATAAAGAGAATAGAGAACCCAACTCAGAGGCAATCGACTTTCTATAAAAGAAGAGATGGCTTGTTCAAGAAAGCTAGAGAGCTCGCTGTTTTGTGTGACGTCGACCTCCTTCTCCTCCTCTTTTCTTCTTCTGGAAAAATTTACGAATATCATGCTCCTACCGTGCAGAGGTAATAAATCTATATATTTTAACCCTTCATGTACTACTATGCTTTTCTATGCTTCATGGAGTAACTCTTTAATTTTGTTTTGTTTTTTTCTTGTAGTGTTAAGGAATTTGTTGAGAAGTATGAGGCTGCTACACAGACTTCCATTTTGAGAGACTATCGAACGGTAAGTTGAATTGAGTTCATATTTGTCCTGTAGCATGCATTCTCTAGCACACTGAGACACACACGTGCGAGCACACTCAGACGCGCACACACTTATTTCAGGGCATGGGATGTAACTTCGTATTACATAACAGGAAAGAAACACAGAGATAGCCAAGGTGGAGAAGTTATGTGAACTAATGGAGAAAGAACTCAGGTACTTGCATATTTCTTTATATAACAAAAATTAAGATATTGCTTTAATAATTTATTTACAGAAAAATTGTTAACAAACTTATCACCAATTTATATTTAAAATGAAACAATTTGGAATATTATGTATCTTGTTATTTTATATAAATTGTAGAATAATGAATGTGGATGAGAGGGAGAGCTACACCTTACCCTCTTTGGAAGTCTTGGAGCGAAACTTAGAGACCGCGATGAAAAGAGTGCACCGAGAAATGGAGCACAAGATTAGCGGAGAGATCAATTATCTAGAGAACTTGGTAATAAAAAAAAAAAAAGATAGAGAAACATTCAAACCAGTTCATTAGTATTGCATCCCTTGCTTGATACTCATTGATAGTTTCTATTTTATACAGGTTAGTAAACAGCAAGAAGAAGGCTATGTACTATGTGATAAGGTGAGAATTTTTATCTACCTTTTTATTATTGAAAATTTGATTTTTTTTTTTTTTTTTTCTCCAGAAAATGCAATGGATAATTGCAAAATTATATAACGAGAGAATTTTGCATTTTCTTCTCGTAAGGATCTAATTAAGGTGCATGGATTATAGAATATATGTAATTTCTAATGAAGAAGTCATCAAAAAATTAAAGAAAATTACTTTTTGACCTTCATCAAAGTTGAAAAAAGCAGTGAGCATTGGATACGGTATAAAATGGAAGGATCACATCGGTAGTAGTAGATTTCATTAGACCCCACACCATTTGATTTCTAAGGTTCAAATCCAGGCCGTCTGTTATTGATTGTATTCTATTAATCTGAATATATACTCTCTAGTCTAGGTCTTCATATATGACGAATTCCTAGGGTTTTTCCTGAAAAGAAAAAAAAATTCTAGGTTTTCACATCGGGCCGGGTAGAAACAGACGTGCACCCTGTCATTTCTTCGTATGTCATAACTTGTTTTCATCTCATAGACGCTGTTGCATTAATTTCATAGGTTGTATTTATACGGCTGCAAATACACATACACTACACTGATATCCTGTATAATATATATATATATATATATATATATAGGCACAAGTTCGCTTTATTCCCTCTGTTCAAGTCTCTTGACAGGACAGGCCTGAACCATTCACCCTGCAAGCACTTTTGAAAAAGAGCATCATGCGATAGTCATAGCTAGCTTCATTTAATCCTAACATGTAGCTCTGATCTGCTTTACAAGCAATTACAAAAAGTACTTTTACTTTATGACATAATATTTTTATTTTTTTTTATTTTTGTTTGGGTCCCTTATTTTGTAGCTCTCTCATGTGCAAACATTCAGTGATGTAGCGGGAGCCTCTACTTCGTTTAATCATGCGTTGGACCTTAAATTAGGTATACACATGCAGTGACTAATGTTATCATTGGTCATATAATCCCTTGTTGGATAAACATTCAGGTTAATTATATAATCTACAAGTAATATTGATAACCTGTGAGTTTTTATTTGCTGTATTTTTTTAGGATTTAACTAGCTGAAGAAGCCAAAGCTGGATCTATCTAAGAATGGGTTTGCTCATTATTTTCTAAATTTGTTTGATATTTTTGGAACCTAGAATGTAATACTATTTCTATATGAGGGAGAGATTGATGCTTTCTTAACAATTAACGTGATGGGAAGATGTGACCAGATGAAAACTTACCCTTTGCCTTAAAATTTCAGGCCCGATCTTATAGTAAATTTTCAGGCCTTCTTATTTATATTTCGCACCATGTATTCAGAATTAAATATTAAACCAACAATAATGTTTAATAATGTTAAACCGATTTTCCAAAAAATATATATTTCTACAAGTTAATGTGAAGTAGTGCTCTTATTGTATATATATATTTCAACCAGCTTCACCAAACGTTGTTACTTGTTAGCCATATTATTTGTGTGCCTGTGGATGTCCAGAAAATGGAACAAGACAATGGAAAAGAAAGGAAAAAAAAAAAAAGGCAAATTGATCACATCAAACAAAGCACAATGGATACTGGAAAGAAAAAAATTGCAGTCAGCCAACTCTGGAAGGTATACTTCTTTGGTAAAATTTTGTTCTTCAGCTTAGTACGCATGAAAATGAAACCAAATATATCTTAAGAGTTGCTAAGAGCAATGTCGTGCAATGTCGTTGACTCGTTGTCATGATCAACACCATCAGATATTAAATTAAAACAGAACGTCACACACCCGATTACCCGAATGGCCTGCATCTATTCTCATTTTTTTTTTTTTTTTATAATAGTGGGTACAAATTAACCCACCGATTTCAATAATCAAAAGAGGTTTTATGTGCACTGGTACCATACCCAAACGGTCAATACCAACATCGCATCACAATTGTCTACAAGTAAAGCTACCCTAATACATTGAACCTCAAATCAAAGGCCATAAAACCATCCAAAACAAGTTTACAACATTAAACACAGAAATTATCATCACAAATTCACAACCAGAACAACATTGGCCCACATCTGCAAACCAAGAAGATGCGATTTATTGTTTCAAAGAAAAAGTGATATATCAGGTCCTTTCAGCAATTGTTTCAATAAGGTTTATCAACTTCCTAAATAAAGAAAATTTAAAATTCAATGCATTTGAAAATTAATAAAACAAGTCGTCATATTCACTATAAAGTTTTTCTGTTGATAATTAATAAGAGGAGGGTTCAATGTCTCCATCATGCCTTCATTTTTGAAAACTTAAATAATTCAAAATTTAAAACTTAAACATCAAAATAAAACCGTTAGATGTAATTTATGTTATTTTTTCTATGCGCTCATAAAAAAATTATTACATTTTGATTTTGCTTTTATATGAATCAATAAGTTGAAAAATCAACGTCTAGAAATTATTTACATTTGTATACATTTTTACAAGTTCAAGATGACAATTAAAACAAAGTTGAAATGTCATAATTTTTTTACATGTGCATAGATAAAATGATATAGTTCATATCCAATGGTTTTATTTTGAATTTTAAGATTTAAATTTTGAGTTATTAAAGTTTTTAAACAAAGTCGTCATATTCAATATAAAGTTTTTCTGCCGATAATTAATAATACATCTGCTATCTCACGTTTTGGTCTCATGTCCCGCTATTTAGTATGTTTTGGTTTATATTGTAGGTAGGGATTATAATTATGTGTTGGTTTAATTCTCTGATGTAGGTTGTAACACTTTAAGGCCCTGTTCGGTTGCATCAGTGGGAATAGGAATGGGTACGGGAATTAGAAATTTTGAACTGAAAATTACTGTTCACCGTGGGAATAAAAACTTAGTTCTGAGCAAATTTTTTTTTCCCACGGTGAACAGTGATTCACCGAACCGGGCCTAATTGTTGGAACATTTATAGAAGAAAATTTTTTTTTTATGCCACTCCAAAATATTGAAATTAGGTTTTTGTCATCCTAAAACTTGAAATTAGGTGTCTGCCACTCCAAAACTTTGAAATTTATGGAATTGCCACTTTTATACAGCTGATATACATATTTGATTAAAATTATTTTTAAAAGTATTGTATAAAAAATGTATTTTTATATTTCCAATTTTACCCTTTCTTCAATTAAACAGAAAAAATTAAAATTAATTCTCCAATCACTCTCTCACTCTCCCTCCTGTTCCCTAGCACCCAAACTCTCTCCTGTTTCTCGCGATCTCTCACTCGCAGAGCACCTCAACCAAGTCCAGCCTTCCTCTCGCGATCTCTTTTTTTCTTTTCTTTGAAGTGAAACTTATTTGGAGAGCAAGTTCCGTTACTGGATTTCAAATTGCATCATCTGAAATTAGAGAAGACGATGAAGCACTTGGAACCTTATGAAAACAATTGATTGTCTAGCATTCGCGCTTTCCATACCGTGATTAATTGCTCCACTGCTAACAGGTGTTCTCATAATTCCAAAATCCCTATAGATCTGTTTAAAACCTGTGCAACTGGTTTTAAACATACGTATTTCCCAAATTGCCCCTAGTTGTGTGATATGTGGTTGTCAACCCGAATCAGTTGTTCATAACTTCATATGCTTTTGCACTGTGACGATTCCTGCGCCACTTGGTTTCAATCATCCTTGGGCATTAGAATTGACCAAACTCATACCTCTAATTTGCATGATTTCCTGAAACATGTGTGGATTTCTCTTGAGGACCCTCAAATAGCTCACATTATGATTCTGGCATAGGAAATTTGGAAATTACTTTGTTGTAGGTGGTACTGGCTATATACTATTTTACAAAAATACTTTGTTGCAATTTGTAGGGGAACTGGGGAAGGAAGCAAGCGGGCATTTTCAACTTTTCATATGGAATGTTTGAGCTTGCTTTGGGCTATACAAGCCGTGGTGGCACGGGGAATTGAGCAGTGCACTTTTCTTACTGACTCTAAAATGCTGGTTCACTCACTGACACATGCCCAAGCTCCTGTTTGCGTACAGTGGCAAGCCTATTCAGAGACCATTTCACATAAATCTTTATAAATTATGTTTGTAAATTATGTAAATTATTTACAGTGTGAGTATTTCAATTTGTGGCATTGTTTTCATACTTGTAAATTATGTACAGTGATATTTTATTTTTTATGATAATAATGCCTCTTGAAATTTTATCTTTATAGGTGATGTATTAATATTTCCAATAATTCCAGTTACTAGTGAAGTGTATGGGTTTGATGAGATATGTACAGTTTCTAAATTTATCTTTGTATTAGCTTTTTCATTTTACTGGTACGTTTGAAGCTATTGTATGATAAAAGCTAATCAAGCAAGCAAATTTCTCTGCTGGTTAGTTACATGTATAAAACAATCAAAGGAGACCATTTATAATGAAACTAAGTTGAATTTACTTTATGGACAAACAACTCAACACTCTGAGCTCGTCAGAAAGGTCAGAAGCATGTCAGCACCTACTTGAGTTAATATTGAAACACCTGACAATAACAAAACTAAATAAATTTCTTTCATCACACTTGTTAATAGTGAAACATTTCATTTCTTTAAATTAACACCTGACACTTTCTATTTGAGAAACAGTAGCATGTAAGCACCTACTTGAGTTATAAAGCAAACAGAAGAGATAATCACTGCACCTAGTCACTGCACAAACAGAGATGACCACATATATGCAAGCTGGGTACAATTGACTAAAGACATAAAACATCAAACAAACGAAATTATTCAAGTTACACATAGCCTCTCAAGTTACACGTAACCAATTACACACAACCTAACATCATAAGCAATTACAATTACATAGCTAAAGTTGCATGCTATTTAAAAAACATCACATTCATTTTTTCTTCTTTTACATAATTTCAAAATCATCGTATCTGTAATTATATCTGTAAATGAATCTATTATGATGCGGACATCATTGCCTCCCTCCTGCTTCATTTTTCCCCTCTTGCAGCATTCTAAGCAGCTAGCAGTAGTACTTCATCAAATCTAGAAGACTCGTCAGATGGGATCTGGAGTTCTAGCTCAGCACTAAATGACTGGAAAATATGATCAATCTTTTCACTGCTCACTTGCTCAAGGCTTTGTGGATCCCACTACATCAATTCAAAAAACTTAGATATACAAGAGAGAAATAAAAAAAAATTAACAAAATATAACAACTCAGAGAAAGATTATGATACCACAATTAATAGAACCAGTCCATTTGTCAGTTCATACTGGTAATGAGTTTAGATGCTTTGAGAACTAAAATGAAAGATATGAATTCACACTTCAGCCTACCTAGTTGTATATCAGGAGTCTAAAGCATCAAAATTTAATTGAAACTTGACAATTAAATTAACCACATATAGCTAAATTTACACATAACCTAACATCATAAGCAATTACACATAGCCTAACATCAAAAGCATTTACAATTACACATAGCCTAGCTAAAGTTACATGCTATTTAAAAAACAACATAATTAAAAAACCAATTAAAAATAATCCTACTATTTTTATATTTAGTACAAGAAAAAAGTATATTCAGTACAGAGAAATATTGAAAATTTCTATTCAGTTCAATGGCATGCCAGTACAGGGACTGGGATGGTACAGTATGTACAGGTACTGGTTTTTGGAAAATATCTCAAACAAAAATTATTTCGTGCTATTCATTGATAAAAAAATAGGCTATCTCAAAAAGAAATTATTTTGTGCTATTCATCGATAAAAAAATAGCCTATCTCAAAAAGAAATTATTTTGTGCTATTCATCGATAATTCCAATTTTGTGAAAATAGGACAATGTCAGAGCCTCTTTGGTCTCTCTGGTATGGAGCAACGAGTATAACAATAAAATAAATTGACTAATTAATGCTGACTACAGTTTGAAATTGAAGGTATCTAGAGGAAATCAAACCCAAGTAAAACCAAAATAATAACCATAGTTTGAAATTGAAGGTACCAAATATCTTGACAGGAAAAGAAAAGGTAGGGAGGGAGCAAGGGTAATACCAAAGCTGTTTGATTGCAAAATTTTGGAGGAGCTATGAGAGAAGACCCTGGAGCTGAGGCACTGAGATATGAGAGGGAGCTTGGACCTGTGACGCTGGGTACTGAGAGAGGGCAAAACACGATTAGGGCCGAGGTTGGAAAATAGCGAGAGAGAGAAGAGGGTGGGGGGCTGGGAAATTGTGAGAGAGGGAGAGGGTGTGCGACGGGGCGTGCGTCAGTGGAGAACAACGAGAGAGAGGCGAAGGTTACGGGAGGGAGGGAGGGAGGGAGGGAGGGAGAGTGAGAGAGGGACTGGAGCGTCCATTTTAATTTCTCTCTTTAATTGAAGAGAAGGAAGGAAGGGTAAAATTGAAAATATAAAAATACGTTTTTTAAAAATATTTTTCAGAATATTTTTAATCAAATCTGTATAACAGTTGTATGAAAATGGTAATTCCATAAATTTTAAAGTTTTGGAGTGGCAAAAACCCAATTTTCAGTTTTGGGGTAGCAAAAACTTAATCTCAATATTTTGGAATGGCATAAAAAAAAATTCCCCTTTATAGAAAGAAAAAAAAATGTAAGAACATGCTGGTAATATATGCAAGGGGTATAATGGCATATTATAGTATCAGTAGGGGCACATACTAGTACTGTGGGTACCAATTTTTAGTTTCTGTAATGACTCTATTATTAGTTTCATAATGAAACTGGTGGATATGGATTCAAAAAAATAATAATAAATAAAACACAAACCTTCTTTCAACAATTTAAAGGATCTATCAAGATCTTTATTGCTATTACTCATGTTTTCATATCAGATTTGGAGGAATAGGTACAGAGAAAGTTCTTACATCAGAAGTTTACAAATGATGAAAAGCCGATAAATTCCTCCATCTTCTGAATACAGAGCAAGATTATACAATCGCTTTGGTATTATTTTGTTCAGGGTTAATAAGACGTGAAATGAGGAAATTGGACAAATCACTGATCAATGGTTCACTAATTTAAGAGCAGCTTTAAGAGACCTGGTAAACAGTCCCTTTTATTGTATCGGTGATATACTAGGTTCTCACATTTGGCATTCGGCTGATTTATGAACTTTTGGATACTTCTGAACTCCCCGACATTTTGAGACTTCTTGTGTCACCTAATTCTCCAATCAAAATCAAGCAAGAAGAGATTTCACCTAATGGTGTTTCCAATCATAGGGAAAATTTTCATTTGGTTATTATCCATATCTATTAAACCAACTTAGGCAATCTGAAAGCTTAAAGAATGCTCTACCATAAAATTTCCCCTCTATTTTACAGCAAAAAGTTATTAATTGCTTTCCCCTTTTAGTTTTAGGCCACATTATATACAAGACTCCTGAAAATGAATATGATATGACCCGTCAAAAAGTTTCTTATAGCTTTCTTGAGCTATGATAAAAATCATTTTCTATAACTTAGGATGCTACTACACGACTACTTGAATCTTGTACCAACCTTAAATAAGAGCAATAATTAGCTCTAGCAAGGTTCAAGGACAACTACTATATTCTAGATTAAATTATAATAAGGGTCTGCGAGTCAAACAGAAGTTATCTCACCAGTCTGGGTCCAATAAGAGAAATGCACTGACTAATATACTTGTTGCCTGATTTGAGCAACAGGAACACCATATATACTTTTCTTGAACCCATTGTTTGTGAGAACAAATAGTTCATATGATAAGGAGGTCCCACAGCACAAACCAAACAAAAATTAACTAGACAGTACATTCCAGTTACAAGAACCTGAATGGTGTGACAAATTTCTGATGGCTCACATACCTTCATTATAGTCATCTATGAATTGTGCAATCCCTAACTTCGATATTTAGCCCATTGATGACCTTATTTGTTGTTCATCTTATTCTAGTAACTGTGAGATTGCATCCAAAAAATTAGTTGTGCATATTGAAAGGTGTTATATTTTTTAAATGGAGGAGGAATAAATGAACAAAAATATGTAGAAAATTTACTGTAATCTATTCTTTAAGTGAAGTACTTGATCCTTGAATTGCAGCATTAGAAACACGTATTTCAATTGAAAATTTAAATGGAAACAAATTTATGAAAATGGCACTTAATGCATTATTGAGCATAAAATTTTTGAATTTTACCTCTATGCATAAAATGTTTAGCGATAACCAATTTGAAGTGCATCCCAAAATACAACCTGAACATTTCATTAGAGAACATGTACATAGTTTAAGCACGACATATTTTAGTAGATGTCTACATTTGACTAAACATAACTTATAAACAACTTCACTCAGGAAGTGATCTTTCAGAGATCGACTGATAAGATTATTAATGAGGAGCAACACAAAAGGGCATTACAAGTTGTGTGTATTCAAATTATAATTCCATTAGAGGACCTTTTATTATGCAGGAATTTAAAAACACCTCATGACAAAAAAATTAACCTTTTTCCTACTATATCTCACCTACTTAATTCGAAATAATAATTAAATTACAAAAAAAATAAAAATGAAAATATCACCTGATTAAGAGTTTCTCTGATGCCCACCTCTTGTTGACACACTTTACTACATGCAAATATTTCATTTAAGTGATGAGCAAGTGAATATCACATCATTCAAGAAAAAAAAGCCGAGAATTTCCAAATAAGTAAATATACACCTCTAAGTATTACCCGATGACC
Source organism: Carex pumila (assembly GCA_033356055.1). Classification (NCBI taxonomy): domain Eukaryota; kingdom Viridiplantae; phylum Streptophyta; class Magnoliopsida; order Poales; family Cyperaceae; genus Carex; species Carex pumila. The sequence goes on from JARJHM010000099.1 coordinate 407,413, forward strand.
GCCATCCCAACTTAGACTAGAAAAATGGCGAAAATTCCTCTCTTCGCACTCCCATTGTGGGTTTCGTGAGAAAAAAACTGGGAGCTTGCTTAAATAGAAAAGAGTACGCTTCGGTATTTCCTGATAAAGATGATAAGATGTTGCTTAATTAAAAATCATTTTCTAAATCTTAGGATGCTGCTGCACAACTACTCAAATCTCATGCCAACCTTAAATAAGAGCAATAATGAGCTCTAGCGAAGTTGAAGAAAACTACTATATTCTAGATGAAATTATAATAAGAGCCTCTGTGAGTCAAACATAAGTTATCTCACCAGTCCAGGCCTTATAAGAGAAATGCACTGACTAATATATGTTTCGCCTGATTCGAGCAACAAGAACATCATATATACTTTACTTTTCTTGAACCCTTTGTGACAACAAATAATTCATACAATATGGAGGTCCCACAGCACAACCAAACAAAAACTAACAAGACAGTACATTCCAATTATAAGAACCTGAATGGTGTGACAAATTTCTGATGACTCATAGAAGCCCTTATTATAGCCATCTATGAATTGTGCAATTCCCAACTTTGAATTTAGCCTATTGATGCCCTCATTTATTGTTCATCTTAATCTAATAATTGTGAGATTGCATCTAGAAAATTAATGGTACATGTTGAAAGGTGTTGTATTTTATAAAATGAAGGAGGAATAAATACACATAAGTATGCAGAAAATTTATTGTTATTTATTTTTTACGCAATTACTTCATCAGTGAATTGCAGCCTTTAAAACACATATTTCAATTGGAAAACTATAAATGGAAACCAATTTATGAAGACAATCTTGAATGCACTATTGAACTTGAAAATTTTAAATTTTACCTCTACGCATAAAATGTTTGCAATATCCGGTTTGATGTGTGTTGCAAAATACAACCTGGACAGTTCACAAAATATGTTATTGAAGAAAAAATGTACATAGTTAAAGCATATATAGCAATTTTCCAATAAAGTTCCTATATAAATTCTCTGTCCAAGTCATTGTGCAGGAAAATACATAGTACGATATATTTTAATACATATAAACAACTTCTCTCGGTTCAGGGTATGACTGATAAATTCTTCCTATCAAGAGCAAAACAAAGGGGCATTAAATATCATGTACTTTCAAATTATAATCCCATGAGGGGTGCCCTCTTATTACACAATAATTTGAAAACACCATGCTAATAAAAAGAGCCTATTTTCTACAATATCTCCTCTGCTTAGTTCACAATAGTAAATAACAAACAAAAAATCCAAATCAAAATATCACCTGATTAATAGTGTCATAGATACAAACCTTATATCACCTGATTAATAGTGTCATAGATACAAACCTTTAGCTTAATGACAGTAGCTCCTGATTCTGCACTGTCACACTCGGCTGCATGCAAATACTTCATTTAAGTGATAAGCAGGGAAAATCACAACAATATTAGAAAACAAAGCTGAGAATTTCCAATAAAAGAAAAAAAAAAACATACCTATGTATTACTCCAATGGTGGCCATCCCAGCGTACATGAGAAAAATGGTGAAAATTCTTCTGTTTGCACTCCTATTGTGTGGTTTGGTGTGAAGAAACCTGAGACCGTGCTTAAATAGAAGAGAGCACGCTTCGGTTACATCCTGATAAGGATGGCGCTTTATTAAAAATAAGTATTTATATCTTAGGATGCAACTCCGCCTGTGTAGTTTCTACACAGCCTGTCCTATGCCAAGGAAAAAGGAGGGTTCGTGATAGGCTTGGCCAGCCAGCGATAAAAAAACAGCCTCTTTATGGAAATGAAACCCTCACGAATTGGGCAGGTGTAGTACTAGGATGGGTGACCTCCTGGGAAGTTCCCGGGTCTTGTAAGAGAAATGCACTGACCAATATATTTTTTGTTTGATTCGAGCAACAAGAACACCATACATACTTTTCTTGAACCCTTTGTTTTTGACAACAAATAGTTCATATAATATGGAGGTCCCACAGCATAAACCAAACAAAAATTAACTAGACAGTGCCTTTCAGTTGCAAGAACCTGAATGGTGTGACAAATTTCTTGTGACTCACATAAGCCCTCATTATAGCCATCTATGAATTGTGCAATCCTTAACTTCGAAATTAGCCCATTGATGCCCTTATTTATTGTTCATCTTATTCTAGTAATTGTGAGATTGCATCCAAAAAATTACTGGTATATATTGGAAGGTGTTGTATTTCTTAATTGAAGGAGGAATAAATGAACAAAACTATGCAGAAATTAACTGTTATCTATTCTTTACGCAAGTATTTGGTCCTTTAATTGCAGCCTTTGCAACACATATTTCAATTGAAAATTTTGAATAGAAATAAATTTATTAAGACGATCTTAAATGCATTATTGAGGAAGAAATTTTTAAATTGTACCTCTACACATAATATGGTTGCGATACCAAATTTGAGGTGAATTGTAAAATACCTGGACAGTAAACAACATAAATTATTGAATAGAATGTCAATAGTTTAAGCATTTTTAACAATTTTCTAAAACGTTAACTATATAAAATCTTTATCTGAGTCGTAGGAAAGGACATGCTACAATATATTCTAACGGAAGACTACATTTGACTAAACACGACTTGTACTACAAATTGTGTACATTCAAATTTTAATCCCATTGGGGGCGTCTAATGCAAGAATTTGAAAACACCACACAAAAAAAGAGCCTATTTCCTACAATATCTCACTTGCTTTGTTTGCAATAGGTAACTAAAAAAAAATCAAATATTACCTGATTAAGAGCTTCCTCTGATGCTAATTTTTAACCCCATGACAGTAGCTCCTGATTCTGCTTTAACAAACTCAACTGCATGAAAATAGTTCATTCAAGTGATGAACATGGGAATATCACATGAATCTAAGAAAAGAAAAGAAAAACTCGGAATTTACAAATAAAAAGCAATACATACCTTAGTATCACTATGATGGCTGCCATCTCAACGTAGATGAGAAAAAGGGTGAAAATCTCTCTCTTAGGATGACACTTAATTAAATAGAAGAGAGCTATCCTTCAGTTACTTACCAATAAGGATGACACTTAATTAAAAATTATTTTTAGTATCTTAGAATGCTACTGAACAACTACTTGAATCTTATACTCTGATGGTCGCCACCCTAACGTAGATGAGAAAAATGATGAAATTTCCTCTCTTAGGATGACACTTAATAAATTCAAGAGAGTATGCTTAAATAGAAGAGAGCTATGTTTCGGTTACTTCCCAATAAGGATGACAAGAACTTAAAAATCATTTTCAACATCTTTGAATGCTACTGCACAACTACTTTAATCTTATATTAACCTTAAATAAGAGCAATAATGAGCTCCATCGAGGTTCAAGGATTGCTACTATATTCTAGATTAAATTATAATAAAGGCCTGTGAATCAAATAGAAGTTATCTCATCAGTCTGGGTCTTATATGAGAAATGCACCGATTAATATATTTTTTGCCCGATTTGAGCAATAGGAACACCATATATACTTTTTCTTGAACCCATTGTCGGTGACAACAAATAGTTCATACAATATGGAGGTCCCACAGCACAAACCATACAAAAATTAACTAGACCGTACATTCCAATTACAAGAACCTGAATGGTGAGACAAATTTCTAGTGGCTCACATACCCTCATTATAGCCATCTATGAATTGTGCAATCCCCAACTTCGAAATTGCCCATTGATGCTCTTATTTATTGTTTTTCTTATTCTCATAGTTGTGATATTGCATCCACAAAATTGATGGTATATAGTAAAAGGTGTTGTATATTTTGTTAAATGGAGGAATAAATGAGCAAAAGTATGCAGAAAATTTACTGTTATCTACGCAAGTACTTTGATCCTTTAATTGCAGCCTTTGAATCACATATTTCAATTGAAAATTTGAATGGAAACAAATTTATGAAGATGATCTTGAATGCATTATTGAGCTTGAAATTTCTAAATTTTATCTATACGTACGCATAAAATGTTTGCGATACCAATTTGAGGTGTACTGCAAAATACAACCTGGACATTTCACAAAATAAATTATTGAAGATAAAATATACATAATTTAAGCATATCTAACAATATTCTAAAAAAGTTATGTCTTTGTAAAATCTTGGTTGATTCCTACTGTAGGAAAAGACATGGTACAATATATTTTGATGAAACTTTTCTCAGGAAACGGTCTTTGAGAGAAAGAGCGATAAATCTTCCTATTAGATTATTGATTAGGAGCAACAGAAAGGGCCATCACAAATTGTGCACTTTCAAATTATAATCCCATCATGACAATTTCTTTTTTTCATAATTTCACCTGATTATGAGTTTCTCTGATACCAACCTTTAGTTTCATGACATTAGCTCCTGATTTTCTCTGATACCAACCTTTAACCCCATGAAAGTAGCTCCTGATTCCTCCTTGACACAATTGACTGCATTGATGAGCAGGTATATCACATCGATTTAATAATTTTTTTTTTCAAATTTTCCAAATAAAAAAAAACATACCTAAGTATTACTCACCATCCCTACGTAGCCGGGAAAAATGGCGGAAGTTCCTCTCTTCGCACACTTTATTGTGTGGTTTGGTGTGAAGAAAAGTAGGAAAGAGAGCGCGCTTAAATAGAAGGGAGTGCACTTCAGTTACTTCCCGTCTCCCGATAAGAATAATGCTGAGTTGTCGCATTTAGGTTTTTTGATCGCCTGATAAATACTGATTCGTGTTGTTTCACTCCATGATTGCATTATTTTGTAATCACACATCAGATAGGAGGTTACAGGGATTAATACATGGCGAAGAGCAACAGTAGCTGGCGTTTCTCAGCCACCTATCCGAAGTGGTGCGAATTTTGTAACTTCCACAGATTTTTCCAGACTGGCTGGTGAATGCCGATCTGTGTAACTGTGTTGTTAACTGCAAGCTTCTTTGGGAATCTCAGTTCAGATGAGGTACTCCAGGGATTTTACAAAAGAGGAGTGCGTAGAAACTGGCGTTTCTTGGCGACATCTCCAAGGAGAAATTTGAAACTTTTGTTCAAATATCTTTTTCTAGAAGCTACTCCTGGGCCCAAGTAAATATGATGCTTTGATAGACGAAAATTAAAAAGCCCGCTAACGTCCATTGGGGGAGGTCACCCAATCGGGCCTAAAAAGGTATGATGTCCTATAGACAAGGTGGGTCCAGATCCCCAAAGTAATTGAAATTTTGAGTTTGCATCTGAACAGTTGATCATAATTCAGACTAATTTTGTCCAAGTTAGAATTCACGGGGCCATTTAATTCAGATTAGAAGGTTTTGAGGAAAAACTCAAAATTTGGGATAGTTAAGGGATCCAAATTCTTATATGGTATGGACTCGAAATCAATGTTGTAAAAAACGTCTGTTTAGACCAATTAATCGGCTAAGTAGTCGTTAGTGGTGATCAAATCGTCATGAATATTTTTGATTAATCAGTCGATTATTTTTTATTATAGTCGATTATTTTCAATTAATTGATTGGTGATACCATGTCTGTCCGACGACCGCACACCGTTATTTACAACACTGCTCGAAATCTCTCAAAGAAGATAGAGTGGGGACAATTCGATGGGTATTAGACCAATCGTTTCAGTTCCAACCGTTTTCACAGATTACAACAAAAAATAGGTTAAAAAAATATAAAAATACTTAGAACCGAATTGTCATTTTAGTCCACACACAAAAAAAAAATTATATTTGCATCATAAAAATCTTTTTTCTAATTATGGTTTATAAAAAAAAATTGCCGTTGTGCGAGTTCGGATCCTCTTCGAAACTCCGATTATTGAAAGACGAATTAGACAAAAGAATAGTCGTCGTAGGTGCGGAAACCGGAAAACCATTTCTTTTTCTAGTCCCTGTATTAAGGAACGAGATACTCTTGGGAATTGTACTGCTCTAATCACAAGAATTTGGTCGAGTATTTGCTAAGGAACTGGATTTGAACTCAATTATTGCTCCATATTACCGGTATTTGCTAATCACAAAAACGAGACTCATCACCATATATGTTGGATCTGCGGTTTTGTGTACTTGCTACAATTTTCAATATTAATATCTCCACTGGCATACTAAAGACTCCCTGTCTCAATTATATTTAAGCATTTTTACTTCTACTACTTTCCCATAACTTCAGAAAATTAAGCTAGAAATTAGCCCTATTAATTATATCTGGTATTCATCAGGTTCTTTGTTTTGCGGGTCCGTTTCCGTTGCCTCTGCCTGATCCTACTCTCCAAATTGTTTTTATGTCCGGGAAAATCTTTTAATTTCCAATAAATTATCCTGCATAAGAACCAATTTCAAGCTGTCACCTATTCAATCTGTTACTTCTTTTTCACTCAAAATTGCACAAACTCCAGACCTAACTATGATCCAAAAAATAGATATCTACTACGTTTAAAAATTGAATTATACTTGAAAACAAAACTACACCTCCTAAAATCCTCTATAAGTAGCCTTCAAGTGATCAACTCATTTCATCAAAGCATTATCATATATTCACACATATAGCTTAATTGCAACAAAATCACTCAATGGCTCCAAAGTTTGTTCTAGTAGCTCTAGTTTCTGTTTTGGTGCTTCTTGTAGGCCCAATTCCTTCTAAAGTTTCTGCCACAAGGCCATCACCTCCAATGACAAATGGGCCCACCAATTACACTGCTATCGCTATTGGAGGTGTAGTCTCCTGCACTTCATGCGAACCCCCTGTTTATGCTAACTCTTCTCCTGTTGAACGTATGCTTTCATTCTTTTGTTATACATAATATATATATATATATATATATATGCATTATATAATTAATTACTCAAAATTTATTCCATTTTGCATAACAACATGGTTTTGTTATTTTGACATGAAATCTTTTAGGTGTTGTTGTTCGAGTTTCGTGCTTCGACAAAAACTGGAAGTTTATTTCAGTGATAACCACAAGTGGTTCAGGTGGCTACTTCTATATTACATGGAATGACGTGGCAAGCTTTGACCCAAACAGGTGCAAGGCTTACATAGACTGGTCACCACTGAGTTCCTGTAATGTGCCGCTGTACTGGCCCGGTACTAATGGCGCAAACTTGTACCTGGTCGAGGTGAAGCCTGCACCTGGTGGAAAGCAAGGCACTTATTCTCCTGGAGTTATATTTTTGGGCCCACCAAATGGGACCCACTGTCCTCCTAAAAACTGATTAAATCAGAGTGAGAATCCATGTCCCAAATTTAAGTAGTCTCTTTGGTCATGGTGTGTTTATTTGATGCAAGTGGGGAGAAATAAGAATCTGTTGCTTGTGGCAAATCATGTAATGTTATGTTTCGCTACAATGCCTGAGAATAAAGATGCGTGTCTTTGTTAGTTATCTTTGTTAATTGTGAAATTTTTATCGATAACTTTGTTTCACTATGCAGGTACTGATCTCTGTTTTTTTATTATAGCAATTGGAAGAGCTTAATTATAACATAGCACACTAAAAATGCCAGATCTATTCGACATCTTTCTTGATGCTATCAAAATGAAAGTAATATCCATATTTCATAAAGTATCAAACTTGGGCCAGTTAAAGAACTTTTAATTAAAGTATCCATCAGAACGATTTTTGAAAAAAAATGAATTATCTCCAGTCTTAATTAATTAACAGTTTTTTTTTTATTACCATGAAGTTTCAAATTGGATCAAGAATTCAATACCATATTCATACTGAGGTTGTAGAGAATATAATTAAGGAGAATTACAGTATAGATATAGAATAAAGAAAAATTACGACATCATCTGATATTGAGTCTTACTGCTTGAAATTAAAATTTATAAAAATATGATATTCATTGAGGTTCTGAGGAGGGGGGGGATCCATTGACTGCCATTTTATTCATCAGTTTGATTAATAAACAAATACTGATCAACTAACTACTATATCAAATATGCATGGTTGCTTTTTTTTACATGATACTTGTCAGGTGATCTTGTACACCTGTCGTGCCCCAAGATATCAGCACCTTAGAGGTGCTACTTTTATCTGATTATCTATTTGAATCAGGTTAATTGGATAGAATATGGTTTAACACATATAATTGGTTAACTTATGAGTACGGTCACAAAATTAATGCTTAAGTATCTGATCCGGATTCAAACCGGAACCGATATTATAATGGATAGGAGATGGGTTTGATTTAATTATCCGATCCACAATCAAAACCCGGCTCGATATCCATATAAATACCCAATACAATGCAAATACAATTCTTTATAATTAATTAATATGTAATCATAGATTAATAAGTATGGAAAGACTATAGCTATATGTTTGATGAGCTTGTGTGTTGAGAAACGAAATGCGTTGCCCATTTGGAGTTTTGTAATTTTATTTTGCGGTGTTTTATTATTGATTTATTTGGCTTACAATTAATTTGTTGTGCTGTCAATTATTGTAATTATTATTTCTATAATATGTGCAGCTCTGGATCATTTTTTATTTTTTTAGTGGTAACCTGTACAATTATCAATTTTAATATATATGCATGTTAATTAGTTTAGTTTTTGATGGAATACTAGATCTCTTTGTTTCATAGTAAAAATCATAGCGGTCAAGTGAATTTTGTATGTGCTGTCTGAACATATGGTGAGATCGATGGATTAGTATCAGATTTCTTGAGACAATATTCAAAGTTCCAAATGACGGTTTCTCATGCTGTCAACACCTGCTCAAATTAATGAAGTACTTTGATTATAGAGTCTTACTCAACATATGTATCTTAAGCATTTTTGAAACCGCTATTTTTCAGTGGTGCAGAATTTTAATAAAAATAACGATTTTGAAACTATCTTAATAAATAGCAAAAAAATTCCAAAAAATGTAAAATTTGGTCTCCAAGCACATTTAAATATGGATTAAACAATGAACGGTTCTGATCGACCGTTTGGATTTTGAAAACTTAAATATTGAGCCGTAGCACGGGAGGTCACTATGCTATCCATAGCACCCCAGCCTAACTCTCTCTCTCTCTCTCTCTCTATATATATATATAGAGGAGTTATGCTAATATGACACTAGTGTTATATAAAACTAAATAACACCACATCTTAAACCCTTAGATCCGCTTTAAGATCCGTACAAAATGAAGTGCTTGAACAGTAAAAGCGGATATTACGGATCTTAAAGCAGATCTAAGAGTTTAAGATGTGGTGTTATTTAATTTTATATAACACTAGTGTCATATTAGCCTAACTCTCTCTCTCTCTATATATATATAAAAAGAGAGAGAGAGATAGGCTAATGTGCATTCGAATGTATATGGTCCGAAGTGTTTACGGTCCAAATTTAAAATTTCAAAATTCAAACGGTCGATCCGAACCGTTCATCTTGTTCTCCATATTAATATGTGCTTGGAGACCAAATTTTACATTTTTCTGAATTTTTTTACTATTTATTAAGTATTTTACAAAATCGTTGGTCCAACGGTGGCTGCACAAAACAGTAAATCTGTTGGATCAGCGATTTTCAAAGTGGCTTAATAAATAGTAAAAAAATTCAGAAAAATGTAAAAATTTGGCCTCCAAGCACTTATTAATATGGAGAACAAGATGAACAGTTTGGATCGACCGTTTGGATTTTGAAATTTCAAATTCGGGCCATATGCACATTCGAATGCTGCAGAAATTTATTGAAAACAACGGTTTTCAAACCAGCTTAATAAATAGTAAAAAGATTTCAAAAAATGTAAAATTTGGTCTCCAAGTAGATTATAATATAAATTAAACATCTAATGGTTTGGATTTGTTGTTTGGACATCACATGGCTAAATATAGCCCTGGCAACACTTGGGCAGAACTGTTGCCAGCAACAATTTAGCCAAACTCTACACGCACACACATAGTGACTAATGTGCATTCGTATGCATATGGCCCGAATATGCATATGGTCCAAATTTAAAATTTCAAAATTCAAAACGTCGATCTGAACTGTTCATCTTGTTCTTCATATTAATATGTGCTTGGAGACCAAATTTTATATTTTTATGAATTTTTTTACTATTTATTAAGTCACTTTAAAAATTACTGATCCATTTTGAAAATCCAAACAACCGATCTGAACTGCTCCACATGATCTCCATGTTGAAATGTGCTTGGAGATCAAAATTTACATTTTTTGGAATTTTTTTACTATTTATTTAGTCACTTTGAAAATCGTCGATCCGGTAGTCTAGACATTTATACTGTTTTTACTGTTCACCCGGATTTTCATATTTTCAAAGTGGCATAATAAATAGTAAAAAAAAATTCAAAAAATGTAAAATTTAGTTTCCAAGTATATTTTATTATGAAGAAAATATTGGAAGGTTCGAATTGGCTATTTAAACTTTGAAAATGAAGATATTGCGTGGAGTATAAACGTGTTATACTCTATAACTCACTGTAGCTCATCTCTCTCTCTATATATATAAATATATATATATATATAGAGAGAGAGAGTACGGCTAACGTGCTTCCTCTAGTATATCAACATTATGCTTCCGGCTTTCAAAATCTATTGAATCGACTTCAAATGAGAAATCCGAATCGTTCAAACCAATCTCCTTAATGAGAGCTTCATTTCCATATAAAAAAAATTAATTTTCGAATTTATTTACTATCAAGTCAAATGATAAAAAAAAATACCAAAATAGTGCATTAAAATGCACACAAAATCCTTCATCTTTTGACCGCTTGACTTGATAGTAAATAAATTTGAAACTTAATTTATTTATATGGAAATGAAGCTCTCACTAAGGAGATTGGTTTGAACGATTCAGATTTCTCATTTGAAGTCGATTCAATAGATTTTGAAAGCCGGAAGCATAATGTTGATATACTAGAGGAAGCGCGTTAGCCGTACTCTCTCTCTCTATCTATATATATATACTAGTATTGTGCCTGTGCATTGCAACGGAGACATAATATAAGATTGAATAAAATATGAATATATATTTTTGTTTAACATTCACACAAAATAAAAGAATATTTAAATTAAAATAAAAGACGCAAATGAAAAAAAAACATAAATTCAAATAATAAATAACAATAAAAGAAACAACATCAAATCAAATGAAAAAAACTGATTAAATATAACATGAAAAAAGTTATAAAAATATCATTATGATTTAATATCTAATTTTCTCCACAAACAAGACCGATAATTAAACGGTTTAGAAAATAAATGATATGTAAAGAAATAAAATCGGAAACAAATGATTAAATGACTCGTATAAGAATTTTCCCTGCATATATATTTTTGATGGAGATTATTTTAACAATAAAAATCTCTACATATCATTTCTCTATACAAAAGTTACCTATTTATGGAAGTATTTATAGCTATGAGGTAAACAATTATTTATTGTGCGGGTACTATAGCGTGAAAATAATAGTATCTGCGCTACTGTACCTGCGGAGGGACCACCGAAAATTAAATGCAGAAAAATAACTTTCTGCAGGGACTGCAAAATCTCCACAATTTTTTTCGATATTATTAATACCTACGTAATTTTTTCTTTCAAATGAGATCCATGATGATGTACTTTCAAACTCGTCACCACACAAGTATTTATACATCGCCGTATAAGTATTTATACATATACTTACAAGTATTTTTTACATATGACACTGAAAGTATTAATATCTAAGTATTGAAAGTGTTTATACTTATACATTGAAGTATTTATACATATGAGGTTAACAATTTTTGTTAAAGGAAGGCTGATGCGGGGGTGATTGAGAAACTCGAAAAGGGATAATTATAACAAGTCACACATCAAAGTATTAATATTTTTTTAAGTGTTAATATCTTACCATCTAAGTATTTATAACTGCGAATTACATATTTAAGTATTTTTTTACATATGACACTGAAAATATAAATATCTAAGTACTGAAAGTATTTATATCTATGCATTGAAGTATTTATTCCTATAAAGTTAACTATTTTTGTTAGAAAAAGGTTGATGCAAGAATAAGTACGGGGATTGTAAAAGGGGAACTATATAATTAGTGGGGACCAAAGATAAATGATGCTACTGGAATTTTAGAATAATAATTAGTTGAGACTAAAATAACACTGATGTTATACTAGATAGACTCCTACATAATGAAATAGATTGATTTGAACGGTTTGTATTCATTGTTTGAAATTGATTTGATAGGTTTTATAGTTAGTATTATATAGCTGAAATGACACTAATATTATACTGTCAAACTCCTATATAATTAGTGGAGATCATAATACATTATTTTTCTAAGTGTGGGTACTATAGAACGAGTACTATGCAGGTACTGTAGCGCGGTTACTAAAATAATTATTCAAAATTCTATGGGGCGGTAAGTACTGACTGTCATTTTCTGCATCAATTTGATTAATAAATAAATACTGATCAATTGACTGCTAATTTACATTTCAGACATAAGTGACCACTTTGGTAGGGTGATTCCAAGGTGATTTCTGAAAAATCTCAGAGGAATTTTATATTGGTTCCAGTAAATTACAAAATACCAGTAAAGGAGGAAGTGCGAATTAGAGGAGTAAGAAAAAAAATTGAGTAAATTTTGATTCATTCAGAATCACATAATCAGTATTAGGATATCTCGCTTATATTCTGCGAGCATTTTGCTCTCACTTTTACTAAATCAAAGACAGTATCGCATGAGTTGTGACTTGTGACAGTCATTAACTCATTGGTCCCTTGCTACTCTCTCTTCTCCAGCTCCTCACATCTAGATTTGTTCATTCCGAACCCATGTTAAGGTCCCCAGCTCGGCTCATACCTTTCTCGTTTGTAGGCATGTGCTGTATTAAGTGGGTCCAACCTGTCAGAGACTCATTCTTTTTTAAAACAGAAATGCATTAATGCAGCCCAACTGTGGACCATTCCTCTTATTCGGCCCACTTTTCGGTTCCTCTTGAGTCTTGACTACTTGATCGGACATATAAAACAAATACGAATTACCAAAATATGCTCTGTTTTCCTTTTCGAGATAAATTCTGCTTGTTTAATGTTCATTAAAATATAATCTAAGATGTGCCAAAATAATATATATGGTGAAATGGTTTAACCTAGGAAGAACTTTTAAACATTCCAAACAAATAGACAATAATGCACTCATTCTAAAATTTCCTAAATATTTAGATCAAGTTCAGGTCTTGTGAGTCATTCTGGTTTCTTCGATAATTATTGAGTTCTCTCAGTGTCCAGCTACTAGCTAGGGTTGGATTGCTTTTCAATGCAGATCATTTTATTGTCTTATATTATTGACCCAACAACGAATGAACTAGAGTTGTTGCTGAACAATTTTCATGTCAATAACTCCCAGTCATGTGCGCACATGCACGCACGCACACAGAGACACACAAACACACATTACAAAGAAAGAACGATATGTTTCTGATTCATCATCTTACAAAAATTGTGATATAAAAGATATCAACACTATTTAGTCTGATAATGATAATTATAGAATTTCAAAGATAAATCTGGTTGCCACCATTGATGAATTCCATGAGACTCATACAAGTCATTGAACCTTTTTAGGTTCACTGCTAAGCTTGCTGATGGAAGCAGATGCGGCATCTCTGAGCCCTGACCAAAGACATCACTGCAAATTTCCCTCAAAGAGGTACGAGTTGCCACTTGCTCAATGCGTCCTATTATCTTCCCATCAAGTTTCTCGCGTTCTTCGAAATACGGTATATATGATGTCGAGATCGGGTCCTGTGGGTTCACAAATAGGTATGGTGTCCATGTTGCCAACTTTGAAAATTCCTCGTGTGATTTCTTGCGTTGGTTTTGCATAAGAAGTGAGACTCCCCCCTTGAAAATGGCCTTAAAAATGTGCAGATGCTCCTTTAACTTATTGTCAAGGCTTGAGAACCAATCAAGAGGGATTGAGGCAAAAGGCGGGTTGAAAAGGAATGTCTTGAGGTGAATATCTGTCTTGGCAATGTACTTCCCAGTAACAGTAGCTATTGAAGCACCTAGAGAGTGGCCAGCGAGCCAAATTTCTACGGTATTAAAATTCAATATGAGTTTTTGAATAGCATCTAGAGCAGCCTCGAAACGCATGGTCTTATTGATGCCACCAAAGATCACACATAAGTCTAGCAAACCATCTCGAAAACCATGTCTTAGATCGGGCAATGTGCCTCTCAAGGTGACAACAAATCTTGGTGCAGAGGGGTGCGGAGAAAAAGGCGGCTTGAACTCATAAATGCATCCAAAAACTGAGGAATCATGGTTATCTTTGAGCACCTCTATGCAATCAAAATGAAAAGGCTGCCACCAAGCTGGCGCAAGCACTTCAGGTCCGTCACGTTTGTTCTCTCTGTCTTTCTCTAGGATGTATGTGGCTTGCACTAGAGATGTGGCAACTACTCTCTGATCATGTGGGCAACTCCTGTTTAATTTATCAGTGTGTTGAGATTTCTTGAGATCGTCAGATTTTGTGTTAGAAAATTAAAGTAAATTAATTAAGTGAAAGATGTAATTATTAATGTACAAGGATGAACATAGTTCTTTTATGTTTGATCATCGACATTTGCCAAAATCAAGTGAAGCTTAAATTTCAAAATCCCTCCAATCATCCTTGCTAAAAGCATTTTCTGTTTTATCTCTCCCCTTTTCCTTTTTTTTTGCACAATGAGACCTTCAGCAATTCGGTGGTTTTGGTAGAGGAGTATGAATAAACATGATCTTTGCAGTAAAATAGACATCACTACCATATATCTATGTAGTAACCAAAATTTTAGAGTTTGCACATTTTTGCAGTAAAACTTTCACTATCTCGGCCTTCTACCATTGTTGCACATTTAACCTAAAAGTAAACAATTAGTCATGTACTATAGAACCAGTTATCAAATTACAACTGACATGAAAAAAAATATCCTGGTATTCCCAACTTCTATCCCTTAAAAGTAAACACCATCCATGGCAAGACATAACAAAAAAGGGGCTAAAAACAGAATTAAGTCCATTTGAAGCTTCCGAAAAAGAAGTTGCATGTAAGTCCCCTTTTTCATCTATGATATATGTTTAAACATTGACAGTAAGATGTAGAAGAAATTGTTTAAGGCTAGTTTATTTCCAGGGAAGAAACAAGATATATAGTCAAAACTTTTAATTTCTTCAAAATTAAGCAAAAACCACCTAGAAGCAAATTATGAATATATTTTTAGATGGATAATTGGGTGTGATATGCAAAAAAACACCATCAATGTAAAACAAATTGCTTATTAAGTGTACTCACCAATTTATGGAGCTCAAGTGTACAGGCCCTGAAATTTTAAAGACATCCAAATTTGGTGGCATTGCACTTCATGAATTTGTATCGTTTCGTCTTTGTTAATAACTGAGGTGTTACCTGATTAGCTCTTTCTTTGATCCTTAAAAGATACATTGCAAAAATAATTTTAGTAGAAAGATGGAATTTGGGAACGAATTAGACGAGAAATTTAAATATATGTTGTTTGTTGTAACAATTAATATAAACATTAAGTCTCATCAAAAGTGCCTAATATAAACTTTTTTTTAATACATCCTAATAGAGAAAATTTTGAGTGAGATTATGGCAAGAAATTGTAGAACAATTAATAGAGTTTTGAAATAATGGAAGAAACAACAACATAGAGAATAATAATGAGAAAACCTGGTCGTTGTTAAAATTCGTTAGAAAGTCCTTTTCTCAGATCAGGTCTTCTTCCAATTTAAGTGCATAGATCGATATAGCTTGAAGGGATCAATTAATGCATGTGAGAGCTTCTTTTAAATGAGAAACAAATAGCAAGAAACTTAGTAGAATTATCATAACAACGTGACAAAGTGTATTGTTTTTTTTTTTTTTTAATTTTATTTATATATTTAATTTGCTTTGTCCCATTTTATAATAGACATGAACTGTTCATATTGTTGTAAGATATTTTTTAGTGTCTTATTAATGTCGACAACTGAACAGTTGCCTCGTCCACGATTTAATATGTTAACCACTAGACAATGTACTTTAGAATCTTTATTAATTGTTAACACAATTAATGTTGTACCACTACCAATTAATCTATGAATCTATCTTTCTTTTTTAATATATATAGAACCTGTACTTGAAGAATAAACTTCACATAATTATTTTTTGAGAGAGTTGACTTCGATTCTTCGATCTAGAACCCAATGGAGCGGATCTGCGTTGACATATAGAGATGTTACTTTTGATTACCTCGACACAATCCAGGAAATAAATCTGCTACGATCCTGAGGGATTGTAGGTCCTGCGATTCTAAATCTAACCATTTATTTTTTGGGTTGTAGGAATCTCCATAGATATTGTTTTTTATGCACGAATTTCAAAACAAATGAAAGGTTGGATTTAGAATCGTAGCAGATTTATTTCCACACAATCCCTCGGCCTCGACCCGTTATTCCGATCATAATATAATACAGAGGACATGGTTTTATAAATATTTAAGTTTCGAATATTGTTATAGCACTAATAGTTTCCAAGATTTTTTTATATTTGGAAAATTATTAAATGCTTTTTCAAGAAATAGAAAGATGAAAAAAATTTCAAAATGTCGATCTCATAGAATTAGTTATATATATGGTTCTTCAACTATTGGACTTCGAAAATGAAACTATAGAGATGGACAACAGTGTTTTGGAAAGTGAAACCCATATTTACTTTGCAGTTTGCACATCCATATTTTCCATATTTTAAAATTCAAAAAGTCAATCTGAATTGTTTAACATGATATTCATATTAAAATGTGTTTGGAGATCAAATTTTAAATTTTTTGAAAATGTTTTACTATTTTCTTAAAAAAAATTAAAGTCGCTGTTTTTTATGATCCATAATTTTCTGAAAATAGTGATTTAAAAAATTCTAAAAATATAGTAAAAGTTTCTTAAAAAAAAATGTAAAATTTGGTCTTCAAGCACATTTTAATTTGGAGATCATGTTTAAACTTTTGAATTGATTGTTTGAACTTTGAAATCACAAAATATGAGTTTCTTTCTTGTTTTCTACTCTAAACCTTACTCCAATATCTAGGAACAAGTCGCAAGTTGTCACCTTTAAATTTTTCTTTCTTGTTTTCTACTCTAAACCTTACTCCAATATCTAGGATCTATCAATTGAATTGAATAAACCATCCATGCAAAACCCAAATTTACGCCTCCTAGACCCCCAATAAATGGCCCAAATTAGTAAATCCCTAAATTGACACACCATTTTCTCATTCTAAGCATGGCCTCACTTAATTCAGTTCTTCTAGGTTTAATCTCAATCTTATCTCTCTTTTCCTGTCTAATCCTCTCTGAAGAAACAACCACCCATCCCCTGAAAGGTGGGTCCACCAATTATACCAATGTAGCAATTATCGGTGCCGTTTTCTGCAAGTCGTGCAAGTTTCGAGACTATAATAGCAGTATGGATGCATCTCCAATCACTGGTTTGCTTCTGATGCCTACTGATATTTTGTAATTATTATATGCTTTTAGTTTAATATTATGACATCAAATGCAAAATGAGATCTCAAATGATACCAGTCCATGCCACATTCTGGTAACAATGTTTCAGCTATATATTTATTTCAATCTTTGTGAAACACATTTTCTTCATCAGGCGCCATTGTTCGGGTGACATGCTACTACTCCACCAGGAATCCGGTGTCAATGGCCATCACAACTGGCAAAAAGGGTTTCTTTTACTTGACATGGCCTAATGTAGTAAAATTCTCTCCAAAGAAATGCCGGGCTTATCTGGGCTGGTCACCATTCAGCTTCTGTAAGCAGCCGATCTACCGTAACGGTTCAATTAGTGCCCCAATAGAGTTCAACGGAGTGCGAAATACGACACGTGGACTCCAGGCTATGTACTCTGCTGGCGTGCTGCTATATGGGCCCACTGCCAACAATAAACTTTGCCGCGTACCATAGGTATTGATTTGTTGAATTGAAGTTCAATGATAATATTTCTCTTTAATATTTCAGTGCTTGCCTCTGGTTCTGGACTTCTGCTAGCTTCTACCAGTTTTTTTTTTTTGGAAACAAAAAAAGATATTTCAGTGCTAGTAATTGTTCTTGATTCATGTTTTAATTATTTGTTTCGGAACTAGGAAGTTGGTTTTCTATCATCAAGCACTAGGAATAAGAACTAGAAGTTGGTTTTCTATCTATTGTTAGTTTTTCAAATTGGGTGTTTGTGATGTTGTCTAGTTTGAAATGTGATTGGCATAAATTCATTTAGGCATGTTAACTACAAGAATAAATTCTCTTGAAAAAGCAAGCAAGGTTGTCACAGAAAACAACACCATACACCGAATATTAAAAATTTCAACCAAATATGGCTAACATTCAGCAAAATCGAATTGCCATTTATTCCAAACTAGAAAACTCTTGCTTTTGTTAAAAGTTGCAAAAGGAAAATACTCTTTCAGTCCTAGCAGCAGTATTTTAACCGAACCAGTATCCAGTCTACTGTTTCGTGCTAAAAACAGAGAATGCAAAGTAAACTGTTCTTTAATCACAGCATTCAAAATATAATGAAAATGGATGTCCACATACTGAAATAAAAAACAAAAACATCTTTTACCAATAAATACATTAATATTGGAATCAAATGCTCCTCTGAGAATGAGATAGAAACCCAGCGATAAAACTATTGATGTAAAATATAAATAGAGGCGGCTCAAACGAAAAGGCTCAGAAAGAACGTAGCGATTTAATTTAATCACAAATCAATATTATCATTGAAGCTGATATTTCTTTCCTCATAGCAACTTTCATTTCATCGAAATAATCAAAGATAATAAAAATAAACCTCGCAGATCAAATAAACCAAGAACGAGCAGGAAGCATAAATGTAAGAGAGTCGAGGAAGACGGACGAGGAGCAGCAAAGAAACGCAGAGCACTACATATAAGATATGAGATCACAAAACCCTAAACTGATACAACAATTTCGAGACGTATGATCATAATAGACGGCCCTGATTTGCGCACTTCTTCCCATAGATGGGCCATAATACAAGTATTTTAGGTCCAATAAACGGAGCCCAAAAAAGCTTATGTTGGTAGCCCATTAACTTCTCTAAAAAGGATTTTTTTTTTTTTTTTTTTCTTTTTCTTTTTCTTTGCGCCAACAATAAAATCAATAATGAACAGTTTGTTTGTTCACAACATTTCAAAAAGGCTTCATCTCCAATTCTCCATTATACTTTTAGAACACTCGACTCTTTATTTCATTTCATTAATTAATATGAAATGTTTCGATGCATTAGATTATCTTAAAAGAATGCAACCTTAACTGACTCGGAAGCAATATACATTTGGCATTTGATGTTAGCGCCCCTTGCAGCAGGGGGCAAATATCTAGGTCCGATCTTACAGAGGCCAGATGTTTCTGGCCTAGTAATATAGTTTTCATGAGTGTGATTGTTCCAGTTTCAACTTTCAAGTCACCTATAAACAGACTAGAGAAATCCACCAATTAACGAGTCACAGAGAATTTTGCTCATAGAAGCCAAGGGTTTAAATTAGAATAGAGTTTTGGATACTAGAACTAAAAATATCAAGAAAGCTGGTTTACAAAATTAAATAACAAATTTATTTGACAGTGATAACAACCGAAATGAGGATTCAAAATTTATCATATATGAAAATGCAAGTGGCTATCAAAATAATTTTACAAATGGGTTGTCTCCAATTATATAGACAAAAAACGAAGGGTCATTTAGTAAACAACAACACTACCTGGTTAACATTCCAAATAAATGAATTACTTAGCTATGTTCAGATTACACCAGACAAATTCACGTTGTCACAGCCACACATGCATGAAATTTGGATTCACCCTTGCTCCCAACTGCGTATTTGGGTGGCAATAGAAGATCCATATTTACAAATTCACCCTCCCATTTTGGTGGATTTCCAGACAACGGTGAATCCAAAACAGAATTGGGAAGTGCATCTATTGTCTCCTCCAGGAAAGATTTCACTGTCTGTCAAACAAGAAAACCAGGGTTAAGATGCAAAATTTTTGTTAAGACACATATTTCAATAAAAGCTAGCAAAACCATAAATATCTCACATCTCTCCTAATTTCATCCAAAAGAACACCATACACTGGTCCCTTTTTTCACACTTTGTGTGTAACCAAAAAGAGATTCCACCAAAATATCCTTTCTGGGAAACTCTCATCCAACTCCATCTGAATTCACTGGTTCACTCACCTTTGGGAACTAACTCATTCATTGAGATTTTCTGGAACTGACTGAACGGCAAATCTTGTTTAATGACTGAACATTATATATTTCTTCCATGGGTATTAAGTATACACACAAAAATTCAGAATATAGAATAATTCAGCCTGGTGATGGTAGAATAGCATTATTATTGAACAAAACTAGGAAATATTCATTTCTTAAATAGAAAATATATATAACTACTCAAATGATTTACAAGTGTTATCTCTTCTTCTCTTTTTACCTTGCAATGGCGCAATGCTGCGTCAGCCTTTCTTTTCCACAAGCCATTTCCAGGTTCAGAATGGAACATATTAAGCAACGGCTGCACAAAGTTTCTCATATAATTAGTGATAGTGTAAGGTCCATTTAATGTTGGCATTATGCAGCCGTGAGAATAAATTGTTCATTGTCTGCAATAACAAAATTGATCAGTATAACTGACACAGGCTAATTCTACCTTAACAAGCTGTCTGACATTTGGCCTGTTTGGTGCATCCTTCCCCACCACTGAATCAGCATAAATCTGGTACTTTTCAAGGACCTAACCAAAAAGGTTATTTCTCAATTTAAGTATAAGATGGATACCTTGTAAATTAAGAGTAATTTAACTCCTATTAGTGAGTACCTGACGACGGGAGAGAGGATCACTTGGCACACCATATACCACACTATCAACATAACCCAGAGTTGACCAGGGGCTGTATTACAAACAAATTAGTAGGTTTGCTGATATAAATTAACTGAGATGAATATCTTAACAAAAGGAAGAGTAGAATTTAGGGCCATACTTGTTATAAGCCGCACGACCAACCATCACACCATGTGCTCCTTGATTCATAGCCACATTGACCTACATTGATCAACACAGCATGACACGAGCAATAAATTATGTAGAAACATTGAATAATAATGAGGTGACAAATAACAATAGAAGTAGTGGTTTAAAGGGGATTCACTTGCTTGCTCAATGTAATTTACCCCTCCATTTAAGGTAAATTGTACTTCTGGAAAGTCCCGCAATAAACCATAATAGTATTCATATCTGTTGCAATTAAATCAATTAGGATCTCAATGAAAATTTACAAGTTATGTCCTATTATTTTGTAAAGGAATGGAAAAAACAATAAAGAAAAAAAATAGAAGTCTGAAAAAAAGATTCTGTATTAGTCAGTGTTGCACTTTTTTTATTTTCAGCAACTAATTGGGAAAAAACAATGTACAATGAAAAATGAAAACATACTTCAGAGGTGGAACCCGGCGATTAGCAGCAGGGCTAATGCCATTAAGCAATGCCTTCCTTGCATGTATAATAAAATGTCTAGTTGGTGACTTTGAAACAATTGTATCTACAAATTTACCTGCAGAGGTAGAAACAAAAATTAAATTAATATGCTCAAATTTAAGTCATATGTACCGGTCCAAAATTATCAACATGAGACAGGACAAAGATGCATAAATTACATCAATATCACTGTATTTCTTGCTATACATAACAATATCATATTTTTAGAATTAAGACTAAATGTTAATATGTTGGGATATGAATTAATGATGGTCCACAAGCATTGTACTTGAACACTTGTTGAAATCTTGGTTTGATACTTGAATTCTATTTGCAAATGACCCGGAATGCAATTGGACTTATTGAAAAGCATGAGATATGGGGACGCAAATATTTTAAAATTTAAATGCAATGTGCAATTATTTTATTACCCTAACTTTATCCATTACATTAGGAATGCAATTATTAATTGTGAAAGAAAAGAAAATATCAAGCCTTACAGAGTTCTTCGTATGAGTCATGGTCATCAACTCCGATCCTACATTTCACACTAACTGGGACCGAGCAGCTGGCTGCAATTGCTGACATGGCATCTCCTACGAACTTCACGAAAACTATGTAAATTTTTAATTTAAAAAATTATACACATAAATTGTGCTGTAAAATAAAGGAGCCTATAAAAATAACTTATTGCCCAAAAATGACAGCAAAAGATACCAACAATGGTTGAAACTGTCTGGTACTGCTCCAATCCTCTACCCATATCATTCTAGCTTGGTACAAGTATGAACCAGAGGATATATCCATTCAAGCAAATAAATTACAAACCTCCGGGTCTAGCATTAAACGTGCACCAAAGCAACCATGGCCAGCAACTTTCCCACTAGGGCATCCGCAACTGTAACAAATTTTTAAAATATATATATATATATATATATATAAATAATGAAGACAAATAAATATAAATAATAAAACATTAAGCTAAAGTGGTGAATCAGAACAAACAGGCATACTTTAAATTAATTCCATCATAGGAATAAGCACTTGCCAACTCAGTTGCCTTAGACAGGTTGTCTATGTTACTCCCACCTATTTGCAGCACTATCGGGTGTTGTTCTGCTGGAAATGCTAAAAATCTATCCTAAACAGGAATAAAAGGAAACAAGAAAATTGTTCTGGCATACATTAAAAGTGATTATGTTGTTAAAAAGTAAATAAAAAAAATTCATTGGCCTTCTTGTAAATAAGATTAAAAATGAGTTTTTTTGCAATAAGAAAATGAACCATGTAATCTATGAATATATGTCCAAAATAATTACTGACTACCAACTATATTTTAAGTAACAAATTGGTCCAGTACCATAACGGTGATAAAAGTTGTCTGATTTAAATACAGGAATTTTCAAGAAATGACCAGAAGACAAAATATATATTCTTTACCAAATTATCTTTTTGATGAACAATCGTTTCAGCAACCACCATTTCAGTATAAAGCCAGGCATGTTTAGAAATGATCCGTGCAAGGGTTCTGAAATGATTATCCGTCCATTCCATCATTGGTGCCACACTATCAACCATAGAAACAATTGTCAAATTAGTTGGAGCCACATTATAACACAAAAATAAATATTAGCACCATTGGGTAAATCTTAAGTATAACGCTCCAGCCCTTACTCACTTAACTCATGAATAATTTTACAATGCATTACAGTCTCATGATGCTCAAACATCGTTTAGTATTCTTTCCTGTGTTGGATATCTTAGGAATAGTGAGACTCCATCCAATGGCAACTGAACTCACCCTTACTGGTGGAATGATAATATTTCAAGCTAAAGAATGATTTATTTCTCGTAAAAGCATTAAAGAAAAGCCAGAAAAAACAATTGCTACCTAGCTGAGATATTGGTATGATTAACAAGCAATAAAAAAAAATTAACTAAAACTTATTCCCTGGGATAAACCATTATGAAATTATGAAACAAGGAAATATAATTACTGTGCTGGATTGACTGCTTGTAAATTAAAAAAAAATTGCCCGTTAATTTTGTACAAACCTCAAACCATAGAATGTTTGGTGGCCTAACCGCAAAAGAACCTCTACTTGTTACAAAGGTCTTCAGTTATAGACAGTTGTTTTAGTAAGTATTTAAACAGATATTGCTTCAAATTAAAATGGTATCTATAGAAATAGCACTACTACATATGATTATAAAAAAAAATTGGACCTGAACCAAGGCGGGAGATACTCTCTATCCTGCACGATTTGTTTCTCATGGTTATAGGAGAATTTGCAACTCTGGGTCTGAAACTTTCTACGATTAATAAGGGCTCTATTTTTGAAATAATTCGTAAATCCATAAAAATTAGGTGTAATTGTAGTAGTGTACAATCCTCGAAGAGCGGATTTCATCGCAGTCTTTTATCTCTCGCTCTCGCTCATGGCGAAGTCGAATTTAGCGGGAGATGGTGTGGTGGTGGCGAGAAGGAGAGAGCGCATACACTGATACACGGATGAGATTGGGCCGGACGGATCCAGTTCTAAGAGGCACTGGTGGTGGTGGATGAATGAGACGATTGGGGCATTGGGCTGAGGGATACTGGAGGATCCAGTTCCCGTAAAGAAAAGTGAAGATAAAATATATATTATTGGGCTGATTTGGGCTTTGCCATGATGATTAGCTCGAGGATACTTGGTAATTGGGATATCATGACTTGAAAGTTGAAATAGAATTGCCAACCAAGGAAATGTAACAGAGAATTTAACTAGATTCCATTTATCCTAGATCCAAGATTATCCATTTGGCCAATGGTCCAGTGGGCAGTGGCCACACAAATTAATACAACTTGGTAAATGGTAACTTCCAATGCACTCCTAGAGGGAAGCTTTTTATGTGAAAACCAATAGTTATGACCACCAATTCAGTGACATCCCAATCGCAAATCCCGGGTGAATTTAATGCTCTTACCCCAAACCCCCATGCTTTATTTAACTCAATCCCAAAAGGGTTTTCCGAGATTGCAATTTAAACGAAAAATAAGTACGTGGTTTTTCCCTCGAGAATACAACCATACTCTGTACAATGTTAGTGGCTTATGATACAGCTACATAATGTAATTAACTTGCCACAATATAATTATTGCATGTTGACCACAGGGAATCCACAACAGTAGTCCTCGATGATCAAATAAAAAGTTTAGATTCGGATATTATCAATACTGTAGCTGTGCATCATATAATTACTTAATTATATGATTTCAGATTCGGATACTTCAAAATAGGGGGAATATAAATATATAATCATACTTCGAAATTGGGGTGCACAAAAAGTTCATGACTTGAAACTCAATTCGAAATGAATTCAGATTCAACTTGCTGGTAACTTGAGTTGAAACTAACTCGGTTGATTTATGAGTCGAATCCAAGTTACCTCCAACTCGGTTGGACTTACATCAAACCTTAATTCATATATTTCTAATTTTTGCATTCCCAAGCTTTATACATGTTTCCCACAATCTACTATATTTCCAAACTTGGATCTCAAACGACTAAATCGTATATGTTTGATAATTTTTAATTATGTACTATTTTAGTAATCTTGTATTTTTTTAATTATGTATTGATCATTGTCTCATTATGTATTGTCTTTAATTGTGTATTATTTTGATAACATATGTAATATCTCTTTTGTTATAATTAAAGTAGATTGTCTCACTGTGTACTATATTATGAGTCACGAGTTGACCCACCTTGACTCGAGTTGCTCGCGAGTTGATTTCAAATTAGAGTTTAACTTGAAACTAAATTAGTAACTCAGACTCAACTCCACTCATGAGTGCCCCTACTTCGAAAGCTTTATATTGTTAACCGTGGATAGTAAGGCTTCTCTCGAGATACTCAAATGTAAGACTTGTAAAATCAAATTCATAAAATAATTTATCTTTTCCCATTTGATCTTTCGGTGACAGTTATAACTTATAAGCAACAACAGATCCATACAAAACGAGTATAAGGCCCCTATAAAGTACCTATATATATAGCCTAATTATATACCCTTCCCTCACACTCTATCAGCCTTCTTTATTTGTCAGTTAAATTTTTGGATTAAATTGTGTTGAATTTATAAAATGGTGTGGTTTAGGTATCTTGTGTTCTCTCTTTCCATTGTCATGCTCTCTGCTAGGGGAATACCACTGCCTCAACCAGGGGCCCGTCTCAAGTTCACTGTTAGTGTACGAGGCATGGTATATTGCAAATCGTGCAAATTGCCAGGGTACAGTTCAAACTTTGACTCGTCGCCTATTCCAGGTTCATTCCAAATCCTTTTTTTTACTATTGAAACCTTTAGGTTCAATTTCAGCTTTAATAGTAATTACTGGTAGGCTTTTGAGTGCTATATGAGTTGGGCTATGGTGCTTCATGAAGTAAAGCGAGTATTTTACTTCATGTTTTTATTTTGTGATTTTAAAGTTCAAAACATTGATCTGAACCGTTCAAATTGATATTCATATTAAATTATGCTTGGAGACCAAATTTTACATTTTTTTTGAAGTTTTTTACTATTTCTGTAGATTTTTTTTTTAATTGTTGTTTTTATGATTCAGAATTTTCTTCAAAAACAGTAATTTTTAAAAATTCTAAAAATGTTGTAGAAAATTTCAAAAAAATATAAAATTTTGCCTCCAAGCACATTTAAATTATATAATTCTGGATATTATATTAAACGGTTTGAATCAATTATTTTAACTTCAGAAACGAAGATATAAGAAAGATCATGTTGAAATGTTCATATTAACTGTTTGGACTTTAAAAATAAAAATATGAATTCATAGCGTGGACTGTTGTGTAATATGCATATTAGCATTGCCTCCTCATAATTATTACTTCAATTTGCAAGTTCCTTTTTCTCTAATTCTTGAGAAATACAACATTATTTGATAAAATAATAATGTCATGAAGGTGCCACTGTTATCCTAAGATGCCGTACAAATAGCACGAATGCCATCTCCATGCTGGTTAAAAGCAACAAAGATGGTTATTTCGAGCTCCACACATCACAGCTGACTACCTTCACCAGCCGCAACTGCCGCATGTACATACCCAAATCGCCAACACGCAGATGCAACGTGCCAGTATATCCTGGTACCAGAGGATCCAATGTGCTCAAGTTTGAGAAGGCAATCACACTCAATGATGGAATCGAGTACATCTATTCGAGCGGTGTTTTCGTTTTTAAACCAAAGAAGGGTACAAGGTGTCCCTAATTTCACTTTTTTTGGGCTTTGAACTAGTTTCGTGTTCGCAAGGAATAAAGATGGTTGTTGTTTTAATTCACCTTTCTTCGTTTTTTTTTTTGTTATCTTCGTAAGGTTCAATTTTAATTCCTCGTATATGAAAAGTTAATTGTCTGTGTTGTAAGTCTTCATGTTTCTGTCGTTGGAAATACTGACTTCTTACCAGTTTCTGGTAAAAAAAATTGTCTAAAAATTTCAGTAATCTAATTAGTTTACTATTATAAAATGTTTGAATTTCGGTCGACAAATATATAAATGACTTAAATTATATTTTCTTGTGTCTAAGCAGTCGATTCAATTTGCTTAATATCTTAATTGTACTTGTCAAAATTTTGTAGATTACCAAATATTATTATTTCTAGAATTATTTTTACTATTTTATTTAGAATTTTAAAAGATATATAGACCATTTTACTATTTTTAGAATTTTGAGACATGGGTAATGAAAATGAAAATGATAATAGGATTATTTTATTACAATTTGAAAGAGTAAAAGATCCTAACAATAATAAAAATTGTTATCCTACAAGATCTTTTTTTTTTTTTTGGGTACGAAGCCCGTAGACATATATTCCATTAAGCATATAAGAGTAGTACATCAAAAAAGTTACATCCTACAAGATTTTGATAGGTATAAATGCATTGAGCTGGATCGACCGTTTGGACATGCAAAAAAAAAATTTATTTCAGTCATTTGTATTAATTATAATGGAATTGTAAACGTTTGAAATAGCCTAACTCTTAGTTTAGTATATTAATTTTAGGTACTCTGATAGTTTCTAACTTTCTATGAATTTTCTTTCAAATTAATGTCTCCCATTTCCATAACGAACTAACAATTAATGTTAGCAAAATTAGAAAACCTCAATTAGGAAACAAATTGGATCATATCTAAGTCATGTTTTCCAGAAAATATACAGTTAAGAAATAATATTAATTAACCTACTGTGAATAAAATCTCAACAAAAGAAGATGAATATATATAAGCAATTGATTAGAGAACCTTAAAGCAACATAATAGTAATAGAGCTTGATCTGCCACCTGCTTTTATAGCAGAAACAATAAATGATAAACATCCTCCGGGCACTTGTAACAAAATGGCAGTAGTCAAATTTTGTTGAATGATTAATATTTATTTAATATAAAGAACTACTAGTAATTATGCCCGTTCGTTCCAGTTTTGAAAAGAAAATACTAGATGTCTGAATTTTATAGGCCTGAATGCCTGATAGATGTTCCATGTGTTGTGTACACTTGAAAATTCATGTCGGCCTACTGAACATTGGGCCTACAACAACTCATTTCTCTAATGTAATTGTACTTAATTATCACCTTCTTTAGTAGGCCATCAAAAAATTGGATTTAATTTTTGTATATTTCAATCTCAACTTTCTCTACCAGACAAATTTCAAATGGAAGCCCAAAAGCAACTAATTCACAACTCTTTTTTTTTTTTTTTTTTTTTCAAATTGGAAAAGGCTCAGAGAATGTGAGAGGGAGAAACAAAGTAACTCCACAACGGACTGATTCCATTTTTACGCTCAGACTATTTTCCCTGCGAGTCAATCATGATAAAACGTAGCCAAATTACAAATTTTGCTTAACATCACCTTAACAATAACAACAAAATTAAAAGGAAAAATAATATTTTCTCATATATCTCCTTGCATCATACAACCCGAACGGCCGAGCAATGGAGATCGAAAGTTAGCATGGATGCAATTTGCTTCCTATGCTGCCTTTCAGTTTCTACTATCACCGGTATAGACCGCACGAACGGTCCCGATGTAATTCTCTCAGGCGTGCTGAGCCACTTTGATTGCATGTATTTCTGCTTTCGCCATGGACCCATGTGCATGTTGTTGTCTCTCATGCACTTCTTCGCTGCTGCACACATTATTCGAACTGTGGTTCTTAGTTTCTCTGATTTTCCTACAAATATCTCCGGTAAGGAGTCGACTAGGGTTTTGTATTGTTGACTTGGCCTAGCCATCTCAAACTCGCCTCGAAAATTCAGCTCTATGACAACCCGAATTGTGTTTCTCTTGCCGGATTTTGAATCTACAACTACATCTACGTAACTGTGCTCTCCTGTAAAAAGTAAATAATTTATCAAGATCTTTGTTAGCATATGCAATTAGAAATATAGCTTCCAGTGAGTTCTATTGTTATTTTTATAAGTATATGATTACGAGATATTTTTGTAGAATCAACAAAAAATAAAACAAGGGTAAAGTTAAAAAAAAAAAAAAAAATCAAATGATGTTAACTTAGATTTTAAAGTCAAGTCAACACCGTGTGATAATGTTATTAAATAAAGGCATGATTGACTTGGTAAAAGAATGATATACTACACTTTTTAAGATATGCTCTATCAAAGCTACTGCTGGAGACAACAAGCCTTAACAATTCATCTATAATTATTAAACATTATGAATTTTTCATGTGATGCATATAGACTTCTACTTGGAAGCAAAAGAAAACAAAAAATATTACCTGAAGGGATGTCAAGGGAGCGGGTCCATTTGGATTTGCAAAGTGCGCTGTTATACCCTCTTCTATTCAGCTGCTCTGCCACATAACTCAAGAGGCATTTTCTGCAATACTCGGCAACTCTGCCTGAACAGGAACAGATCGAATCGTCTCCTCGCAATTTTCGTATTGCTTCTTCCGTGTCAGCTCTTATCTTTTTCTCGGTTGAACTATCTTTAGCAAGTGCTTCCTATATAAATAAATATATTAAGAAGAGTTATTTCTTGTTTCAATCATTGCTAATTACTTTACAGTGTTATTTCAATCATTGATGGACTAATTATTTGAAAATTTGGACACATGCATTTGTTTTCCTGTGCATGCAATAATGTAATTGCTAATTAGGTAGCAAATAGCAATCTTCCTTCTATTTGAAATGAACATCAATTAATTCTATATATATTTAGTCATTGTTTTTTTAAAGTAGCATTACTATTTTTTATGCAAGGGCTTCTAAAAAATGCAAGGATATACAAAACAGAAACTCAATTGAACATTTAGGCATAGTTTTAATTAGTTGTATGGACTATAGAGCATGAATTTATTCCATTAAAAGGAACAAGAACTTCAACTATCCATCTCTTTTAATTTAAGGATGTTCTAAAATAATACTCACTATATTATAAAAAAAAATATATATATATATATATATATATATATATCATTACAAAAGTAGGCTTTATTTCATGATCACAGGAGAACACAGTTCAAAAATATGAAGATTTTCTCAGATATCAGTAAATAGCTAGCAAGCATGCTCGTTGCTACTATGTAATGTTTAATCGCATATACATCTAATTAATATCACGATTTCTCCCAAAAAAAAACATCTAATTCAAACTTACTTGGAGATCATTGTGTTGCGACGTCCAGAAAATCTCATCTTCTGCCAAATTTGCATTTGAACCCTCGTTTTCCTCATAATCACCCTCGGCACCTTCTTTCCTTCCCTGTTTCTCTACTTCCATCTCCTCAAAGAATTCCATCACCATGTCCGACAAGCTTCCCTTTCTACTCATCCCAACTTGCTCTCTATCAAGTTGTGTTGTATCTCTTGCCATCTTAATTTAGTCTGATTCTTCTCTGAACTTGATTTGAAGTTCGAGTCAAATTGATCGACTTCTTTTATCTTGAATCGGATTTGGGAAAGAAAGAAAGGAAGAGCGGCTTTATATATGGCGAGTATCAATCTTTGTATTGAGCTGAGGTGGGGCCAGCTGGGGGACGAAAATCGGATTAGGTACATAATTGTTAGCCTCCGGTTCGGCGGTTCCTAGAATATCGAGATTTCTGCAATTAGGTGCAATTTTAGTTGGGGTAACAAGGGGTAACAAATAACTAACTAAGTCATGGTGGTTGATTTTTAGAAACGGAAAAAATAGTCACCCAATTTTGAGCCGGATTTTAAAAACTTAAATATTGAGCTGTATATGTAACTCATAGTAACTTAGCTTTACGCAAATAGAGTCTCAGATGCTATGGGTTGCATAGTGGACTACGGTGCTATGGCTCAATATTTGAGTTTTTAAAATTCAAATAGTTGATTCGAACCGTTCATCTTGTTCTCCATATTAATATGTGTTTGGAGATCAAATTTTATATTTTTTGAAAAAAATTTATTATTTTTTTAGATAGGTAGAAAATCAGTTGATCTAAAAAATTCTGCACCATTTAAATATTTGATTGGGTAAGGCTAAGGTGTTATGGGTTGCACAGTGGGCTACGGTGCTACGGCTCAATATTCGAGTTTTTAAAATTCAAATGGTCGATTCAAACCGTTCATCTTATTCTCCATATTAATGTGTTTGGAGACTAAATTTTATATTTTTTGAAAAAAATTTCCTACTTTTTAAATAAATAGAAAATCAAATATTTAAATGGTGCATAATTTTTTAGATCAACTGATTTTCTACCACTAATAGTAGATATCATAAATTAAATTTGAAACAACACATAAATTAAAATTGACATAACAACATAAAATTTAATTGACACCACAAATTAAAAAATATAAATTTTTTTAAAAATTTCACATGTAAACGTATCATTCGTAAAGTAAGCAGATTTCAACAATTCAGATTCGTGATTTGAAACCGATTTGATGAGTTTTATCCATTTCATAGAGGGACCCATTTTTTAAATAGCCTAAGAGGCTAGTTCTACTGATTAGACTAATATTAAATAGCTTTCTATTTTTGAATTTGACTTTTTAAGAGAAACCGCAGGTATTAAATAGAGTCGGTGTGACTCATTGGAAAGGAAAAGAATTGCAGAGGAAAGGAGCCAATAGCCCAATAGGAATAGTAGAGGGTGGGGACCACTGGACCAGGTAATAATAATATTCCGGATAGAGGAGAGAGGGTTAGTCAAAACTCAAAACAGGTGTAACAGCGCGGATCCACGTACACCGGGCGCGTCGGGTTGGGCTCAATAATTGAGCGGGTGTGGGCCACCCATGATGCGTCTCTAACCTTGCGGTTTTATCCATTTCATAGAGCGACCCGTTTTTTATGGGGCCCGTTGTGAATATTCCCTCAAGGATCCGTCCAAAAGGAATCAAATCTGCTGTTTTTCTATAGGAAAAGCAGCAGGCTGCTTTTTCGAATCTAACCGTTCAAATTTGTTGAGATTTATGTATAAAAGAATTTCTTCATAAAGATATGTAAATATAAAATTTTGAACGGTTAGATTCAGAAAAGCAGCAAGCTGCTTTTCTTATAAAAAAACAAAAAAGCAGCAGATTGATATCCCGTCCAAAATCCATTTCGTTCCCTTTCGTCCCGCCGCGGTCACTTGGCAAGATTTGGTTCGGTTGAGACTTGAGAGACTCCTTAACCTTATGCTATGCGAATTAAAAATATTACAAAGTTTTTAATATTATTTTAATAAGAAAGATCTATAATATCATTTTGAGGAGATTTAACTTAAGGCCTCTATTTTTTGTTTTTTTCTGTTTATATTTTTAGAACTATAATAATTTATAATTTATAATTTAAATGTAAAAAAAAAATTGTTAGAAATGGTATATTTTTTTTATGTAAAAAATTATAACATTTTAATTTTATTTTGATTAGTATCCAAAACTTGTGAAAATACGCTTACAAAAATACACAAAAATCAAAAGTAATGGTCTATAGGAAAATTTTTTACTAGCGTACTGCGTACAAAATTTTTTACAGTACAATCTTTTGATATATTGTACAATATTATTTAAATTAGAAACTTAAAATTATAGATCTGTTATTTATTTCTTAATTCACATGTATATCAAATTTGAACTGGTTTGAAAGTCATTTAACATTTCATCAAATGATTTTAAAAATTTTAACAGTGATATTTGAATGATATTTCAAATTGACTCAAAATTTGATGCATGGTCTATAGGAAAATTGACGTCTATATATGCTAAAATTATTTATTATAAAAATGGGGAGAAAATGTTTCTCTGGAAGTCACTCTCTGGTTTAAGATTTGATTTGTCCTAATTAAATCTTCTTAATTATTTGGAATAAAATTTGTTGACGCGCACACTTTTTGTTGATATAGTTTATTCCAAAAAAAAAAAAAAAAAAAACAATGTGTAAAAACGAAAGTAAAATCAAAAGATGCTGGGTGCAAGTCCAGTCTCTCTACAGATAAGTCGCAGGTTCAATTTTTAGAAATAACATCTAAAATATATTGGAGTGTACGGAATTCTTTAATAAATAAAAAAGTAAAATCATGACAGAATTAGTTAATGTTATAAGTTTATAAGAGTTTGACAGAGTAAATATAAGGACTAAAAACAGATTAAGAAATTGCAGATTAATTTCCAGGAATTTTCTTATGGAATATTAAAAAAAAATGAAAAGACTTTTCTTAGGGAATATTAAAAGTAAATAGACTTGGAGTCTGTATTCATCTGAAAAATAAGGACTTTCAAAAAATTATTCAATTATCATTCCTCTCCCTCGTGGGCAAAGTTTGGTGAACTCCAGAAAAAGTACCTTAAACTATGTAGACACTCGATATTTAATTTTTCATCAAAACACATATTCCTCCAAAATAACAAATCAGTTGATCCGAGCTTATAACTGATACGTAAATTTTTTGTTTCAAATTCAATATTATTATATTATTGAGTCCAGCTAGTATAACATTAGTGTTAAATGACATTAACTTCAAACTTGATTGAATAGACTTCAAACAATTAATTCAAACCATTCAAACCAATTTACCTTATGAGTGATGCATTTATATGTAGTTTTTTTTTTTTTTTTTTGAGTTATTTTAGTATCAAATCAAGCGGTAAAAATGTTCAAAAATGAATGTATTAAAATTAATTTAAAAACTCATTCATTTGACCGCTTGACTTGATACTAAATAAGTTTGAAAATTTATAAATTTACATGTAAACGCACAACTAATGAAGTAGATCGGTTTAAACGGTTTGAATTTATCATTTGAAGTCGATTTGATAGATTCTGGAGTTGGTGTTATATATGCTTAAATGATACTAATGTTATACTAGCCATACTCTATATTATTGTATAAATTAACTCAAAAAACACTGTTAGATTAGACATTACGTACCTTTTACAAACTCAGTGCCCTGCAGTAGATCAATTTGAAAACTTCAATTTTTATATTATGCTAAAAACATTCAACAATAATATAGGTTTCTCATTGATTGCATAATGGCTTTATGTAATTATGATATTTTATATATATGATGTAATTTCGGTTTCGGATCTCGACTCTGCTAGTGATGATTTTCAAATATAGTTTAGTGGAATTAGAAACAAAGAATGCTATGTAACAAAAGCGAGAATGAAATCTCTCTCATAAAATATATTGATATCCAAAAATTCTTCTCGTACAGAGACTCTCCTTTTATAGACCATAAGGAATAATTAATTTACAATATGAAAATAAATAAATATAAATCACTACGTAGGATTTAGAAAATGTAAACAGAAAAAGAAACAAACATTAAGAACTATCTAAGAAATGTAAACAACTGCTATTTCTAGAAAATGTATATGGTCAATGCTCAAAGTAAGGTGCTTCTTTAATAGCAGTTGCATGTTTCTCAAAGCGAGTATGTTCCCGAATTCGAGTCTGACTTGGGCTGGTTCTCATCAATATGATTTTGTATTTGTATCTGATACATATCGTATTGTTGTATTGATATTCATATTGTATCACCCGATACTCATATTATGTTAAAAATTACCGTATCTCCTATCCAATACGATATCTGTATCCGTATTGATTCAACACAGGCATGGCGTGACATGTCGCCCCAAAGTAATTTGCCCTGGAGATGCATTGAAAAAATTTATTTTTTAAATCATATTTGTGCAAATAGGAAAATTTTGAATGATGAGGCTAACTTATAAAATGTAATATGCGAAGAAGATAAAAGTAGTGTGATTAGTAGAAATTAAACCCATGATATTACACATACCAACTAAAACTCAAATTATTAAACTATCATCACACATTTGTTAGATAAAAGTAGTGTGATTAGTAGAAATTAAACCCATGATATTACACATACCAACTAAAACTCAAATTATTAAACTATCATCACACATTTGTTATTTTACGAGGAATCTATATAAATATTCAAAAAACTCAAAATTTAATTAAGTTGTAATATACATAATTAAAAATTTTAAAATTATAAAATGAGTTGGGACTCCTGACATTTACAGGAGATCTGTCTCCGCCGAGATGTAAAATGTCATGGTTTTACTTTATCCATTCGATTAGCCCTTCATCGAGTCCCACGTGGTAGTTTTAAACGTGAGTGGGTGCAGTTCAAAATTATTTTTTAATTTAATTTATTATTTATTTTTATATAGTTGAATTTTTTAAAGAAATATTAATTTTTACGTGTAGTCTAATGTGGCTAGAATTTAATATTGTGGCCGTAGAAACATGAGTTAAAATTCTATTTATCGTACATTAAAAATAAATTCTTCCTTTATTTTATTTGTTTAGTTTCGCTTGTGATGATTATGGAGCTAGTACATTGATCGGGTCATTGTGTATTATTAAGATACTGAATGAGTTATTTTTTTTAAAAAATATATTACTTTTAAACACTTAAAAGTAGTTTTTTTAAATATATATTATTTTTGAATATAAAATATTAAACAGAGTAAAAAAAAAAAGTAGCCCGATCAGTGCTTATGATTTTTTTTTTTGCCAAAAGTAACTATTCAATGTTAAAAATATAAAGTGACTCGGTAATTTTTTATTATCATATGTTAAAAGCAACATAATTGTTGCTAAACATAACTAGTAAAGTATTTAAATGACTAATTAAGTAAACAAATAAACGCTAAAATTAACACACAATAGGTGAATTCAACCTATATTTGATATTTCCCTTCTAAAATTATCCTGAAATGACTGGAAAGACGCCGCTTATTAGTTGCGCGCTCAATTTGAATTTTTTTTTTTTTTCATTTTCTTTAGTTCAATTGGAAGTGCATCCCTAGTAAAAATGAAAAATTTCTAAAATCTATGCCAATTTTGTTTATTATATTTTTAAAATGGTAACTAAAAAAATTTCGGGAATAGTAAGCAAGGAGTTTGGATATAAAAAATAAAGAGAAATGTTATGGTTCTCAAATCATCATATCCGAGAGCGTTCCTCAAGTAGTTTAACAGAAAAAATCTTTCGACATTGTCTAACTTTTATTTTCAATGCTAACATCATAACATTTAAAGTTCTGTTTATAACATTTTTAAAATGTCACTTGCAAACATTTAAACCTCTATTTGAAATTATTTAAATTCTAAATCTAGATAGTTTTAACTCATAACTATTTTTGTTTTTAAGTCAAAAAAATGAAATATTCCATTTTACTCACTCTTTTATATTTTTTTTTGTGATCATTCTCATCTATTTTTTCCGACGATCCGCGATGAATTTTACGAATTTAAAAATACACACGTTTTTTATTCGATTTTATCTTTCAAATAAGATCTAT
Organism: Carex pumila; assembly: GCA_033356055.1. Lineage (NCBI taxonomy): Eukaryota > Viridiplantae > Streptophyta > Magnoliopsida > Poales > Cyperaceae > Carex > Carex pumila. Next base: position 443,813 of record JARJHM010000099.1, read on the forward strand.
GAAGAAACACTTTTGAGTTATTTTGAAGTCATTTTTTTTAAAATAAAGCTCATTAACATTTTAAATTTTTCACGTTTTTAAATTTCAGTCCACAACCATTAAAATTTTCAAGGCTTTGTAAATGAGGTTTATAAGCTTTGTACATGAATTATTATTGTTGAGGTTTATACGCTTTGAAGTGTTATTGTTGAGGTTTAAATTCTTTGTACATGAGGCTTATTTAGAGATTTGAAGTGTTATTAATGAGGTTTACTTGCTTATACATGAGGTTTATACAAAAGATTTGAAGGCTTATAAGTAGAAATTTAAATTGTTTTGAAGCAAAATTAAAAAAACTAAAAGTCATAGATATTTAAAGTGGTAAAAAAAATGACGACACAAATATAACTCAAAAGTAATTCTTCATGGATTTTACTTGAAAGAGAAAATCGAGTAAAAAATATTCGTATTTTTTTATTCGCAAAATTAATAACATATTGTAAAAAAAATGGACGAAAATGATCAAAATAAAAAAATAGATGAAATGAATATTTTTTTTTTTTTATTTGAAAACAAAAACAGTTAAGATTTAAAACTACTCATACCTAGAATTTTAAATACTTATAAAAATTATAAACAAAATTTTAAATATTTAGATAAGTGCTGAAAATAAAAATTAGATATCAAGTACCTAAAGAAACGCGGTCAAAAATTTATTTGAGGTTCACTTATGGAACTCCAAGAAAAAACAGAAGTTACTTTATATGTTATTTTCATAATTTACTGACGGTGAAAGTTACTATTTTAACGTTCCCAAAGTTTGTGATTAAATTCAGTCACAAGTCACAAGTCACAACTAATGTGTTGTCATGATTCTACATAGGTGGGGGCCGTGGGGCTTTAATGTCTCGTGATAGCGATATGTGGAATTGTGGATAAAGCTCTCCAAATTTATCATACTAAAATATTGGCAATCTCTTGGATGATAAGGATGATATCTGACAATAAAAAAAAAATATCTGGATATTACATCGGCATGGCAAATCTATCCTTCACTATATATATAATGTCATTCAATATTATAATATTTGATAATTTGCCGACCTTATATAATAAAATGCACTACATATATGTAAGTATGTAACGGTTAAATTTAGCATCTACAATTTAATTTTTAATTTTCATCAAATTTTCATGTCAGATATTACATATGCTGAAAGTCCGGCCATTTTTATTAATACCCAACAAAATAGATAATTTTAAAAATAATCTCGTTTTTTTTTTTTTTTTTTATTAATACCCTAACCGCTTGGAAGCGGAGCGGGCCAATATCAACACCAAACCGTCCATATAGTGGGCGGTTCACTGTTTTTTTTTTTAAACAGAATTTTTTTTTGTATTGAAATATTAGAAATGTTGAATATATTTCTTTAAAAATAGATGTAATACAATATAACTTGATTTATTAGAAAGACTGCAACAAATAACCCGAATTAATATTTTTCAGGCCGGATTTTTCGTGGCTGTAAGAAAAATTAATATATCTCTTTATGTGTTATTGGACAAAAATAAAAATACTTAGATTCCGAGTTATTGATCCCGGTTCAAAAGTCATTTCTATGTAATCTAGAAAATATTATGATCCTTCTAGGACATTTAATTTATAAAAAGTTGTATCTATTTTTGAAAAAAAAATAAAAACTTTAAGTTATTTAATAATTGTTATTCAAAAAGAATTCTCAAAATAGATACAACTTTTTATAAATTAAATGTCCTAGAAGGATTATAATATTTTCTAGATTACATAGAAGTGACTTTTGAACCGGGATCAATAACTCGGAATCTAAGCAATTTTATTTTTGTCCAATAATATATAAAGAGATATATTAATTTTTCTTACAGCCGCAAAAAATCCGGCCTGAAAAATATTGATCCGGATTATTTGTTGTAGTCTTTCTAATAAATCAAATTATATTGTATTCCATCTATTTTTAAAGAAATATATTCAACATTTCTAATATTTCAATACAAAAAAAAAATTCTGTTTAAAAAAAAAAAAACACAGTGGACCGCCCACTATATGGGCGGTTTGGTGTTGATATTGGCCCGGACATTAATAAAAAAAAAACGAGGTTATCTTTAAAATTATCTATTTTTTTGGGATATTAATAAAAATGGCCGCTGAAAGTTGGTTGTAAATATTTTTATAGCGCAGATTCGTCCTTATCACGGATCAAAGTTTTCATTTTTAAAATTTAAATAGTTAATCAGAACGATTCCGTTTAATCTATATATGAAGATATACTTTCAGACTACATTTGATATTTTTCTAAAAAAATTACTATTTGTTTTAGATAGCTAAAAAATTACTACTTTTTGAATGGTCTAGAATTTTTTAGATCAAGTGATTTTCTACCTATCTAAAAGATTTAAATTTGATGGACATGTATAGACTGTTAGAACTTTAAAAATAGAGATATTGATCCATGATACAGACTATTATGCGCTATGTATAGTACCAGAGCCTCACTCTTTCTCAAATAAATAATGAGTGCATTTGGTAATATATTTTATCAATTAAACTCCAAACAAACAAACAAAAATACAAATTCCAGAATATTACATAAAAAACGATAGAGATTTTTAAAAGATAATTGATACAAATTATAATTTAAAAAGTCCAAACAAAATCGTTTTGCTATGTCCGTACAGATAAGGAGATAAATAATGACCTCAGATACAAAAAGGAGATAAATAATCGCCACTAGTAACAATACAAAATTTCACTCCAGAAAGCAAGGGTTCAACTAGGCTTTTATATTCATTTTTGTAACTTGGTATATACTTGGCTTAGATCCTTATCTTTAAATGCAGTAGATATTTTGGCATATCAGGATAAGTTGATGGTAAGTTTTGAATTTAAAATTGGATACTTGATCTTGGAAAGAAAAAAAATTGGATACATACTAGCAGTAATTGGAAACTGGTGATACAATTATAATTATAATTTAGAATATAGGAGTTTGATAATTGTACCTCAAACAAAATTCTCGAGCATGTCTCTCAAGTAGTTTAATAGAAATTTTTTTCAATGTTATCTAACTTTCATTTCTAACGCTAATATTCAAACATTTAAAGCTCTATTTATAACATTTTACAATGCTACTCGTAAGCATTTAAACCTTTGTCTGCAAGTATTAAAATTCTAAATCCATATAGTTTTAGCTCATAACTACTTTTATTTTCAAGCCAAAAACGAAAAAATTCCTTTTACCCAATTTTTTTTTAAATTTTTTCTCTGATCATTCTTATCTATTTTCTCAACAATCCATGATAAATTTTGTGAATATAAAAATATGAGCGTTTTTTATCTGATTTTCTCTTTCAAATGAGATCCATGAGGAATAACTTCCGAGTTATATTTGTGTTGTAATTTTTTTTACCACTTTAAATCTTTGTGACTTTCAGTTTTTTTTTTAATTTTGCTTCAAAATAATTTAAACCTCTGTTTACAAGCATATAAACCTCATTAATAACACTTTAAATCTCTAGAATAAAACATATAAACCTCATGTACAAAGAATTAAAACCTCAACAATAACATTTCAAAGCATATAAATCTCAACAATAACACTGCATTTACAAAGCTCATTTACAAAGCATATAAACCTCATATTTGAAAGAATTAAAATCTCAACAATAACATTTCAAAGCATATAAACCTCAACAATAATACTGCATTTACAAAGCATATAAACCTCAACAGTAACACTACATTTACAAAGCATATAAACCTTATGTACAAAGTCTTAAAAATTTTAATGGCTGTAGACTGAGATTTAAAAACTTGAAAATTTAAAGTGCTCATGAGTTTTACTTTAAAAAAACAAATGACTTTAAAATTTCTCAAAAATATTTCTTCATGGATCTTATTTGAAAGATAAAATCGAATAAAAAACGTTTGTATTTTTAGATTCGTAAAATTCATCACTGATCATCAAAAAAATAAATTATAATAATCAGAGAAAAAATAAAAAAAAAGTGCGTGAAAGGTATATTTCCGTTTTTAGCTTGAAGATAAAAATAGTTGGGAGTAAAAACTATGCAGATTTAGAATTTTAATGCTTTCAGACAGGTTTACATACTTACGAGTAGCATTGTAAAATGTTATAAACATAGTTTTAAATGTTTTGATATTAGCGTTGGAAATGAAAGTTAGACAACATTTGAAGTTTTTTCTGTTAAACTACTTGGGAATGTGCTCAGGTATGATGGCTCAGGGTACCAGAATATTTCTCTAGAATATAATACTGACATAGATGGCCAGGCACATTTCTTCTAATAGATTTGGATTCTGATAACAATTCTCGCACCTTTATCCCCGCAAAAACCCAGCAGAAACTTCCAAAACAATCATGGGGGACCACTCAATCATTAATACTTCGCATAAATTATTAGTGTTTAACTTGAAGGATCAAAATATTTATATTGAATTTGTAAAGTATTAATCCCTCTGCAATGATCTTTATTTATGAAATAATAAATCAATCCATTAGTTATCTCCACACAAAAATTCATTTTTTTAATCGTCCCCACACAACTGGGGACCATTAAATAAAAAATTTCCTCATAAATACTTGTCAGTTATCTTCGCACAAAATTTCCTATTTTTTTGAATCGTCCCCGCACTATTGGGGACCATTAAATAAACAATCCCCACACCCAATGATAAATATTTTATGTTACATGGATAAATAATTTATGTTACATGAATAAATATTTCTCAGACATAATGATAAACATTTTATGTTACATGGATAAGTACTTTTAAGACATAATTACAATTTTTAGTAATGTTTAATCAAATCAATGTATCATAATGTCAGTGACAATGATAAATATTTTTCAGACATAATGATAAATACTTGTCAGAAACAATGATAAATACTTTTTTGAACTTTGTTTTTGAATTTGTCAATATGTAATGTTTAATAAAATCAATATATTATTATGTCAGAGACAATGATAAATGCTTCTCAGAATCAATGATAAATACTTGTCAGAATCAATGATAAATACTTGTCAGAAACAATAATAAATACTTTCTTGAACTTGTCAATAAATAATGTTTAATCAAATCAAAGTATTATCATGTCAGAGATAATAATAAATAATTCTCAGACATTACGATAAATATACTTGTTAGAAACAATGATAAATACTTTATTGAATATCAATAAACAAATAAATATTTATTAGCATGGATTGTTATTAAATGATAGTATAATTAATACATGGATTGTTATTAAATGATAGTATAATTAATGCAAAGATTGTTATTAGAGGACAGTATAATTAATGCGGGAATTATTCTTACATGACAGTATAATTAATGCGGGGATTGTTATTAAAGGACAGTATAATTTAGTGCGGAGAAAGATAGAAATTATTAACGAAATAAATGGGGGGATAAAGGCAGTCAAGGAAGTTAATATTGAGAGAGAGTGTGTGGGGATAAATGGAGGGACAAAGGTGAAGGAAATAGTATAATTATTCAACATATTATGTTATGATATTTTATTTTAAAAAGACCCCCCCTCCCTCCCTCCAGAATAAATGATTAGATGGATTAAACAGATTAATCATTCTTTCGTAAATTTTTCATGACCTTTACAATATTTATGAATTACAAGCCGAATTATTTGCAGAATTTATTTTCCTTCTTAAAACTTCAACATCTCGATATATTTGTGAATCATATATACTCGTATTATACGTATCCTAACCACGAATTTTAGATCATGTAAAATATATTTTGAGTTCCAAAATTTTCATTATAATTATAATCATTGATCTGATGTAACAACATATCTTGTCACACAGGTATGCCGCAGAAGAACCTGACTAAACAAACATGGAATTTATTTCATTATTTGTATCATTGCAAGTGTTAGGTAGCTACCTCGCTATCTAAAAGCGCATGATAAATCTAAATAAACTGTTTATGGTGCAGTTTGTCGGGAATAATCAACAAGATTAGAGCTTAAAAGCGAAGATATTGACCGGTGCAATCTTATCTGAAACCTGGCATTGTCATGGATAGCAATGCATGGTCAGCACATAAATTTAAAATTTTTAAAGGCAAATATGCATAAAACGTGGTCGATTCGCTGCAGTACAACCTGTCCCAATCGATAACTAATTGATTGATATCAGCTGTCAAAAGTATAACTTAGGTTTATGTCAACTGTCATAATTACAGTATGTGATTTGGATTGGGAATGAACACTATTGTGCAACTAGAAGGCTGGATTTAGATACATAAAGTAGGTACTTTTTGCGAGAGAAAAACATATTTATGACGGGACTCCGTCACAAAAAGTATCGTTGCAAATAGAAAAAAATACATTTATGATAGTATTCTGTTGTGAAAAGTCACTTTTTACCCTCTTGAAAAGTGCTTGTATTTTTGTAGTATTGGCAATAAAATTGGTTTAAATGAACTAAAATAAAAGCTAAATAACTTGTTTAAACTCGGTAAAAACTTTTATGGTCTATTAATCAAGAAGCTAATTAACAGAAGCTGTCAACATTCAAATGACTCAATTAATAAATGGTTGATGGCAGTGATATTTCACATGATATGCACCAACATCATCATATTAAGGAGGATGGCTTAAATGTCCCATTGCTTTATGTCTTAATCGTACTCTAACATCATTATATTCAATTTCAAAGTTCAAACAAAAGATCTGAACAGTTCAACATGATATCCACATTAAAGTATGCTCAGAGATCAAATTTTATATTATTTAGAAATGTTTTACTATTTTTTAAAATAGATACAAAATCACTGTTTTTAGAAAATTGTGAGACATCTAAAAACAGTGATTTCGTATCTATCTTAAAAAATAGTAAATAAATTTTTAAAAATATAAAATTTGATCTTTGATGCAGTGAATTTAGTATGTGAGTCTGTGTTCTGCTGATGTTTTTATTTTCTTATTAGTACTTATTTCTCTTAGTTTGTGTTGTGCAGGTGCATTTCAAGACATGTAGCTTGATTGCAAGTCAGGTGGATGTAAAATTGCAAGACAAGACAAGACAAGACAAGGTATTCTGGAGACGTGGTTTTACCTCAATTTGATAAATATTTTAGAATGAATTTCATAAAAAAGTAATTTACAAAAATTGTTTGCGGTGGCTCTTAATTATTAATAAAGAGAAAGCAGTTGTAGCTAATGATGTGAATAGAAGAGCAAGACCATCAGAAATGCAATTATGAATTATCACAATTCAGGTCCAGAATAATTTGTCAGGTTTGAAGTCAGGACAATCTAGTTGGTGTCAGTCTTGGTGATGGTTGTACACTTGTACCAAACCAAAGAGGCAAAGAACAGGGGAAATACATGCTGCCTGGTGGGCCCCACCGAAATTTGATTCGACCCGACAACGAGAGGCTACTATTTTGCACATGATAAGGGATCAGCTCCGTGCCTCCATGGCTGCTTACAACTTACAAGTCACAAATTAAACTTGCGGCCATGGTGGGTTCTTTCATGATTCAGGTACCAAAAAATGATAACACACCACTAGTTCTATAATTGCTCATGAGTCATGACTTAAACGACACTTGCCACAGAATATCTTAAACGACACTTGCTCATGAGTCATGACTCATGACTCATGAGCTCGAACGCGATGCGTTGCGAAGGGGCGAATGGAAAGTGTTCCTTAAAAAGAAAAAAGAAAAAAAGGAGAATGGAAGCTGGAGCGTGTTCCCCAACCAACGGCACGGCCAACCGGGGCCCACCACAAATTCTTGTTCAATCCTTTGGAAAATAATCTATACTGTGAGATCCAAAACAGACCATTTTGATTTTCGTTAAGATTTGTGCAGAAAAAAACTTCTTCATTGAAATTCGCGTATGAAAAAAATTTAAACGGTGGGAATTGAAATAACAAGCTCCTGTTATTCCATTGGAATAACATGTGATTCCATTAAAACAAATTTGTTTCCCAATAAGTACTTGGTAGAGTTAATTTGCATGTCTGAACTTGTTTCCGGGTCTTGGATTTATGGTGATATATAACATGATGAGTGATCCACTTACAACAGTTTATACATTATAGTTATAATATTTTACTATGATTTTTCAACATCCAAACAATCAATTCAAACCGTTCAACACGATCTCTATATTAAAATGTGCATGGAGATCAAATTTTACATTTTTTTTTAAATTTTTTTACTATTTATTAAGATTGGTACAAAATTTAATGGTCGGAAAATAACAGTTTTGTAAAATAAATAATAAATAGTAAAAAATTAAATGGTTTGAAAACAATAGTTTTATAAAATACTTCATAAGAAATAGTAAAAATTCAAAAAAAATATATATAAAATTTGATCACCAAGCACATTTTAATATAGAGATAATGTTAAACGATTTAGATCAACTGTATAGACTTTAAAAAAATCATATTGTAAGATGTTGTAACTATAAAATATTGTAAGTGGATTCCTTTTCATATAAACACAGTGTATCTGTTAGATAATTTACATAACATCATGTACTATACTGAAATTTTTATTTGTACAATTTTCTCAAAAAAAAAAAAAATCTGACTTCTAGAGAATTCGAAATCTACTATAACCGTAGAACACCGGTGTGGACTCAAAGACTGAGATCCGCACTATACCAATGCAGTTTCAAAAAGAATCCGCACAGATGTTATGCGGCCCCAACCTTTTGCTATTTGGAGAAAGCGCAGGAGATATCTCAACTTTAGAGATAGTGCAGGAGATATTTTAATCGTTTTGATTTTTTAAAAGTCTGAGATATGTTGGAGGATGAGAATTTTAAACAAAAAACATTAGACAAGAAAACAAAAAAGGAGGGGCCGCAATATGCTGATGCGGATCCATATCTGAAGTCACATCAGTATAGTGTGGATCCCATCATTTAAAGCTGCACCAGTGTTCTGTGACCATAGTGGAAATTGAATTATCTAAAAAAGAAGATTTTTTTTGTTTATTTTTTCTTGACAAAATAGTAGAAATAAAATTTTCGGTGTACTATATATACGTACTCCATACTTGTTAGTTGTTAGAAAAGTAAGAGTGTGATCGAATTGTTTGCTTTGGCCCAAAATTTAGAAAGTAATAGCATTACAAAGCGAAAATGGGGTCTGCATGCACTATTTTTTTTTTTTTTCTGCTATGTATAATATAAAACTGTGTTAGGGTAAATTTTGTTGTTTAAGTGCATGTTCTTTTTTAAAATTTTCATAATTAGAATTTTCTTTGGGGATTCGCTCTGAAAAAATAATCTCTTTCAGAATAAGTTGAATTTTCAATGATAATGTATATAGAATATTTATATCTAGTATATAAAATATTTATTTTATCCAGAATGATGATATATGATTTTCAACATTTTTTTACTACCAATAATGTAAAGTATAAACATTTTTATCAACAAACATAATAATACTTCTCGAAAAAAAATAAGTGTTGATTTCGGGATGTGCAATTAAGCATGTTGCACTCATCTTGATACCTTCTACACAAGGAAAAGTGGAAAACAGATAAAACGGATCATGACTCATGAGGTCAAACTTATATTCATTCAATTATTTTTTAAGAAAAAGGAAAAAAAAAAAAAAAAAACATTTTAATATCTTATCTCCAGAACACTATTAGATTTGTCTCTATTGCGTTAAAGAAAAGAGGGAGCAGATTCTTAAAAATTAAAATAATGAACTGTTCAAACTCATTCATTGAAATGAAAGATTGGTTGTGCGCGGACAACTAGTAGTACACCGAGGAAAATGAAATGATATATTCCATGTTCTTTGAATCAGCGGCCCAGCCCTTGGTTTCTACTGTACAGCTAGGGGGTGTTCGGTTCGGTTCAGTTCGGTTGAAACCGAATCGAATCAAGCAAATCAAATTTATAATTCGGTTTTAAAAATAGAATCGAACCAAATCGATTTAGCATTGCAACCGAACTGAATCAAACAAAAGTTTTATTTCGGTTCAAACTGAAATATATTCATTTTTTTATTTAAAGCAATTGATTTATAATAAACTGAATTATATTAAGAAATAAATCAAGGTATTAAGAAATAAATTGGGATATTAAGAAATTAATCAAAATATTTAAAGCAATTAATTAAAAAAATAAACCAGAGTTATTTTGGTTTTGAAAATTTTCAAACCGAACCGAACCGAAGTTATAATTCGGTTTTAAAAAACAAACCGAACAATTAAATAAAAAAATGAACCGTTTGATCCAAATTAATTCGGTTGGTTCAAAACCAACTAAACCGGACCCAATGAACACCCCTACGTACAGCATCAACCTCCGGTTTTTGGTGTGTAGTAATTGCGATCAACATGAGATGTATTTTAGATTCGGCGAACTTCAAGTAGTTTCATCCATTTTAAGAAATGTGTATTTTGTTTTAATATTCGTGCAAGTATATTTTGATTTGTATATACGGATCTTAAAACATATCGAATGATTTTAAAGTCTATCCAACTCAAAAATAAGTCCTGACTACTGATTTTCCCTTTATTATTATATATTTTTGGGTGTTGGTGCTCAATCTTATGCTACTAAAAACATAAAGTAAAAATAAGTTAAAAAAGAGAACAAGAGATACCTAATCTTATCCAGAAAATTTATGTTTTTCTGGAAAGAAATTATGGTGATGAATAATGGCATTCCTCAATCATTCAATAATGTATGAAAGAAATATCAAGAACAAGGTACCTGCCGTATAGATAGCTACACAGCTCAGTCAATAGAAGAGCAAGACCACCAGGGCTCAATTATTAGTTTATTACCATTGAGGTCCAAAATTTGTTAGGTTTGGAGTCTGGTTGGTGGAAATAATGCTGACTGGTGGGACCCTGCGAGACTTGATTCGACCCGACAAGGAGGCTACTATTTGGTTTCTTTCATGATTCAAGTACCGAAAAATTAATACAGACTCCTAGCTAGGTCTATAATAGCCCATGTTAGTTCCGGTAATGGGCTTAGCTAGAGCATAGGATCTCATCGTAGTTCGACATTTGGGCTGGAACCTGGAAGCATAGTCAGTTAGTCACCCATATTCAAAACTTCACTACCCTTCTCGAACTTGATTTAGCAAGTTATGTACTGAACATATTCTTCATTAGCCTAATAAAAATATAACTGGTTGTCTCTAATTTGGTATCTTTACGCGGTATTAAAATATATAATATTAATGAAGCACTATGTCAGAACTACAACTAACAACTAAGATGTTCTTGATGACCATAACTCAAAACATATTAGACTCATTAAAAATTAACAAATTTAAATCATTAAAATCAGTTCACTTCCCAATCACTTAAATGTGTTTACATGCAATATTAATAAATATTTGAATTAATTAATTATTAAAGTTAACTGATAAAATTTTTATGAAAAACAAATACATTAAAATTAACTTGTAAATTTTTTTTTTTTTAACTACTGATTTTATACTAAATTAATTCAAACATTTATAATTTTACATATAAAACATATCACTTGTGCAACAAATTGATTAATAATTTAAATTTGTCATTTGAAACTATCCCATAAATTTTAAAGTAAAGCCATATAAATCGATTTTAATGGTTTGAAATCGTCATTTAAAGTCAATCCGATAAATTTTAGAGCTACAACTCACCAAAAACTTGATGAGCTTAAGAACGTCCTAATTCTACTCCCATACCAAACTTGATTAAAAACAAAGAAAAAAAAACTTGAACATTTTTGTCAAGAAAAAAAAAAACAAAATTAGATAGAGAAAAATAGGCCTTAACAAAAACAACTAAAAAGAAACACTAATTTTCAGCGACTATACATATACCTCCCCTAACCAATGATATACAGAAACCACTCCCTCTTACTACGTTTTTCTTTTCCTCTTTATACATGTCTCTATTATTCTATCCTATAAAAATCCTAGACCAGAAAAGAAAAATAAAAGGCCTAACTTAGTTAATTTCACTTCTAGAATTAGTCCATTTCCAATAGTTTTATGCTTCCACTGGAATTTGCAGCAAGCAAGGTGGAAGATGGGCCTCGCCAGCATACTGAAGAAATGAACTGAGATGGATCCTCAATTTCCTGACCCGATATCGGATCCACTATGCTGAATTTATGTGACAACACTGGCATTGGAAAGCTCTTGTGATATACAAAAACCTAAATCCAAGATCAATAAGGGACGAGATTCAACGACTTCGGAACCAAATCTCACCGTAAGTGTTATTAAAATGATCCAAAATAAACAGAATACCCAATATTAGAGAAAGGACAATGCTTGGTATGCTACAAATATATTAAGCACGTTTAAATAACCTCTATGCATCAGCAGAGCAGGCAATGACAAAATTTATCATTTTTTTTACTTCAATAACATTTTTCAAGATATCAAGTGGATGTGCATAAAAGTTGGATATAAGCTAGAACTATCCTCCGTAATTTAATAGTTTCTGGAGAATATCTGTCCTAAACCTTTGAAATTATTTAAAGACCTCACCTCATTTGTTTCTGATCCAGTGGCGATGTATCCATCAGAAATGGAAAGTCCGACAAAGTTCTAACATTGGAAAGACCAAAACATAAACTATTAGATGAAGAAAAAGAATACACCAGTTTTAAGTAACAGGTACACTTCCAGACTGTCTAATTAGGTAAGTGGTAAATCACTCATAATCCCAACTAAACACCGCAAAAAAAGAAGAAGATAAAGACAAGCATTAAAGAAAGAACATGATACCCAGAAATTCGCCACTGTGCAAAATGTCATGTGAACTCAAATATGGTTCAATTGCACTCGTGAGTCATGAATGGTACCTGTTCATACCCTCAGACTAATCACTTTTAACGGTTTTGGCATTCAACTGTCAAATCCAAATTGGAATCATTGAGGTGTTCACTTAGATCATGTGCCGTAGTTGTTCCTTATTTACAAGTTTACAACTATGGCAGGGAGGTGGGAGTTTGAATCTTTTTATGTTTAAGCACAACATTACTAAGAGTCTAAAAATGAAAATCATAATATAAAGCCCAATTCCTACTTACTAGATAGTATTTGACACAATTAGTATTAAACATCAAACCACGAACACTAAGATAATGACAAGATTAATTCTAACAAAAGTAACTAAGACTTACATTTCTTCCATGAATTTCCTGATTATTTCATTTAATATGCAGGAAACCAACCTTAGTGTTTAAATGGCCGGTAAAGGTTTGGAGAGGAGAATCCACCACCCGGGCCTGACATTTGTTCAAATCCCAGATCTTCAAAGTGCTATCAGTTGAGGCCGAGACCAAAGTGGATGAGTCCATGTACTTCACATAGCTTACGGTCTTGGCATGGCCCAACAGGGTACAATACGGGTTTCTCAAGCTTCTCAAATCATAGCAGTAAACCCTATGGTCAGCTGACCCAATCGCAATATTTCGGGCTGAGTCAGGCTGGAACTGGACTGAGCAAACATTGGCTTTTGTTCGTATCGTACCTACACTGCCAGCCTGAAAAAAAGCAACTGATAAGATAACTAATATCAATTATAACTGATTTTTCTATTTGAACAAAAAAAGCCTGAAAATTCATACTATGAACAAAAATATTTCTCCATTTTGCAAGGTCATTCTTGATTTTAAACTTTTAAAAGGAAGACATGAAATATTGCTTGATAAAAATAAGGATGGTTGGTCATTCACAATAATTTTTACGGTTTGTCTATTACTGAAACAAACGCAATACAAGAAGAGGCATTACAACAGTTGAAATTACGGCTATGTTTAGAGTTCAGCAATAAAAGGAGAGGGATTTGCTAAAGAGGTAAGGAGGAAACTATAGAGGGGGCACAAGGGATTCGCCATAGAGAAAGACTCAAATATTTTCAATTTTACAATAAGTATTCTTTCAACAAATAATTCGGTACTTTAAAAAAGACTTATTAGCAATCAAGAAATCAATGAAAGTTCAGAACAAAAAAAAATTAAATAAAAAAATAAAAAAAGACAACATTGATTGACAAAGTTGACAAATTTCTGGATTTTATATCAATTACATAATATAATTTTAGCTCAGATAAACCATCACAGATCTGGTCAGATCTCAATCAAATTTGGGCAAAAATTCAGTCTACCAATTATCCAACTAAACCTAGAGTAGATTTAGAACTTAGACTCAGACCATATAACTTCAAAATTGCATCAGCTAAACCGGATATACAAGTCAAAATTTGACAAGGCACCAACAAGTAATAGCAACTGATAGCTAGTCAAAATTTACCTGATTGATGTGCCATATCTTGACGCAGCCGTCATCACCGCCACTGGCCAGACGGGTGGGGTCCACAAGGGAGAAGTCGACTGACCAGACACGTCTCTCATGCTCCCTCATTTCAGCAAACACCTGGCCCCGTGTCACATCCCAAACCTGAAACCCTGTCAAAGTCTCATATTCTAATCCTTTTGCACTCTTGTTTGTAACAATAATTTCATTCATCTACCTCGAAAATGTCAAAATGTTTTTTTCTTGTTTGTACAGAGATAATATAGATTAAAGAGTCGTGATTTAGATATATTTTGAATCAAAATGTTGAAAGGGAGTAGATGACAATTTTCATGTTTTTACGAACATGCAAGACATTTCTATGTTCCATAGAATAGGACTGATTTGATAATTTGTAGGGCAAAACATGAAAACAGCCCTTAAAGACGAGGAGATCAGTGTAAAATAAACTTCATGGTTGCAAAACCTTCAAATGACAATTATAAACTCCATGATTCAATTCTGCCTTAGTTCAAAAATGCCTAAAACTATATAATTTGACCCTGCTTACCTCAAAAAATGCCTAAAACCACGACTTTTTCCCTCATACTACCCGAGTAATATTTGACAGTGGGCTAATGTAATATTTTCTATGTTCAGTAGGGGGATGTATTAGTTATTATTTTACAAGAAGTATAGATTTGTACCAACTACAAAGTACTTCATTGCATACCCAACAAACAGTGACAGTGAATAATAACCAAACAAACAGTGACAGTAAATAATAACCTACTCCTAAGTCCTAGGGGCAATTTTTGAAGTTTTTGCAGGGGTATATAAATAAATTTTCTTTCATTGAATTTTTTTGTTTACCTGAACAACACCTTCAAAATCACTAGAGGCAATCTGACTCTTCATGTAACTATTCCAACAAACAGAACTCAATTTCGACCTATTACACATCTCAACAACAGGATAGTGGATATCTCTCTCTTCATTCAATATCACTCCACATTCAAAAATTTGTATTTTCTTATTCACCCCAGCAGTTGCGAATAATTCTCTATCTCGATCAAAACCAAGAGAACACACTAAATTTGATGAGCTCAGTAAATCGCCGTGTTTAACCTCAGCCCGAACTTTTAACCGGCTAAAAGATAAATACTTACACAAGCTCTCCAGAAATGGGTTCATCCATTCTTTTTCTATCTTTTCACAGAAGCCCTCTTTAGTAGACAAATTATCAACTGAGCTACTCTCATTAATCCCCTCCTTGCCACCACTTCTTTTAACAAGGCATGACCGGGATGAGAAATAAACGGCTTCAAGTTTTTTAAAGTTCTTCATTAGTCTTGAGCTTTTCGACAGTACATTTTCATCCTGGTGAGCAAGATCGAAAATGGGGCGAATACGCTTGCGGGACCCATCTTCAGAGACCGACTCTTGGAGGAGTGATTGCTTGTGTAGGACCTCATCAATGTCAGAGGAGAGAAAGGAAATGGTTTCACATAAATGGTCTTGAGCTTCTTGCTTTTGTTTCTTTAACTGTAGAAGGAATTCTAAAAGTAACTCCTGGTCATCTATTTCCTCTCTTAGCCTGACAGCCGCCTCACGCTCCTGCAGGCTGTTTCTTGATTGGTTCAGAAACTCACTTTGTAGTACATCACTGTTATTTGTTTAAAAAACATATATTCCATATAAGAAAATATGCAGCACAAAAAAAATATATATATAAAGTAAGGCTACCATGCTTTACAAATTAAAGTTAGTGTTTTAATTTGCGTTCATATCTTTAGTTTCAAAGTACAAAATGTCAATCCGAACCGTTCAAGTTGATATCCATATTAAATTGTCCTTGGAGACCAAATTTTATATTTTTTGAAAATTTTTTACTATTTGTTTATTATTTTCCAAAATCACAGTTTTTGATGGTCCAGAATTTTCTGAAAACACTGATTTTGAAAAATTCTAAACAAATAGTAAAAAATTTCCAAAAAATATAAAATTTGGTCTCCAAGGACAATTTAATATGGATATCAACTTGAACGGTTCGGATCGATGTTTTGAACTTTTCATAAAAACAATTCTGAAAATTATGTACCATTCAGATCAGTAATTTTCTACCTATCTAAAAAAATAGTAAAAAAACTGTAAAATTTGGTTTGCAAGTACATATTCATATAGAGATCGTGTTGAACGGTTTGGATTGACTGGTAGGATTTTCAAAACTCAAATATTGAGCCGTTGCACGGAGGCCCTCTATGCTATGCATAGCACCGTAGCCAACTCAATTATACAATACATGACTACACCAGCATATATTTAAATATTTCAAAAATGTAGCATAAGCTCCTAGAATAACTAGAAGCACAGTGCAACGTGGTAAGAAGTAACAGATTTGTTTTCCTTGTTTAAGGCAAGTAGGCAACGTGGTATAATGCTTCAAAATTTTAACTAAATAGATTTTTTAAGAAAATGTCTGCTCTCTTACAGCAAGTAGTGAAATGAGCTTGTAATGATGATGAACGAGAATTTCAAACTACTATCCTCTTATTCTTCTTTTTACTCAACTTTCAAAGATAATGGCCTCCCAAAATAAAAACTATTCCAGTAATACTCTTGGTAAGTATTCCCTTTTGTTTTAACAGTAGACTTCACTATGGAATCCCTATGGTTCTGTTAGTCAATTACTTTAGTGATATTAACTGAAGAAAGAGAAGAAAAAAATATATACAAATGAATGCTGTGTTTCACATTGCATTTGCATTGCGCACAAGCAAAAACCCCAAATGAAGGGACCCAAAATCCAAACACAACCACCAAAGAACTTGCAAAAAAAATTCTTCAATACTGCAGAGCATACCTCATTTTAGGTCGGTTTTCAGGCTGTGGGTGCAAAAGCCAGAGGCAAAATGAAGCCTCTTTGGGCCATTTGAGGAGCAGCTGAGGTGGCAGGACTCTATGTCTTAAATTCGACATCATTCCAATCTTCTGTTCAAATGTGTCAAATGTGCAAAATAGCTGAGCCAAAAAAAAAAAAAAAACCAATAGTGCACTCAATTAGAAATTTGGAATTCCTGTAACTTGCATTCTAGAAACGACAATCTCTTTTGGTCAAATACACTTGCAATGGCTTAGAGCTAGCAAATAAAACAAGACACAAATCGACATATCAACAGGCACAACCCAAGAATGGCATATAATACTGTAAAACTAAAATTATCAAATGAAAATGAAGAACATGTGTATCAAGAATAAATAATTTAAAATATGTACACTCAGAATTGGTAGACACTGCCTCGATGTTTGGACAATGCAAATAATGCATGAAAAAAAGAGCATCTGAAGATGTGCTACCCAAATCTCAATTCACAACACCAAAATACATGTATGCAACCACAATAATCGGCTACATGCATGCATCTATACAACATAAGTTAATTAGTTGCATGCATGCAAGCATCTATATATACAAACATAATTAATAAACGTAAGTTAATCAACACAATTAATCAACATAATTAAGTTACATGCATGCATCTATACAAAGTACAAACCAATTAATTTTTAATACGGCAATGCATAAGAGCTTGACTATACCTCAAATAAGAGAACGCCTAATCTATATACATCTGATGCAAATGTACTGGGCCCACCATCCACCTCTTCAGGGCTTGTATACCATCCGAATTCCAAACCCAAAACCCGTTTCAGAGGAAATATATTCTTCTCTCCTCTCTCCTCCTCGCCATCATTCCTTGTGGGTCCAGGCCCGGGTCTCGTGTCTTCACAAGAATCCGAACCCGACCCGGATCCAGAAGCGGACTCAATAAACGAAACCCGACTAAAGGCCGAGAGGAGAAAGCACGAAGGTCGAATGTTGCCGACAACCACTCCCTGTGAGTGGGCCAGCCCGACAGCCTCAGCCACCTGTCGGATCACGTGGAGGCTCTCTAGATGATCCACGTGGCGACCTGGCCTGTCTAACCATTCTCTTAGACTAACCTCTCCTGAAACCTCCTCTTCCTCCTCTTCAATCTCTTCTCCTCCATCCTCTGTTTCTCCTTCGTCAGTGCTTGTTTCTTCGTTATCTCTATTTCTCTCCCGGTCTCCGTCTCTTTCCCTCTGCTTGTGATCCCTGACGGAGGATGACCTGGACCTGGACCTGGACCTGGACCTAGAATTGTTCCACGCGGAGGCGGATTCAGAGCGATCCATTAAGAATTAACACGCTATCTACCCCATTAAAATATAAAAGAGCAAACTCCCTTTCCAACAACCATCGACGATTGATCCTTGTTTTGCGGAAATTGGCAAAGAACAACCGACCGAGAATCCTCATTAGCCAGAGATCGCCATTTTTTTTTTTTTTTGAATAAACCAAACCGAAAGGAGAACTCTATAGAGAAGAGCAAGCTTCCTTCTTTATCTGACTGTAACAGCAGGGGTGCTAGAGAGAGTGTGTGTGTGTGCGCGCTTCTCAAGTGTAGAGAGAGAGGGCGAACGGTGAGGGATAAGGATCTGCTGCACCAACCTGAGGTAGCAACCAGCCACACATCTTTCTTTAATTGCGCCTCTTCACTTTTTAACAAAATTCTGTTCGACCTTTTCTAATCCATTTTATCTAAACTGGAGAGATGCAAAAAGCAGGTTTGTATGTTGCATGGTTTCAAGAGGGAGATGTCCAGTGCTTACAAAATTGAGGTCAAAGTTTATGAAGGTCGTTGGCAATGGCCACGGTCCGTTCGTCGTGGGCGCGCCACAGCCTCACAAACAACCCGCCTGCTCCCTGTTTTATTTTAGTCGCTTCTACTGTTCCAGTTGGTACACATCACACTGTTTTTATATTCCTTTATGTGTCTCACATATTTCAATCAATGTAGCGGGTCACGCACGTGAATGTTTTCGCCCGAAGCATAGATGGATAGAAGAAAAGAGAAGCAGAAGACTGTAAGGTGCAGGGGCGGTCCCACTTGAGAAATGTTAAAAGGGAAACCAAGAATATATTTGATCTAATTCTCTTTTTTGAGTAGAAACTGTTCAGATATTATAACAAGGATGGGGGTTTTGTCCAAATGGATTTGGACAAAATTTTATCCAAAGCCGGATCTAAACCGTTCGGTTTGCATCAAAATTCGTATAAATATTTAGATTCAGGAAGCCATTTAAATTTATTAAGTTTAAAATATATTTGTACAAATCTCAATGCAAATCGGACATTTAATCTTAGCTTTGAATGAAGCTTTGTCCAAAGTCCTTTGGACAAAACCGAATCCCTTATAATATAAGATGTCCGTTCAGTTCAACGAGAGCCAAATGTTAATGACGTTGCATTGCATGTATTAGTATACCAAATTTGGTATCGGGACGGGCTTAATATATATTAATGTTGCAGGAGAATTAAGAGCTGGTGCCTGGTGGTTGGTTTTTAAAATGGTTATATATGGTTCGAATCTCCGGTTTTATATTCTTGACATTAACAAATTAAATTGGTTTTTAAAATGGTTAGGTCTATTTGGACTTGCTAATTATAGTGATTTGCTGTTTGTGCCCTGCGTGGCCCGACTTATCCTAGCAGTCGTTTTTGTGTTCCTGCGTGGCCTGACCTGTTATAGCGTTTGACTCTATTTTGTGCTGTTCTTTTTTTCTTATCTTAGTGATCTGCTGATCTAGATTCTACTTTTAAGAACCTTTAGTTTGTAAGTTACTTTGTTTCTATATCAAACCAGACTTGAGTCTTATTTCCAATTATAATAATAAAAAAAAAAAAAAAAAATTACAGTGAATAGCACAATATCATTTAGAGCGAGTCATGAGAATTCATTTGCTCATTGCGTGGTAGATACTAGGGCTGTAAACGAATCGAAATGAATCAAACTTACTCTGGTTTGAATTTGAATTTAAATAAGATTCGAACCGAATTAGTTTGATTTGTTTTAAATCGAATTAATTGCAAATTACAAATTTTCGAATTGCAAATTATAATTTTTTTTGGCAGCTCTAGTTATACCAGTAGTTTATGCATCAATTTTCTTCTCGTGGAACAAAATTCACATAGTTTATTTTTACCTTTTACGAATTCACACTGATGGATTATGGGACAGTTTAAGATTTCCTTACATTTTACGCTGTTGGATTGATTAAAATCACGATATGGACCTAGTCAAATGAAAGTTATTACATTGTTAACTTGTTACGCTACTGAAATATTTTTCTATTATAAGTTATTATTATATCAACAATTTTGAGTTCTGATGTAGGTTTGGTTCCTACATTATTAAAAAATCGATGATTGAATTCATTAGTTGCATTATTTGAGATCGAACATAAATAGTTCCTGAAATAATTTCGAATGATTATACCCAGTTTAAGTTTGATTTGAATAAGATTTGAACCGAATTAGTTTGATTTATTTTAGAATGAACTAATTTTGAATCGAATTAATTACAAAATCTTTTTCAAATCAATCTCAAATTGAATCACGAACTACGAACTTTTTGTGCTCTTTTATATATATCTTTGGTTGTAACAATACATAGTATATTTGAACATCCAGGCCTAAGCCTAGGCCTAGGACTACTAAAAAGATTGCTATTCTTTATTCTCTAATAGAAAATTCCATTGATTCTTAGAAGAACAATGGCTATTGTATAATATTGCTGATTATTGAAAAGCTGGAGTCAACAAAGAAGTGGGGGCGTTTTACTCAAATCAAATTCAGTTACTTTTTTCAATGTTTCATACATCGTTCATCCGAAACAAAAGCGTCGACTCCAACACAGATATATATGACTTTTTTTATTCTTTGCATTAATTCCAACGCTATATAGTATATACTGAACTTGAAAAAAGTAACTAAATTTGATTTGAGTAAAAGGCCCCCACTTCTTTGTTGACTCCAGCTTTTCATGAAATCAGATGAGTTTAAGACTTAAATAAAACATGACATATCAAATTCTCTGCTCTCAGGAGAGTAAGAATTTTCTGTTCTCAGAGTCTATGTAAATGAAACTCATTTAAAAACAATAACAATAGTTAAATTCTTAAAACAGTAATCAGTTCCACCGGTTCACTCTTAAAACAGTAACAATAGTTAAACCATTTCCTGCCTGTGACTTTTTTCTTCTCTTTTTTTGGAAACGAGGTAGGTCCCACCACTTGTATTATCCGAGCCAGTTCAGTTTCCTGCTTTTAAAGTCGAGACTCGAGAGAAGGTGGGGTGGCTACGGCCTACGTGGAGCAATTTAATCCACGTAAAACGCGAAGAGGAGAGGGATTTGATGTACCCCGTTACGTTAATAATTATTATAAAATTATCAAAGAGTTAGTGGACCGAATTCATGCACCAAGAGATCATAAAACAAAATCAACAACTGATTTCTTCGACGGAATCTGAGAAACAAAATCACTTGGGAATGTTAACGTGCATTCACATGGAAACAACTGATGATATTAAAAACTTAAAAAACGTTCCACTAGTTACAAACTTAGAAGCAGACGATTCAAATGCCTTCAATTTTTTGTGTTGTTATCATGCATCTATTTTAAAAAGTTTAATAATTCAAAATTTAAATCTTAAAATTTAAAATAAAATTATTAGATATGAACTACATTATTTTATCTATGTACATGTAAAAAAAAGACATGACATTCCAACTTTCTTTGATTGTCATCTTGAGTTGTAAAAATGTATACTAATGTAAATGATTTGTAGATGTTGATTTTTTAACTTGTTAAATCACATAAAAGCAAAATTAAAATACAATAATTTTTTATAGACACATATAGAGAAAATGATATAGACCACATAACAGTTTTATTTTGATATTTAAGTTTTAAACTTTGAGTTATTTAAGTTTTTAATAATAAAGGCATTTGAACCCTCCTCAACTTACAATTACCATATATTCATATTTCTATTCCATATATAGGAACTGGACTTGGCTCTTTGATTAAGTTCGCTAATATTTCTTTTTGAATAGTTATTTAGGAAAATTTTACAAAATGACCTCTTAAAATTCAACAAACAAAATACTGCCCTCTAAAATTACTGACAAAATGTTCTTGTGAGTGCCAACTTTTCTCTCCATTTCCTCTCCTCTTCCTCCCTCCCTCTTAGTGACTTCTTTTCCCTCAATTTTTTTTTTCTTTTTTTCTTTTCTCCTCCCTTATCTGTGTTTTGAGTCCATAACTCTACATGTGAAAGCCTCGTGGCTTTGGATTTGTCAATATATATTTATGCAAGTTATTTATTATGAATATTCTATTGATTAGAGTGAATTAATATATATTATAAATCAAAATATTTTAGTAATTTACTCTTTCAAATCAATATTGTTAGTTCTTTGTTTAAAATGTCAAGAATTGTTCGGAAAGCTCACATTCCATCAAATGAACGCACAGACTCAAGAAAAATATATATATAAAAGAAAATTGAGCAATAAAATGATCTGGCACATATCAAGGAATTTGTTGAACTTGGACATACCAGTTTGATGGGTAAAAAGAATTGACTTAATTTGTTTTAAAAAAAAAAAAAAAAAAAAAAAAAAAAAAAAAAAAAAAAACAAAATTCCAAATAAATCCGTTGAGAATTATGTTAAGATATGGTCATTCTTATAAGACACCAGTTTAATGCATAAAATCGGTACCAAACAACAAGATAGGAAAAAAAATCTTGGCATCAAGCGATACCATCTACAACTTAATACTGAAACCTGCACTAAAACATCATTCAACCAAAAAGCCAAAATGTACTACAGCATCAGCCAACCAAGAAGCCAAAATAACCTGCACTAAAAACATACATCAACAATAAGCATAATACCCCTGCACTAAGAAAAAACACATACAAGCAACCACTGTGAAGTTTTCATGTGCCTCCATCCTCAAGGTTCCAATGTTATCAGAACCGAACCGGACATCGACCCGGTAAAGCTCCGGTTTAACGGTTCACTGGTCAGACCGATAGTTCAACCGGTTTGACTGCCGATTTTTTAAATACTTACATATTTATTTATAAGATATAATTATTATTATAAATAATTATGAATTATGTTTTATGTAATAAAATTTTCAATATACATATTAACAATGTACTATAAAAGTAAATTTATATATTAAAAATAATTATTTTTATTAGAAAATAATATATCTATTTGTAGCTCAAATGTAGAACTTATTTTTAGAATTAATAAAATAATTAAATAAAATATTATGAAATATTTTTTTCATCAAAGAAATTTTATATTTTATACTTCATAAATAAATTGAATAACTAAATAGAAATTCTTTAGTTTTTGTGATCGAGTGAATCCCTAATGATCCATATTAGAATTAATATTTAGTTTATAAAAAATAATATTGCAACAAATGTTGAATTATTCTTAAACACATAATTGTTTACAAAAGTATGTTACAAAATATAAATGACTACACAAAGTTAGCCACATAATAATACACATTAGATTCCACTTTTTCTCTTTAAAAGTTGTTTTTTTTTTTTCCATTCAAAATTGAAAATAGTAAAATGACAACAACAAACAAAAAATTAATATAAAACTGGTTTTTTTTTTGCTTTTACTCTGATTTTTTATATAAAACCGGCCAGTTTAATTAAATATATCTGGTTCTATTGCATATCCGGTCCAAATAGCGAACCAAACCGTAAACTTGTCCGGTTCCAGTTTATTCCGGTCAAACCGGCCGATCCGGTCCGGTTTTGATAACAGTGCAAGGTTCTTCATTCCATGTATGATCGATCCCAAATATAAGGGTTGTATCCATACCAGCCACCATAAGGATAGTAAGTAAATGGCCTAATAGGCTCTTTACATCAGGATGTAACATATTAGATTATTTAAAGCATTATATTTTTTATTAAAACACCAAAATCTAGCGACAGCAATAAATTGTATTCCTAAACTACTAGCCTGTTTTGCAATGCCCTCCTTGAACATAACCTTATTTCTCTCAGGCCACAAAGCCCGTAAAATCGCACCTGTAATTACCATAATGAGATTATCATCTTTCATTGGAATACAAGTACCTAAATTCCACAATTCATCAAGTGTTGTACATGTAACTGTAACCTTTTGTACCTAAATTCCACAATTCCACGATTCAACCTGCCAGAACTAGTTGAATTTAGAATAACAGAGTAACTGTAACCTTTTTTGGATCGTACGTAGCGGATTTATTTATTTCCTAAAGGTGGATATGTTGCAGTATCCGAGTGATTTAGAAGTAAACAGTCCCGATGAGATCAGGGTTATTACTAAAAGATAAGCCACGTCGTCATCTTCGAATAAGATGGACCATGTTTATATATATTTTACACATGTCGCCATGTTCTGATTATATATTTTGTACGCATATAATTCAAATTTCAAGCATCTCCATTCTTGTACATATACATACTCATACTATGTACGTAGATATTTGATCCGTCAACAGTTATAATTGAAAGATAAATTTCAGATTTAATATCAGTCGTTCAATAAAATAATTTGTCTTCTTTTGATTAAATGCATATATTTTACGTGTAAAAGTTTAAATTTAGTTAGAAACATACTTGCCACACATATTGTCACACGATATGTTACAATTAAAATTGAATAGAGAACAAAATTAAAGAGAAAATCAATTTATTCATTTCCTTATTTTTCCTTTTCAGCTATCTCTCATTCTTTATTTTCTTATTTAAGAATCATGATGGATAATCAATTTATTTTTAAGAATATCAAATACTAATATCTTTTAAAAATATTTTATCATCATTTGATATCTCTAAATTTAATACATTGCTCAATTTAAGCTATATTGATTTGTTTTTTTACAATTTTACTTATTCAATTTTAATAAGATAAATATTTCTTTTATTAGTATGTTCAGATTCGTTCCTTTCAACAACACTAATTTTTTTTATTGACACAACATGTTCAAATATTTTAATTGTTTAACAAATCTGTCCTTCATTAATTATTTCCTTCTAGAACTAAATATTTATCTTATATTAATGTCCACCATGATTTATTTATCTTTTGTGAAAATCAAAATCATAGATACATTACCATATAATATATGGCAAGGTCTTATAGCAAAAGTGAAAAAAAATTAAAAAATAAAATAATTAGATAACTATTTCATGTTCCGTATGTGACTATTTTTCCTTCTTCTCAGAAGAAATTGTCCCAGTTCTTCATAAATTACTGAACTTCCACTAGTGGAAAAACTATAATCAGGATTGGTCTATCTAGATCGGCTATATGAAACAACTGATCCTAAAAACTGGGTAGGCATATTGACACCACACACATTTATATTAACATAATATCTTTAATAAAATTTAATGTATGGACAATTTTAACCCTCTTTAAATGTTTTACTGATTACCATATTTTTCCATAATATAATTAATGTAGTGATCATTTATTAAATTATTTGATTTCCATACTTGCTAGATATTGCTTTCCTTTTTTTTATTTTTTATTTTACATTGAGGTAGTCTATCTCTGATTCATATTTTCTCATAGAAATATAGAAAACTATAAACTTTACATGAAAACTATCAATTCAATTGAAATTTTAAACACTGAACCATCAATTAATTTCCACTCAAATCATATTAATTCAAGGTATGTATTTAACTTTTTTTGGTAATTTTTTTATATTATGATAAACTTGCTTTAATTTTGATATTTTAATTTGTAAACTTTATAAACTTTATTTTGAAGTCTTACAAACTCGCTACTGAAATCTTACATATATATCTCTCTTTTGAACTTGCTTTAATTTGAAAACTTTATAAAAAAATTCTTAGTTTCTTGAAAACCACAAATTAATTGATATATGTTATTATGGTTTATGTTAATTACTCTATATATATATGCATCCCATTTTTTGCATGAACTTGATATATGTTATTATGGCTTCTGTTAATTACTCTATATATATATATGCATCTCATTTTTTGCATGAACCTTTGAAACAGCATGCAGTGGAACCTTTATGGCTACCATGGGTCTTCCATGTGCATAGCAAATGATGAAGCAAAAGATGATAACTCTAGAAATGATAAACAAGCAATAGAGGATAGATTTAAGGTCACTTCTCATCAACAACATGGTCCATGGCGACCATGATGAAATACAAGACTAATAAAAAAGTTCCAAGATGAGTATAATATAGAATGGCCCATTAATAAAAAAGAGATTGCTAGAGAAAAAATTGAGCTTGTTAGGTCTTCTCCAATTATTTCTGAACCAACTGTACGACTAAATAGATCTAAGATATTAAGGTCAAAAAAGAAAAATAATTTAAATAATTTAAGCTCAACTCGGTGAGAACCATCGTATTTTGAAATTGTCGAGTCTTCACATCAAGGTGGACCTTCTAATAGAAGCACCTCATATAATATCATTGATCTGAATATATTGCCTGACATCACAAATGATTAAGGTCAGTTTATTCTTATAGTATTTTGATTGAAAACAATATAATGAGTTAGTTATTTATTGACGGGCATTTTTCTTTGTAGGTTATCATGTTCGTAGCATTAATGGAGAAAACAAATTAATGAACTATTATCAATTTGGATGGACTTTTTTTTAATATGATATTGAGAATTTTTGGAATATTTTATTAATTTAAGTTTAATGCAAACAATTTATTATTTAGCATGATTGATGTACTTTTTTATTGTAGTGTTTTGTTGTACTTTTAATTTATTATATTAATCATAAGTTGAATGTTAAAATTAATTATGATAATTTAAATTCAAATCTTTTTATGTAAGTGATCATGTCATTTTTTAGTGATTTTTGCACAAAAAAATGGATAAAATATTAAGTGACAAAACAATTTTTTTATAGTAGATTGTTAAAAAAATTGTGAAGTTATAAAAAAAATCAATATATACAACAATGATAGATTTTAATAATATAATACAACTATTCACTGTTGTAGTTTTTTAAAAAAATCTTAAAGATTCAATTAATAAAAATAAATAAAAAATATTTATTATGTTAATCTAAATTCTAAGGAAATAAATCATATAATAACATATATGAGAGAGATTTTGAACAAAATAACTTACCTTATAAAATATAACCTTTAAGGAAAAATGTTATGTGGTAATAGAGAGAGAGAGAATCAGTTTTAAGTGGAAATACTTAATGAAGGGTAAAATTGTCTATATTGTAAAATATTTTGATAGTGTTGTGTTAATAAAATATTTTGTTGTCTTAATATCATCACCCCTAAAAACTATATGGATCGGTTTTCTTTAAAAAACTGATCCTAAAAACTTTTCAGATCGATTTCTATAAACAACCGATCCTAATTAATGAACTATTAGGATCGCTTCTTTGTTAGAATCGATGATATTATGTTCTTCTTCATCTTTTTTATTCAAATTATTGCAAAACAGAAATTATAATTTTTCTTTCAATATTTAAATACACATATAGATTTAAAAATACATAACTAAAAAGAATAATTTAAAAAAACTTCAAGAAATATAATTATGATGTTATGATCAATAAAATATATATACCATATTATTTATTGAATTTATATAAAGAAAAATAAAGACCAAGATAATAGATTGATTTATAAAATGAAACAATTTTATTTTGTTTGTAATCCCAAGAAGTTCACCAAGCCTCTTGGTGAACTCAAGTCTAAATCCCATCAAATCAGTTTCAAATGACAAATCTGAACCGTTGAAACCCGCCTATCTTACGAGTGATGTGTTTGCATTGAAAATTTTAAACATTCAAATTAATATAGTACAAAGTCAAGCAGTCAAAATTAGAAAGTTAATAAATTAATTTTAATGCATTCATTTTTTGTACCCTTGTAGATAGTTAATTTTTATCATTACGGATATTGTTCTATTTTTGTAGATGTCATCATGTTTGACTATCAATGATTCATTGCCACATGTAAACATCATGTATGAAATATTAAGAATTAGATAGACCATGTTTAAAAAACTGCGACCGTTCTCTGCTCCTCTGCTCCTCTGCTCGAGGAAAAAACTGCACCATCGACACAGAGAGGCTCTCCGCTACTTCATTACTGACCGCTGCAGTTGCTCGTCTCTTTCAATTCACTGACCGTTGCGTTTTGCAGTAAGTTAGACTTGTATTTTTTTTCATGGTCTTGTGAAATTACAAATTAGAGTATAGAATTTTATATTGAATTCAATCTAACAATTAATTAGGTTTTCAAATTCTAATTAATTATTAGATTGAATTTGTGATTCGTAGATTGAACTTTTAGGTCTTAAAATTCTAATAAATTTTAACTCAATTAGTTATTTAAATTTGATTCAATAATTTCTTGTCCTACTTTGATATCAATAAAAATCCTATATCCACCATTGATAGCCATGCAGCACCAGCACAGTCAAATTACAATATTATCTACTTATAATACAGTCTGCAATAGTGACAAGAGACCTACAACCATATCAAATTATAAAGGATTCTATTACAATATTTCTAGCTTCAAATTGTCATCCGGCTAAGACGCACTTTTGTGATGTATATAAAGAATTTGGATTGCTGTTGACCTAGTACTATCTTATATAACTAGCTACAATCTAGCTAGATGATCGCAATTGAACAAAAGAAGTATGATAAAGAAGAATTTTGAGACTTGTTCGTATCAACTTCAATTTGTAATTTAATATATTTAATTAAATGTGTCATGGTATATATGAATTCGACCTCTGCTTAATAAATCTGATATTAGAAATTAACTTCAAAATCGAATTTTTTTTTTTTTGAATAATTACAGAATATAAATAATAGTTAAACTTTGTTACCCAAGAAATTAAATAATTAAGTTGAAACAATAGTACCCAGATCGCATACAAAACATTATTTTTAAACGAATTTCGTCTCTACCGTGCGTGCAAGACTTGAAATCGCAACCAAGATATTCCGGAGTTATCACTTTTTGGATCACAACCTTAAAAATGACTAATAGTAACTCTGCAACCATCAATTTGTTGAATAGATCATTGTAATATAATTGAAGATGTTGTAAATATAAACTGATATATATATAGAGGAGGGATCGGATGACACCCTTTTTTGGTGACATTGAATAACATCGTGCATTTTCAAAGTTTTCAAAGTCCAAACAGTCATTCCAAACCGTTAAACATAATGGATATGTTAAAATGTGCTTGCAGATCAAAATTATATTTTTTGATTTTTTTTAACTATTTATTAAGTATTTAACAAAATCGTTATATTCAGACCGTTGAATTTTTGTACCCATCTTAATAAATAGTAAAAAAATCCAGAAAAATGTAAAATTTGATCTGCAAGCACATTTTAACATATCAATCAAGTTTAACAGTTTGGATCGAGTGTTTGGACTATGAAAATGCACGGTGTCATTCGATGTCATCAAAAAAGAATGTTGATGAGTTGTAAACTACCAACTCTCTAAAATGGAGATTATGTTGAGCGGTTTGGATTAACATTTTGAACTTTAAATTAGCAAAATTTGAACATGAAGTAAAATAGTCGCTTTATTTCGCAACTCACCGTAGCTCAACTCTCTATATATATATTTATGAATGTTGATGAGTTGTAAACTTTATGAATGGAAATCAGTAAGGTTTAGTTTTACTTTCTTTTTGTATATGTGGAAGTCTGGGATAGAAAAAAAAATGATCTGAATCTGACTCATGAAGTAGAAATGCCAACTAATTTCTCAGTTGGGAATAGTGAAAGAGTGCCACTGTTGAACTGTTTTTAGTTCATTAACAGATCACTACTCATTAAAAATTGATTAGAAAATATATGGAAGGGATCATTAGAACTTAGAAGATAGAGGAGAGAAAGAGATGCCAAGTAATTCTCATTTAAAAATAGCGAAAGAGTTCCATTATTGACATGTTAATATGTTATTAACAGATAATTACTCAATCGTCTCCAACGGTAAAAATTAATTTGAAAATATATTTAAGGGATCTATTAGAAGAAAATTTAAATAAATAATAAAATTAACGAATGAATTATATAAAAGAGAATTATAATCAAATTTTGAATTTTACCTGTCCGGAAGATCTATCTACCAAGTAACAACAGCTCATTAATTGAAATTTGTTTTTTTTTTGAAAGCCTTGGCAGTAGCTAACTAGCTACCAAAAGCATAAAACCAAATTTCTCTCGTCCCTTTCTTAATGTGTGTTCCCGCATTCCCGGCTTCCCGCTTATATGGAAATTTCCAAGTACAACAACTTGCAGCAAAAAACTTTGTAACAGCAAACTCAATAAAACGATCACCTTTTCAAATAATTTAAGCATGGAGGCGGCTCCGGGCTCCTATTCAAAGTTTCCTTCTTGAATAAATAAATTTAACAATTTGTTGTTGTTGGAACCCTAGCTAGTTGTGACTTGTGACTTGTGACTTGTGATGCAAACTTATTTATTGAATCGAAGATGAACACATAATAATTCATGAGAACTCTTTACGACTTCATTGACTGACGTCCCTCGCTTAATTCAGAATTTCAGATGGAGTCGTCTCAAATATCGTGCTAATAAGCGTTTTCAAAAGCAAAGAATATGTATATCATTTATTCATTCATTTATACGGGGAGCTGGATCGGCCGTACCAATTACCCTACATACATTTTATTTGGATCCCACATAGTAAAGTAACTCAAAAGTGAGTTTGGATTCGGAGCGTCTGATCAAAATTTCCATGAATATTAAATTAAAAGACTATGTAAATTCTACATCTAATAAGATTATGTAAATTCTTGGGCCTTGGCATGTATATAAAATAATGCAGTTTTCAACTCTTCAAGGAATTTCTCGGAAATAAAAGTTGATTAAATTTTTAATATAATTTCTTTTGGTTACTTTAATTTATAAAATGCATATTTATTGTGCTTACGCATACCGGTCTACTGTGTTAATTACACTTGTTTATAGCATTATTGTGATCTTGTTTATTTTAATTAAGATATAACTGTTTATACTTGTCACGTACAAAGGCAGAACTAAAAAAATGAAATATAAGGCTGAATAAATAAGTATTATGTAATTTTATTTTATAAAGCAGGTACTTTTCTTTTCTTTTTGTAAAAATTAAATTTTTTTAATGGACAAAACTGAAAGTTTCCTATAAACTTGTAGTCTTGTAGCAATTCCTATCCTCTCCATTAACTCAAAAGGAAATCTTTTGAGTTAAATGAATCTATTCAATTTGTTATAAGATTCATATAGACTAGATCTGCACTAATGTTAAAAGACCCCTATATTATAAGCAGGAGCCAGATTGACTCCGTTTAAAATCGGACGGTTGAGATTAAACTCAAAAGATTCCTTTTTTGTGTTAATGCATAGGATACGCATTGGCCCTTCCCCTCCACCTAGTTCGGCTCTTAGTCACCCAGTTTTAAAAGCTACTTAAAAATTAACCTTAATGGATAAGAATATGATACACAATAAAATATTTAGCTGATAAATATACTATACAAGTATACATATAGAATAATTTTAGACTGATACAAATATGAATATTTCTTCCATACGAACTGTATATTATTAGTTTTTTTTTTTTTTTTAAAGGCTAATGTCCGTTTAATTTCACTGAAACCAGATAATTATAAAAATCAGTTTACCAGAGTTATCACCTCTGGATTGGGCACTTACCAAGTTACCAGTGCCATCATCATCAACAAAATATACAGTGTAAAGAGCAAACAAACTGTATATTATCCATTGACATCTGACAGAGCCATTCGATTAATCAACAAATATCAGCCTCTAGATTTTTGTA
This sequence comes from Carex pumila, assembly GCA_033356055.1. Lineage (NCBI taxonomy): Eukaryota > Viridiplantae > Streptophyta > Magnoliopsida > Poales > Cyperaceae > Carex > Carex pumila. The sequence continues at coordinate 475,925 of JARJHM010000099.1, forward strand.
AAATAGCCGTTAAAGCTATATTAGAAGATCAATAACAAGTCTCTTTAATTAGCCGTTAGTCCTTTTATATTTAGCCTAAATTTATATTTTTGTAATTTAAACAACATAACAACGGTTATAGGTAGTATTCTGTCTGAAAAAAGAGAATTGACTATTGAGACTGGAAGATTGTAACAAAAACGATAAAGCAATTATTCCTGATTTCTTTAAAACTCAACAAGGATTTCATATTTTGGCTTTCATATATTACATGATTTATTCCCTCCGCTGACAGATAAAGGGCCATTTATTCATCACAAGAATTTACATCTAACCCACAATTCATCAAAATATTGGAAATTATTACTGGAAACTACAACAACTTCTCACTAACCTTGTCTTCTTTCCCTGGACATTGAAGCAAGGCTCTCCCTAACCATCCTCTCCACACGCCTATTCAAAATCTCATCCTTCACACTTGCAAGCACGCTTTTATAGAACCCCTCCATACGTGCCAACTCATCACTGTCTGCAGTTCCTAACATGCTGTCAAACTCCCGCTTTATGTCAAAAACCACGTTCCCTTGAAACGACTCTTTTAGCCTCCTCTCATCCAGCTGCTTCCTAAATACCGAAACATGCAAAATATTAGCGTATCTCTCCATTAGATTAAGCCTTTCCATTGCCTCTGACAACTTCAGCTCCATTTCCCGTCCCATCTCATTTGTCCCTGCACTGCTGGTACTAGCACCACCACCTCCTTGTAACTCTCTCATATCTGCTTCATTAAGTGGGGGCCAGGTAACGACAGCAGGGTTATAACTGTCATCTGTCACACCCCGACCCAATACACCATTCCGACCACGTCCCCAGGCCCACATTCTATAACCATCACCTGCAACCAAAATTGTGTGGGCTGCACCACACGCAATCTGCACAGGGCCCAAGAACTGGAACCCATTAGTCTCAGGCGACCTGACACGTGAAGGATGCAATGCATCACCCGCATCTCCACCTGAATAACTTGCATCGGGACATAACCCTAAACCTCTCTCCATGCCCCAACACCACACTTCGCCATCAGCTGAGACAACTGCTGTGTGAAACAAGCCGCAATCAACAGAAATCAAGAAGGCTTCGGCCGGTAACCCAATAACAGGTATGGGCAGGTCCGAACTAATAGTGGAACCATTACCCAACTGCCCATTATCACCCAACCCGAAAGTCCAGCACCGACATTGAATATCCTCTTCATATGACTTTTTCTGTGCAAGTATAGCTGTATGGTAAGCCCCGCAAGCTATGTCATAGACCTCCCAGGAGGACTCTTCACTGAAGGTTGATATGACAACAGGTCGCGGTTGGGATTCTTTGTGGCCAAGGCCGAGCTGGCCATGTGTGTTGCTGCCCCAGGAGTAGCATATGAGGCCCCTGCCCATATATGATGCACCAGAACTTACAGCTGCTACTACATGTTCATTTCCACATGCAACTTTGACTACAGTGTGGCCATGGAAATCCCAGACTGGCAGGGGAGAGGAGCTGCTGACAAGGCATAATTCACCTGTGTCAGTTGACTGTGGGCACTGGCCCCACATCCAAAGAGACCCCAGGTTGTCTATTGCAAATGACATCATTCCACCGGCCCTCACTGAACATATCTGCTATATCACATATTAAAGTCAAAGAGCTGATATGCATCTCAGTAAGTGCATATAGGGGTGTGCACGACCAGTAAGTTATTTTTAACCAAAGTTGTACTTTAATTTTAATATTTATCTTATTTAGTTTACTGTCCTTTTGGTGCTTCATTTGAGACCCAAGGGTTTTCAAAGTGGATTTTTTTCCCTGTATATCATTGCTAGTGGTACAGTAGAATGCTGTTACTGTTACTTACAGATACTAACCTTTAAAGGAGTAGTTGCACTGGTATTGGCTGGTTCATCAGCTGAAGAATCTGATACCAACTCCTGTAACTGTTCCACCAAACAAGGTACATGAGAATTTTCTTGGCCATAGCCAAGCTGACCATCTGTAATTTTGTGACATAAGAGGGGTTACAATGCAGATATATACGACATAATTTTATGATTCCAAATTTAAGTAGATATAAGATCTGTGGTAGAGAAAGTATACAGGAATTGTAGCCCCATGACCAAACTGCTCCATCATCTGCAGTTTTGAAAACATGAAATCAAAATTACATATTAATCTTGTGAACAGTTATCTAAGAGAGGAAATATTTAAACAAGAACCATTCTACAGTTGTTAAGATAATAAAGGAAACATTTTTTTGTTGGTAGAATACAGCTACTTGTGTATAATTGCAATTTTGGGCAAATAAGAAAAATTTTGGGTAGAGAAGAACAGTCACAACTGATAAAAGTAACATGTGTATGATAGAGTAATTACACTACCAGATTCCTTAACTATAGTTTTCTAAGTGTCAAAATTTAGCCATGAATCATACAAATATAACCTCAATTTATTCACAAGGTTCTTCAAAATTAAGGTACTATAGTGCCACAAATTTGCAGTCATTTATCTTAAATTTTCAAACGAGATGCTGACCTGCCAATGCAAGGCTGTGGTATGCACCGGCCGCAATTCCAACAAATTTGGGCTGATCTCTGTCTCCAATTTTTGGATATAAGTTTCCACTTCTTTGAGACGAATTATTAAACGAGACTTTTACCGGGATTAGCTCATCGGCTTCTTTTCCTGTACCAAGCCGGCCAAACATGCCCCTTCCCCATGAGTAGATGTTCCCATCACCTACTCAATTTTGCCAGAAAAAAAAAAAAATGAAACATTTCGTATCTCTGAAAATAGTTCTTTCTGGTGCAGACTAAACTGAAAAGGCACATTGTGAAAATAACCAATCACCAAAGGGTGTAATTTTTAAAATTGAGGAAGAATTAACAGTTTGTGCAGGAGGCGCGTGGTGGAGGTTCAAGAAAGAATTAAAGGGATAAAACTGAGCAACAATTATTGAAGAAGGGATACAATTTAGCGAGAAACGAAGGCTTTCTTCTTCTTTCCTTCTTCAAAGTAAGAGGAATGCGAGAGTTAACGAGCTAAGAATTACCAGTGAGAACGAGTGTATGAGCTTCTCCGGCGGCGATTGCAATCACCTTTTGCGCCATTTGGGGGCTGATCGAGATCAGGGAGAGAGGATAAAGCGGAGAAGAAAGAGTGCACGGAAGGTATTCGACGACAGTCCCAACTCGAGAGATAAGATCAAGCTACCTACACTCCGCTTAATTTAATCAACCATGGGATCTCACCTGGCTTCGGCACTTGGCACGGTTACTTTCAGCCTTCTCAAATTTTGTGATTATATGTGGACCGTCAGATTTTTTGCACGAATATTAAAAGACTCTGTGCATTTGACCTCGGATCGGGTTGGCCGTGATTATGAGTTTATGACCGGACTATGAAAATCTAAAATCAAAATTTGAGTTACTTGAGAGGATCCAGACTGTTGTAGTAGTGTCCAGATTCGAAGCAATTACGTAACAGTAATGACTTACGATCATCCTGTTATGCATGTACTGGATTTCTCCATTGATCTTCTAGATAGCTAAAAAAAAATATGATGCTGAATAAACATAGCTTATCATACAAAAAATAAGAACTTTTAAATTAATTTGTATGATTTACAGAAGTTCATATTCAAAATTTAATGGAAATTGATAATAGTTTGTTTAGCTAAATTAATAACTTTTAAGAATTAGTATTTGATATAGTGACAAAAACGCATAATATTTATATGGGAGATTATGAGTTCAAAACCTAGATAGAAGAAATCATTTGTTGTATTACAAAAATATTAAATAGTTTGATGACTTGATCTCCAACTTTTACTAAAAAAAATTTACCTTACCAACATTTGACTAGAGACAAAAGAATTTGAAAAATCACATCAATTTTGATATCCTTATGTAAATAATAATAAGTATATTATTTTCTATTTTTGTAAGCTTTAAGCGTCTATTGTCACAGCTGTGTGAATTTTTCCGTTGTATCATTAGTTACTATTTGCCACTACAGCAAAAATACCCATCTGCGACTCATCAAATGGGTCGCAGATGGGTGAAGCGCCGGTCGCAGAAGGGGGGCATCGGTCCTAGATGACCAAAATGGGTTGCAGATGACTCGGTCGCAGTTGCTCCGTTACTGATGACTGCCCTGCTGACGTCATCGGTCTCTGAAAGGTATGGCGCCGGTCACAGATGACCCCTTTAGCGACCGACTAAATCCGTCACAGACGCGATGCTGACGTGGCCTTAGAAACCTATCAGAGACCGACTGGACGGTCACAGAAGGGTTCCAAATGGATCGCAGAAGGTTTTTTTTTTTTTTGATATTTTTTTTTTCCAATTGATACAAAATATATCAAAAAAATATAATATTAAACCCATTCTATTCGTATATTTTTCTCCATTTCCAATTGGTACGAAACGTAATTCACAAGCATTTAACATCAAATATCAAATTATTCACAAACAATTCACAATCGAATATCAAACAGATTATTTCATCGAAATGTAACTATTACTCGTAATGAAGTTCCATTAGCCCCTTTTTTGTTTCAGATTAGAAACTAAAAACAATAGTGCACTACATTGTTGACAATCCAATTAACTAAACCTCAATTATAAGATAATTTGGTTTAACCCCAATTTGTAATTAGGCTATACACACAGAACAGAAAACAAACAATTAGTGAAATCACATATCATCAGAAATTAGCTAGTTTATACGCACATCCAAATTTATAATACATCATGAAAGAAAATTTTTAACAATTTACAATCAAGGAAAATAGGTTTTATACAAAACTATCATAATATGTTAATTCCTATACAACAATTGCAAATGTCTTCTACATCCTGAAAATTCACTGTCAAGTCCATTAAACCCTCCTTTATCCACACAAAAAGTGAAAGTGTCAAATTCATTAAAAAGAAAAAAATCAGAAGGCAGTTTTATTACCGAGGAGTGATCCTTCAGGCCAAGAGACAACACCAGTGGCCTAGTTGAACCACAGCTACTTTTTATACAAAAAAGACAACTTGTGTTTAGTATTTACCAAAACAATGTACAGTTTCTTTTTCTTTCTGCAAACAACAATTAAAATAAAACCCCCCTGTTAAAAATTATAAATTAAACTTAACCAAAAGAGCCTAGACCAACCAGATTCTTCTTATTGACCAAATCAATCACTTCAGTCTCATTTGGTCTTGGGAAGTAACAGTGTCCTTGTAAATTTAGGCAAAAATATCAACATATATAAGAATAATTATATCTATTCCTTGGCACTAATCTCAATAATAAATGTTTATTATCTCCTAAAATATTAAAATGTAGGCAGTCATCACGATAATTGACAAAGAGCGAATAATGTTGGTTTTTGCATGATTTTGACACTGCAAGAACCAAAACAAAGTTCGTACCTTATATTCTCGATCAATTGACGAGCACATGTCGCTAGAGAAGGCTGCATTAACATTACTAAATTCAAGATCACCATTTTGCTCAAAATGTAGAAACGTGATACTACCGAAATGTTGGCTCTGTTGATACACCTTCATCTTTTCTAACAAAGTTTTAAAACCAAAAAGTCAAATCTGTAGAATATGTTGCTAGAAGTACTACCATTACTTGCAGTTATTGGCACACAGATCAACCAGCATAGTATTCATCATGCAATCAAAATTGTGGATGTGCTTTATTAAACAAAATAGTGAGAGAGTCTACTTAGATAGAAGCAAAAATAGCTTATACCTGGCATGCAGTATGGTTCCCATACATCCAATTTGGGTCACCATAACCTACAGTTTCAAATCTCACTTAAAAAGATGTATAGATTTTAAACCACGCAATATAGAATTAAAGAGTACACAACAGCAACTAACCAGAAACTCTTTTAGATGGGCTGTGCAAGAATAGTGAAATTGAGAAGGCAATGAATTTTCTACACGACAAGCTTTCCCGGCTTGTTTGCCTACAAAATAGCCAAAAAGGCCAAATTGCTTATAAAGTATCAGATCCAAAATGGTCAAATTTCTAATACAAAATCAGAATTAAAATTTGCAATTGACAGTTAAATGGTGTGGTAAATTGTGCCACCAGTGATGTGTCTCTTTGACAATTTTGAAAAAAGAGAATAAAAACATAAAGAGTACATTAAATATACCCTGGAATCCAGATTTATCAAAATATAAAAGTGTATAAAAATCACTTTTTCTTGATGAGTCAAAATACTGATCAAGAACTTCTGGATTTGCAATCAATTTGGTTAATTAATGTTGAAAAAAAATAGTCATCAGAATTTTATAATCATCTACAAACATGTATAGCAAACAGCAAATGATGTAGATAAGTAGATTGAGTTTAATAATTTAGCAAACAAAAATTGCACAAAAAGTACATGTAAGAAATTTTTAAAAAGATACTGGTACAGAGGTTTGTTTCCCTTGTTTATTTACCTTCTTATGGTAATGAAACTGTTCTGGTACAGAGGTTTGTTTCCCTTGTTTATTTACCTTCTTATGGTAATGAAACTGTTCTGGTACATAGTGGTAACAGTAAAACCTAAAACTGTTACAGAGGTTTGTTAACAGAAAGACCTAAAACTCTTAACAGCAAACTTAAAATTGCTAACAGCAAAACCTAAAATTTGATTCATTACAGAGGATTAGGCGGAGAGGATTGGAAAACCTAAAAGATTGGAACTAAGAAATTGAAGGGAATATTAACCTGAAATTGAAGGGAATATTAGCCAAAGAGGATTAGGCGGAGCTGTGCTCGGTTCTTAGAGGATTAGGTGGAGGTCTGCTCGGTTCATAGTTCACCGAGAGAGCAAGGCAGCGGAGCTGTGCTCTGATGAGACGGCGGAGGTGTGCTCGACTCTCACGGGAAGACGGCGGAGGTGTGCTCGGTGCTGATTGACAGCAGTTCGCCGAGAGAGCGGGAGAAGAGCAGTTCGCCGAGAGAAGGGGCTGATCGGCGATCAGCTTCTATTTTGGTAGAGAGAAGGGGTTGTGCTCAACACTGTGAGGCGAGAGAAGGGTTTTTTTCTTTTTCAGTATTTTTTTTTTTTGGCTTAGGGTTAGAGAAGGGGCTGTACTCAACACAGAGGTTGCATTTTTTGAGAGAGACCCTTCTGCGATCCGGACAAATCGGTCTCAGAAAGCTAAGGCGCCGGTCGCAGAAGGAGTCCGTCTCCGATGCTTTTAATTTATTTATTTTTGGATTTTTTTGGAAGTCTTCAGCAATTCACGATTGAACCGGTCACTAAAAATGGTCACATATAACTAATTTTGCTGTAGTGTGCATAGGCTTCGTAGATACTATAGAGAGTTGTAGTATCGAACAACTCGTTTTAAATTTTGAGATCAAAATAGATGACGTTAATTTGATGTACATTCTTCCTAAATATTATAGAATTTTATTTTCTAAGTCTCAAATTGTATTGCACAGCCGATTTTTCGAGAGATTGTATTGATTAAGAGTAAGAAGGAAAGAAAGAAAAGAAAAGCTTAGGAGTTGGGATCAAGCATATGAAATTTACTTCTCTCAGGAATGGCCTTTTACTTCTAGTGATTCAAATCTGCACGAATGTATCACTTGAAGAGTGCCTGAGGCACTAAAGACGTTATGAACTTGAAAGATTTGCTATCATGAAAGAAGAGTAAGAGATAACAGAGAGATAGAAAGATCTGTGGAACCAAATCTGGTATTTCATCAATCGTACATTTCATTACATTGTACATCTATATATAGAGAACTAGGTCACCTAAGTTTCTAATAGAATCTTATAACTACTGTTTGTTACAAAGGTTTGACTGAGTCAACCTTTAACTAACTGCACGTAACTAACTGCTGCCTAATACCACCCCCCCTCAAGCTGAGCAGGGGGCTGGTCCGATGTGAAGCTTGGTGCGCAGAAAGCTAACTCTGGGGAATGGTAATCCCTTTGTAAACAGGTCTGCCAGCTAATTCTTAGAACAAATGAACTTGACCTCCAGGTCCTTGTTAGAAAGTTGTTACAATAGATTAAGATTAGTTAGATTGTAACAACTCTATGTGATAGCTCTCTTATAAATAGATGATGTATATAAAAGCAAATTATATCAATGAAATATATTTCTTCTGTTCTCTCTTAGTTGTCATGATATCAGAGCTTTGGTAAATTGGAATTAGGCTCATGCCTATTCCAGGACTTATGCTTCAAATTCAATTCTCTGTTCCAGTTTAAAATTTTCTTTTCCAGAAATAAACCCTTTCTATTCCCTTCTATTCTTCTTTATACCCAGATTAAAATAACTTAGTAGACTATTTTCCTACAAATCTCCTCCTTATTCTCTTTTATCTCTCTATTCCTCTTACAAGAAACAAGAATGGCAAGCCATCTCCCTCCTTGCGTGTAATGTTCACACATCATCTCTCATCATGCCAAGCCCCGCTGTCACTGTTGATCAAGCCGCACTTGCACTAGTCCACCGCGCCGAGCTCAGTCCTCACTGCTGTCTCACACCGGAGACATTCTTGATCCAGTCCAATCTCTCCAGCAATTGCCAGAAGCTAAGGCAGAGAAAGAAAGTTCTTGTCAGAGAAGACCAGTTAGATTTGACGCCAAGCACCGATCCAGATCAAGCCGAAGAGGATTGATGCCCAAACTGTGCACTCTCTCTGCTTCGAATCAGTTTCGTACACTGCTGACTTGGAGATCAAGCCAGACGCAGATCAGTAGAGGTCCGCACCTCGTCGCCTGAGACGGAGCTCTGTGAGCTGACACGACACTAACTCCAACCTCTCCTTACCTTACCACATTGCTGCCGTCTCCTCGTCAGATCCATCAGCGCATCAATAGAAGGTTGTTTTTGAGCTCGAGTTGTTTTCAATAACAACTAAGAGAGAACAGGAGAAATGTATTTCATTGATATAATTTGCTTTCATATACATCATCTATTTATAAGAGAGCTATCACATAGAGTTGTTACAATTTAACTAATCCTAATTTGTTGTAACAACTTCCTAACAATATTATTAACATTAAGTAACTTCCTAACTACCACTATTATGCCCCCTTAAGCGAAACATGGCTTGCACTAGCAATGCCGAGCTTGCTCTAAAAAGAAGATCGATACCAATATCTCAATGCCATTCTTGCAATGTGAATCGTCAAGTTTGGGTCTCCTTGAAGATAGAAGAAGGTAGAGGGAGAAGGAGCTCTTTTGGCTCAAGAATGCTTTCATGTACTCGTGAGGCTCTTTTTCGCTGCGACCAGTGTCAGGTTCCCTTCGAAAACAGCTCGAGCTCAAAAACAACCTTCTCTTGATGTGCTGATGGATCTGACGAGGAGACGGCGGCAATGTGGTGAAGTAAGGAGAGGTCGGAGTTAGTGTTATGTCGGCTCACAGAGCTCCGTCTCAGGCGACGAGGTGCGTACCTCTACTGATCTGGGTCTGGCTTGATCACCAAGTCAGCAGTGTACGCAACTGATTCGAAGTAGAGAGAGTGCGCAGTTTGGGCGTTAATCCTCTTCGGCTCGATCTAGATCGGTGCTTGGCGTCAGATTTGACTGGTATTCTGAACTTCCGTTCTCTGCCTTAGCTTCTGGCGATTGATGGAGAGATTGGACTAGATCAAGAATGTCTCCGGTGTGAGAAAGTGGTGAGGACTAAGCTCAGCTTGGAGCGGCGGACTAGTGCAAGTGCGGCCTGATCGGTAATGACAGCGGGGCTTGGCATGGTGAGAGATGATGTGTGAACAGTACACGCAGGGAGGGAGATGGCTGGTTCGCCATTCTTGTTTCTTGTAAGAGGAATAGAGAGATAAAAGAGAATGAGGAGGAGATTTGTAGGAATAGTCTACTAAGTTGTTTTAATCTAGGTATAAAGAAGAATAGAAGGGAATAGAAAGGGTTTATTTCTGGAAAAAAAAATTTTTAACTGGAACAAGGAATTGAATTTTAAGCATAAGTCTTGGGATAGGCGTGAGCCTAATTTCAGCTTTACCAAAACTCTGATACCATAAAGGATTTCATAAAAGAGAGAATTTGTATTTAATCTTGTATGTTTGAGTACAATTATATTAGACCTATTTATAGACTTGATTAAGATGCAATCATAACCAACTCTATTAAACATCTCTTACATACGTATAGTCAACCTTTAACTAACTGCACGTAACTAACTGCTGCCTAATATATCATTATACAACATTGACTTTTCAGAAGAATTTTTTTATTTATGAACCACCCGTTAATTCATGCACATTATATTATTCCTGAACATGATAATCGTTTTGTTCATTGTGTGCTCCGAGTCATGTCTTAAAAGTAACCCCCCCTTTACCTTTTGTCTTTTAAGAATTGAGCTTGTTGGGCTGTTTTTACAAGGCTTGTATATACATCCAAAATTAATATTGGCACGTAGAGAAATAAGGTGCATAATAACAGTCGTGCTAGATGGTTAAGGAACGCATGTTGGGAATATCAGAACATTGGTTAATAGAATCTGTAGTTTACCCCAGATGATATATTTATTTTTTTTAACCAGAGAAGGGATCCACTTACAACATTTGAAAGTTACAATATTTTATCAAACAGTTGATCCAAACCACTTAACATATAATCTATACTAACATGTGTTTGAATATCAAATTTTACATTTTTTTTGATTTTTTTTATTATTTATTGAGTATTTTACAAAACTGTTATAAAATACTCAATAAATAGTAAAAAAAATCATAAAAATATAAATTTTAATCTTCAAACACATTTTAATAAATATTATATTTTTTTTGATTTTTTTATTATTTATTGAGTATTTTACAAAACTGTTATAAAATACTCAATAAATAGTAAAAAAAAATCATAAAAATATAAATTTTAATCTTCAAACACATTTTAATAAATATTATATGTTGAATAGTTTGAATTAACTATTTAAATTTTAAATATCACAAAACTAAATTATAATAAGATATTGTAACTTTTAAATGTTGTAAGTGGATCCCTTCTCTTTTAACTATATGAAAGCAACTATTTTGTAACCTACTTCTAAGAACTAAATTTGCTGTAGCTAGCTAGGATTAGAATAGCGTGACATCCAATATTTCATTAATATTTTTTTTTCAGAGGAAAACAGAAAGAAACAACATTGCAAGACACATAAATGCTCAGTTATTTCATCCTTAGTAGACACCCTAATTAACCAGTAATTTATAAAATTTGTACATAATGGCATAACTAAACATAACCTCCTCCAATCCAGTCCATGTAACTAAATTTCTATTAGAACAACTAAAAGGTAACTCAGAGTTTAGACAACCAAATGACATCTAGTACAGCTGACATGGCGAGGCAGATCCAGCTGAAGAAAGCAAAGGTGATGGAGATGGCCATGCGGTTGCAAAATCGGTGCAACGGTTTACAGAAGTTTGGCAAGGCCGTGTGTTGGATCCCAGTTCTGTTCAGATTTGTGACTCCAGCTGCAGCTGCACCAGCACTCATCATTGCATATGCAAAGGCCTGTTGATTTTATTTATTTATTTTCAATCAATGCAGCACCAGAATAGGAAAATGTAAATTGAGAGTGGGTTTACGTGCATAAATTAGGGACTTCGAAGAAAAAAAAAAAGATTGTATATGAGGGTGGAGCAGGAAATGTCATAGAGTGGGCAGAATTTTACAAATAATTTTGACTACAAGCATTATTTAGAAATTTTTCTTCAAAAATCATAGTACAAGAAGCACATGATTGTGTACAAGAGATCCAAGTTGGATTTACCAATTACCATTCAGATTACATGGCAACTAATATGTATTTATTCCCGAGTTAAAAAGATAGTTTATAGTCAGCTAGTTAAGTGTCTTAAAAAATACTGGTGTTAAAATTGAAATAAAACCCTACAAGTCTATAATATGAAAGACATAGCATCTTAATAAAAGTACAGTAGATTACAGAGAACCGCTTTTATTATAGACTCGCATATTGAATTTAGATGCAAGAGATTGCTAAGCTATCGAAATCATAAACAAGCTAACATCAAAGCCACTCCATCATGGTTTCATCTTTTTTAATGACACATCTCTATTGTCCCATGCAAGCCAATATGATAAAATACCCTCTAAAACCAAACAAATGCATGACAAAAACCAACCCTTACATTCTAAGCTAATTAAATAGGCAATAATCCCGGACCAGCTTTCTCACCTTTCTTTACTTTATAAACCATATATATATTTTTTGCAAACAACATTGCGAACCACATTTATTGAAATCAGATAGCAGAAACTACACCATGCTAAATTAATCCAAAATTTATTTTTCTTTGTGTTAAGTACTAGAATGAAATAAAGGACTAAAGTATAAATTACCAATAAGAGTTGCATAAAATAAATTGTCTAACCACATAAACTTTTATGCTAAATTAATCCAAAATTTCTTTTTCTTCGTGTTAAGTACTAGAATGAAATGAAGGACTAAAGTATAAATTACCAATAAGAGTTGCATAAAATAAATTGTCCAATCACATAAAATTTTATGCTAAATTAATCCAAATTTTCTTTTTCTTCGTGTTAAGTACTAGAATGAAAGGAAGGACTAAAGTATAAATTACCAATAAGAGTTGCATACAATAAATTGTCCAATGACATAAACTTTTATGATAAATAAGAAACTGGCAATAAGTACAGAGATAATTGAACATGAGCTATTACCTGATCAGCAGCAAATAAAATCCAAGCATGGGTTTGAGATGGCACTGCCGGCACCCTCTTCAGTAGTTTTCTCACAACCAACACTAATTGCAACAGAGAATGTGCTACTACAGCAGCTGAAATTCCAACCAGGTACCTAAAACATGCTGTTCAAATTAATAATAAACAACAATCTTGGAATTTAAACCTTGACAAGTGACAATTAGTCTATAGCTCCGCCAAAAGAGGCGGGCCCGGATTCGAATCGACAGTACAGATCTAAACTAAAAAATTGGGCCTTCCCTCTACGGCTCTGCCTAAACTATTCTCGCTCACCTCTCCCAATTCTCTCAAACATCTTTACTCGAGCTCCGACGGGACAAGTCACTGGGCCTTCTATTCATAGATAAAACCAGTCAAAATTTCCCAAAATTATAAACAATTTTTAAACGAATCAGATTAATTACTTGTTATAATTAAATATAAAGAATTAAAATACAAATGCGGGGATAGCTCAGTTGGGAGAGCTTGCGTGTTCGATCCACGCTCACCGCAATTTTTGTGTTTATTATTGTTAAATAATAGTATAGTACGGATTTTTAAAAATAAAAAACTAAATAGCTCGAACTCACCTTCTTTTTCGAAAATATAACCTAAACAGACCCCAAAACACTAATTATAAGTTTATTATGAAACAAGAATCAGCTTATAATTCAACCCTAAAAAAAAAAGAATCAGCTTATAATAAATAGGTGAGGGGATGAAGAACAATTACTCGAGTGATTCCGAAAAGCTCCACTTGGAGTATAGAGGTAAACTGAGGCCGAAAATAGTCAGGTTCCCGTGCTGCTCCGACGACACAATCACTGCAAGTGCCACGAGCGCCATCGCTGCCGCGGCCCCTCTTACCACAGCCGCCGTCGCATCCCACCTCCTCGACTCCTTGAAAACGTCCGACGAGCAATCATGGCGTTGCATTGGTGGCGTTGCGAGGGATTCCCTTAATGTAATCGGCTCAGCTGCCACCGAGGCCTTGCCAGGTGCCGCAACATCTGGCATTTGGATGGCCATTTCAGGTGCGGGGTGGTTTTGTGATTTCTTTACATTTATTGCAGCTAATTCCATGTTCGATCTCTTCTATTCTCTGTAAAATGTGGGTTTTTACTTTTTAGAGATTTTGGGAAGAGAAATGAAGACAGTGAAGAGTGAAGCTCGTTTTGTTGAGCAGCTTTTTAAAAAGTTCTTTTTCGGATAGAGTTTTTGTCCAAGGGGCCTTTTACAAAATTCGATTCAAAGGCTAACCTAAACCGTTTGATCCGAGTCGCACTAACGCTTTAGATTCACGAGGAATGGAGTACGGGGGACACGCGTCGAAATATTGTAACGACCCGTGAAATGTTCTGTTCAGAGAAAAGACAATGCTCCGAAAACTGTGTTTGTCTGGTTTGCCCTTCTTTTCTGGGAATTCTGACTCTCATATTTAGTTAGTTTGCTCATTTTTAAGGACTTGCTACGGTGATATGGGTAGCTAATGGTTTCTCCATTGTTATGGCTTAATATTTGATATTTTAAAATTTTTAATATGTGTTTGTTTGATATTATCTTGTTTCATTCGAGCATATGACTATGTTTAAGAGTTCTGCTACTTGCCTGTCTATCTCCACTTGCGAGGTTCGATTGAGGGTATTATATATTTATTTTTATTTTCGTAGTATTTGCTATAATTATATATGTGAATAAGGTATGTATTTTTATAATTATTGATGATGACAAGATTGTAAAGAGTTGCCTCATTTCTCTTCTCTTTCTTCTTCTTCTTTTTTCTACCGCTCTGAGCAGTGACTGTTTTGAACCGGTTGATTCAGTTCCTAGTTCGGTTTGATTCAGTGTCTTCTCAGTTGAGTGATGACTGTTCCGGTCTGATTTGATTCAGTGTCCTCTTCTTCCTCCTCTTTAAGTAGTGACTGTCCCGATCTGATTTGATTCAGTGCTCTCTTCTTCGTCCTCTTTAAGTGATGACTATCTCGATTCGGTTTGATTCAGTGTTTCTCAGCTGTGAATTTCTCTGGGCCACATCTATTTTAGAAAGAAGAAGACGTTTCGTCCTTAAGGATGGCTTGATACGACATACTTTGCCAGCCATGTAACTCTAAAAATTACTGCTATGTCTACATTTCTAGAGAATAAAATCAGAAGGCCCACCTACTTACTAATCGGACGCGAATAGACCAATTCATATTTTCTGGCCTCATATATCTGTTATTTTCTGACATAACAAATTAGATAATTTTACAAATAACTTAATGTATAGGTTTTCATATTTTTATATTAATCGAAAGAAACCTATGTAATAGATATCTTATATATCATTGGATCAATGCTTTCAATTAAAAAAAAAAAGAAAAAACTACTACTCAATGCACGACTTCTATTGAAGGAAAATTGAAAATGATAAAGGAGCTGGTGAAAATCAGCGTGCGCTTAATACGGTGAGATGTGTCTGGCGCTGAGAAAATCACTCAAATTTCGTGATTCACTAGTCAACTTAATAAATTGAGTACGAGCATACTTCAATTCATATTAAATACAGAAAATTGATAAATAAGAAATTGAAGAAGACTACGACAGTGACGGTACATATAAAATGAACCATTAATTTGATTTACCAAAAATACAAATTGAGTTTGATTGGAATAGGCTTGGAGAATTAAGAGGCCCTATAGAGGCCCAGAGGTCCCATAAAATAGGGCCGGCAATAAGCAACTCACACGCATTATGTTATTTTTATTTTTAACATCGGCGATTAACCCACCATACAGTTGTGACTTGTGATGGGCCAAATCTGACATGTTAAAGATAAAAAATGCAACGAGGTTTACCACCAAGACAAACTATCTCCGTTTTATGGGTTAACTAACTCTCTGCAGTCTGCATTAATAAAATGACTACTAAATACCTTAATTCAGGATCAGTAATTCTTTCATCTTCAGTTTTTCCAAAATGAAGAGAGATATTCTTTAAGTTGAACAAATGCAGTCACGCCATTTAAACACCATTAATATTCAACACTTGAACAAAGAGCAATTTAGCCACTTTACCTAAATAAAAAGATGGGATGGATTACAAGTTCAGAAGTAGTAGGCTGCCATATCATATCGCTTTTATTCTTTTATAATATTTGCTCGTGTATACCACATATTCAAGATTAAAAAAAAAAAAAAAAAAAAATCTGTTTGACCAATATCATGAGAAAGTAAAAAAAAAAAAAAAAGATTAAAAAATAATTTATAAATAATTTTTCTTACCATCTCACTTTATATTAAATTAATTCAAAATTTATAAATTTTACGTATACACACATTATTTGTGAATTAAATTGATTTTAACGATTTAAATTGTTTGTGAATTAAAGCTACTACGATAAATTTTGTAGCGGACTCATCAATTCACGAGTTCGGATATCCTAAAGTAACTGAATTTTTGAGTTTAGATCCAGATTGTCAGATTAATTGGCCCATCAAATTTAAAAGTCTATGTGTGCTCTACCTTAAACTGGATTGGTTCGAATATGAATCGAATGGTCTTGATCTAAACTTAAAAAATTGGGTTCCTTTAGGGATCTGGACCGCCAGTTCACTGTATAGAATAGAATCAGCGATATTAGAATGGATAAATATTTTGGTCCCGAGCCATCATACTTGAGCACGTCTCCTATGTAATTTAACAAAATGAACTTTTCAATGTTGTTTATAGAGTTTTGAAGTATTATTAATGAGGTTTATACGCTTTATTCTAGAGATTTGGAGTGTTATTAATGAGGTTTATAAGTTTGTACATGAGGTTTATATGAAATATTTGAAGGCTTGTAAACAGAGGTTTAAATTGTTTTGAAAAAAAATAAAAAAACTGAAAGTCACATAGATTTAAAGTGGTAAAAAAATGACGACACAAATATAACTCAAAAGTTATTATTTATGAATCTCATTTGAAAGAATAAAAACGTTTATATTTTTAGATTCACAATATTAATCACAGATTGTCGAAAAATTTGATGAGAATGATCAGAGGGGAAAAAAAAGGTGGGTGAATTTTTTTTTTGACTTGAAGACAAAAATAATTAATTAAGAGGTAAAACTATTCAGATTTAAGATTTTAAATGATTTTAGATAGAGCTTTTTTAGTTCATTATAAATGTTATAAACACAATTTCAAATGCTTAAATATAAATGCTGAAAATAAAAGTTAAACATCAAGTAATTGAGAGTCATGCTCGGAGATTTATTTGAGATCAATTATGAGGCTCTATTAAAATAACAGAGAACATTAATTGTGGTTTGAGTTTCCAATGCATGCGCAGTAGCATATACCTAGTAGTGAGGACAGCTTGACAGCTGGCCCTGGGCCCTGAGCATATATTTGATGGATCCAAACTTAAAAAAGTAACCAGTTTAGAAAAGAACACGAGCCTAACCAAAGACCAAAGACCAAAGTTATTGTTAAATTTTGCCCATTATTCATATTATTCATATACCGAGTAAACCCAGCTGAAACACGAAATCACATATTGACTTTATATACCTAGCAGTTCCGAACTTTTCCTCAGAAAAACATAAACAACATATATAAACACCAATAATAACCATTAAGAAATCAGCTAGGCTAGCTAGCTCTAGATCTTGACTCCTAATTAATTAAGACACACCAATATTAATGGACGCCCCTATATGGCTATATTAAATTTGTTTCCTTCTCCGGACACTTAGAAAAGATACTATATAGCATATGCACGGACAACAACAATCCTTATCAATTTGTCACTATATATATATATATATATATATATATATAATATTTAAGGCTTCCACATACTCAATTTATATATATAACGATACATGCATACGTATCAGCACCTTGGATCTCATCTCACTCTAATCATAAATCAGTGATATATCATATATATCAGTGATCACTGATGATCAGCGCTTCCTCCAATCTTCTTGCAACGCCACGTGTCATGCTCTCAAAGAATAAGGCAAATGCCTTCTCCGACCATCCCTTCACCGGATCCGCCTGAAATGACCATTTGATCGAGCATCCTGACGGGTCCGACTCAACCTGGAGTGTAGCCTTGTACCGGCTGAACCCTTTGTTTGTCTCAACAATCTCATAAGAATAAGACCGGTTAACCCGGTCATACTCAACTAGTCGCTCCTTGGCCCAACCAACTGGCTCAGTCGGGTTTGCCTTGTTAACTGATCCGGCACAGTACCGGATGCAGCCAGGCACATTGTTTGAGCCCTCGAGGATGTGACACGTGGAGAGGGATCTGATCCACTTGTGCAGACTACAAAAGTCGCCAAGGAGCAACCATGCTTGGTCCGGTGTAGGACCCACAACCTTAGCCGTTGCCTTGCCTTGCCACCTGGTCTCTGTAAGCAATTTATCCATGTTTTGGAGATAGAGAGAGGATATATAATTAGAGACAATTAATATATAGTTGCTAGAGAAGGTAGATTTGTTTTGGTGACAATTAACACTAGCTACATTGGTGTGATGCTCTGGTAATAAACAATTAGATAATGACTATGCATGTGTAACGCGCCAACAAATTAATTGGCTGGATCTGCACTCTATTATCTCATATAAGAATAAGACAGCTAGCAGTAGAGTCGTATCGAAAGTAGCAGGTTAATAGTAGTGCTAAAATGAGAAGAGGTCAATAGTAGATAACAGATGTCTAAAGCTCATTGAAAGTAGTAGTTGATGAGCTTTAGGCCTAATCTGATGTGACCCAAAACAAAAGATAATTAATAGTAAAGAAGACATCTTGCAGCTGTTTGAATCCAGAGTGGCCCATAACAGGAGAGATGGAATGGCCATTGGGCATTGGCCAACCCAACAGACTAACAGATCGAGGATCACAAGTAACTCAAATTTTGAGTTTAGATCGGGATCAATCCAGTCCCAGATGGCCAGATGGAATGAATGTGCTCTTTAATATCTGTGCCAAAACAGATCTGACGGCTTCATGCAGTGCACTAACCATATATAAGCAACGATCTTTTAATTATTTCTGTATTACCTGCATGCGCTTCATGAAACCAAAACTACTCTGTTAAAATCTTTAATTACCCTCCCGATTCCCGGTTCAACCAAAACATATATAGAAACCTTTGAACTTGAACTTAATTGGAAGGGTATTTTCCACTTAGTGCTATAAACGGCGTGCATGAAGCACTCACATATCTGATTAATTAATTAGTCACATTCGATCTCGGCCGGGGAGCTTGAACCCCGTATGATTTTTAAGTCATCTTAATTTTCTCAGCACCTCAGCTATTAGCTAGGTTGCTTCAAAATTTAATTACACGAATTATATCATATTTCTAAGAGAGAGGATATGGTACTATGAATTAATTATATTTTTATTTTTAAAGTTCAAATAGTTGATCTGAATCTACTTAACATGATCTCCATATTAAAATGTACTTGTCGACTAAATTTTATATTTTTTTACAACTTTTATACTATTTTTATAAATAGTAGAAAACCACTACTTTTGAATGATCTAAAAAAAAAAAAAAAAAAAAAAGTAAAATCACTACGTACCTTTGTATAATTAATGTTGAAAAATATAGTTATTATATGAAAATCTACACGAGGACAACGCTCATAATAAAAACACCATGCACAACTCTAACTATAACGATCTATCTATCCAAGTTTAACAATAATTAGTTAGTTGAACTTTTATGATTATTGAACAATTCAACTTTTAAACCCCAAATGGTTCTAGTATATATAATCAAACTATACAATTTTAAACACTAGACAATTAAAGTTTTGAACCCCAAACGGTTCAAGTATAAATATGAAACTATACAATTTTAAACACTAAACAATTCAAGTTTTAAACCCCAAACGGTTCAAGTACAAATATGAAACTATACAATTTTAAACACTGGACAATTCAAGTTTAAACACTAGACAATTAATTAAAGTATAAACACCTTTTTTTTTTTTGAATAAAGTGGGAGTCACCCACCTGTTTCATTAACTGAAACAAATATTAGTTCTTACAAAAGCAATGGATAAAATATAACCAAAAATAGAACATGCCCATAAGAGATCTAAGAGATCATCTTAGGTACCTAATCAGCAAGTAAGAAAGTAACATATTAGGAAATCCTGACTAATAGGGAGCAAGACAAAACACCTGACCGAGCAAATAATTTAAAGGGGGAATTTCCGGTGTGCCTATTCAAATTTTCAAAATAACCAATTTCCTCATAAATACATCATAATATTCAATATCCCCATCTAAATTTAACTTTCTTTCTTCTATCTCTTTTCATTTTCCCATGAATTTATTGAATTTTAATAAAAGGGGTATATTGGTCAATATATTTTTTTAAATAATTAAATAAAAGTTAAAATAAATAAAAGGGGATAGAAGAAAGAAAGTTGAATTTAGATGGAGATATTGGATATTATGATGTATTCATGGGGAAATTGGCTATTCTCAAAATTTGAATGAGTACACCAGAAATTTTTCCTAATTTAAATAATGGATAATTTAAACACCTGATAGTATTATTAGTATAAAGTCCGACTATTTCATTTTAAACATAACACAATTCAAATTTAAACACTCGATAACTAAACTAGTATAACACCTTACTATTTAATTTTAAACATCAGACAATCAAAATTTTATACACTAGATAATTCAAATGTAAGTATTTGGTATGGTCAAGTGTTATTTGGACGGTTAATTATACTTTAACAGTGTCACTATTAATATGTACAATATTGAGAGTGTTGATATAATTAAATAACTTTGCATTACAAGTGTGGTGTAGGGGGTGCTTTGGTGCAGATATCATTATTAATTATTATAAATGATAATTAGTTAGGAGGAACTTTTTTTTTTCTTTTCCAATGAAATTTTGAAAAAAGAAACTGGACCAATTAAGTTATCTCTTCAATCGGATGGAAGGTTCCTTTCAAAATTGTGCTGGTTTTCTTAGCTGTTTCCTACTTTGAAAGGCATTAATCAGGCCAAACGAAACCTCATACTGAATAATTCAAACTTTATAAAGCAAAGATAAAGAACAGCTTATTATTCAATTTAAATTTAAAAGTGTGGAAAGCTGAAAGTGAGCTAAACTTTCGGTACTAAGTAGCTGTTTGGAGGAGCGAACTTGGTGCTACCTGTAAATTGAGTTGGTGCTTTTATTTAAACAAATTTGGTCGTTTGATTTTTTTGGAGAGGTGACTGATCCACCGTCGACTTGCGATAACAAGCATGGTTCTTAAATGCAGCAAGTCCACCTGCTTGCATGTTTAATTTCGGTAAAACAGGCAGCACCAAATTAAGTATTTTTATATGTTCAGAACATGGAAGAACGTTACTAGGGATAAGTCTTGCGACAGGAAAATTCCAGTGAAATATTTCTATAATATATGGTCCGTTTGGATGCACTTTAGAATAACTAGAATAACTATTATTTGAGAATGATGCTAACTCAAAGCTCTTTGAAATAGCTAAAAATAATTTGGATGCACTCTTTGGAATACCTATTGAGAATAGTTACTATTGAAGAGCCCATTCACGCTATTCCAAGTATATGTTGGGTTAACAGAACAAAGTTATTATGACTATTCCGAATAGTGTTTGATGTTGTTTGGATGAACTCTAGAATATAATAGCACTGCTATTCAAAAATAGTGCTATTCTCAGTACATCCAAACATACCCTTATATGGTCCGACAGCGATGGAGCCCGTATAATTAATAGGATGGACAAAATTTTTGAATGATACATCATTTTATAATTATTTTGATATGAAGTATTCTTTTTATAATTTTTTGAGAAATATGTTGAAGGAAAATGTATTTTTATAGTGTATATATCAATAATACATCTCCTACTTGCTTCAAAAGGAATTCAAATCTAGTGAATTAATATAATTTTTGAGTTTTAGATTGGGACCGTCTAATTTGAATCTGTGACAATTTATCTGAAGTAGAGCGTACACATTCTGAGCAACGGATTTGAATCTTGAGACAATCTTGAGCAACAAATTCGAATCAGATGATCTCGATACAAAACCCAAAAGTTGGGTTACTTTAGGGGATCCGGACCCCTTCAAAAGAACGTATGAAATTTTGGATTGTGTATATTAACTAGGATTAATTTTCAAAGTGGCTTGCAAAAAGGGTGTTGCAGAATAATAAGATTCAAAGTGTCGAATGGTATTCTTGCATTATTTTTTTTTTACTAACCTCCCATACTAATTTTTTTTTTCTCTTACCTTTTAGTTTTTTTTTCTTAAATTAATGCTAGTAATTAATATTTTATGGTGTTTATTGATTTGACTATTTATCCTTGAGAATATGAATGTTAATGATGAAATCACATGAAAATGAATGGCATATATGCATGGGAAGCTAGAATGGAAAAAAAAAAGTGACGTGCTGAGTTGTGATAATTTGTTTTTTAAGATGATCACAGTGTACGAATGGTCATTGCGATGTGAGTTACGCTGTGTCTAAATGTGTTGTTTCTAAATATGACTTTTGTGATTTGCGTGATCATTTGATCATAATTTAGATTAGTTCATTCAAGATTTGATATTTGATCAAGATCTAATGATCTTAATTACACTTGACTCGCGTGACCATATCCTGTGCCGTGATGTGTCAAATTTTTTAAAGATGGACATAGCACATGAATGATCATAACATGAGATATGCGAGTCATGACACATAACCGACACACATGCCATGACGTTCTGTACCATAACCGTGATGTTCTGAGCAAGAACCGGCTCTACCGTGCCATTTTTTCCACTCTATGGGAAACGCCATATAACAAAAGTTTTAAGAGGAAATTAATTCCGGTAATTAATGTTTTATTGATTTGACCTTGAGCACATCAATAACGTTAATTAATGATGAAATCACATGAAAAGGAATTGTATATATGGCAAACACCACACCAAAAAATTTAGGAGGAACACTACCATAACGAGACTCTATATAAAAAGACACCTGACTATATTCTAAACTAATATTTAACCAAGTATCTATATATTTAAAATTCCAAAATCACTTCATGAGGTCTGGGTTCTCTGTTTTTTGTTTTGTTTAACATATACCAAAAGGAAAATTACAAACTACATAAAAAGAAGAAAAAAGCCCCAGCTCTAAACCAAAAAGAACCACTATTAAACTCTGAATTTAACTAAGCATTGTACTTGTTAGCATAAAGAATTTTGTCTCTAATAGGAAGACAATATATTGAAGAAGCATGCCAGCTCTATCCTTGAAGTAACCGGGTTTGAACTTTTGATGAATGCCTCATTTTTTGTCCTTTAATTTGTAGACATTATGATTGCCTAATACTGCAGACAGTGTGTTAAAGGTCTTTTAGAAAGTTTAAGCCTAATTAGTCAACAGAATTAATCATTAATTACCAGCAGTAATTCCACTATGTCATATCATCTCATTATGCTACTTTGCTTTTCTTAAATAGACCTGCAAATTTTAACAGAGAGTTTGTATCCTCTCAGGTATTGCAGAGGATTATCCTCACTGTACAGTTTGCGATTAAATCTCAACCAGTTTGAAATTTGGGTTATCATAGGAGACAGTATTATTGAGCTTTGAGATTCATGCCAAATTATAAAGAACGATTCAGATCTAGTAATTGTAAAAGATTCCCTTATCAGGTACTGGAGTGGATGTGAATTCTCCTTTCATTATCTTGATTTTATAAAATTTGGATAACGTGTAGTGTATTTCTGGAAAATTAAACTCGCTATCTTTCTCTCACACACAATTATTCATCAATCTCTTTGAAACTATTACCATTTCTATAATTGCGTTTTAATTTATTATTTTAATATACTTTTTTACATTTTTAATTATAATTTATTATTTTACATCTTTGAAATTAGCACTTAAAACCTGTTGTAAATAATGATGTGATACTTTAATTATTAATTGACAAGATTGCCAAATTAACAATTGCTCCATGACCCTCCAATTAATTAAACTTACATTAACCACATTATTATTTCTTGCTAGTGAAATAGAGATATATCTGATTGATTAACCCATTGATCATCATTATTTTGAATCCATTGAGCAATTTCTTAATCCTTAATTACTTAAATTATCTAATTTGAAATTTGAAATTTGATCAATTTTTATCAGGGTTTTACCTTTAAAGCTTTGGACCATATATATCTCTCCTCTATATTATGCACCTTAAATTACTTTGGATGACAGAAAGTCGTACGGCTGGGATTTATCCAACAGAATTCGGATATGAATCTAGGTCATTTAAACAAATAATCTGACTTATTTTGATTAAATACACTATTTTTCTGTGTAGGAGTCTAAATTTAGTGAAACTTATACCCGCCACACGTATCGTCACATAATTGTTTTCACTGATCCATTAAAAAAGAATTTCTCCCAGCGAGCCGTCCCCTCCCCAACCCTTTCTTCCCAAAAAAAAAACCTAATTGGAGAAAAGGAGAGAGAGAGAGATGGAGAGATTTGTAAATTTTTTTGCCGGAGATCAGAGGCGCCTCTTCCAGTCCCCCTCGATCGATCTGTTTTTCAACCAATGCCGCCACCCCGACCTCTCCAATTCTCACTACCAAACCCTAGGTTTTGCCCTGACCTAGGGTTTTACATCTCTGTATCGATACCAGTAGCGAGAAGTAGAGCGAAAGGGAAGAAACACAGTATGAGGTAGAAGCGTGATAGCATCACGCGGACTCTTCGGGTGGTCGCCGCCTCAGGTTCAGCCTTGGACACCGGTGTTAGAAGTGTCAGAACCACCGGAATCGCCTTCGTCCTATCTTGCCCCTATGGCGTACGGGGGCACCGCTGCCCTGGCTTCTCCTTCAACCCCTTAACGCACAAAAAGCGATCGACCACCGATCCCTGCACCTGGATTTGCATCGATGCTGTTATAGGTGCCTCCTCCATGGAGATAACCAAGGTACGTGTTATATTTTGTTCTCTTATTTTTTTATATTTTGAGAACTTGAATTTTCCAAATTTTTTTTTTTTAGCTTTTTGTGCAGAATCCTCAATACAATTCTGGAACAACATTTCACTTGAGTTGCCTCTGATATTGAGGATCTGTATGAGTCAGTGTCAAGATCTTGGGGCGTGGGACCCACTGGTAAAGCTCTCGAGGATGAACATGCATCTGCTGGGGTCCCATATGTTAACAATTGAATCTGTTTTCATCATTTATATGTTCATTTCTAACCATCAATAGCTTCTGTATATATAATTGTAGCATGAATTTAAATTTATTGAGAATTAAGAGTTAGAGTTGAGCCATTGAATTTGAAATTTTGTGAAACTACCTTTGAATTAATGGTTAGGATTAAAAGAATACTATTGCATTGCTTGTCGGGGTGTCTTACTGTGACTGTCAAAAGGAGCAATAATTTGAAATTCTCCTTGACTTACTTTCAAGCTATGCTGGTATTAACTACATGTTATACGTGTCACTACCGGCATACCATCGTCATAATTCAGTTCATTTTTTCTTTCAGATACTTTCCATGAAGGCAAAAGGAGGGGTGACTTTTATAATTTGTTAGATTGAATCAAAACTCTTTATTTGTTTAGAGCATTTGGTTGCTTTTCATTATGCTGTACAGGTGCTCTGTTGTACCATACATGCCATCCCCACCTGCTCGCAATTTAATGTGATATACCAGCTTTATTTGTGCTAGACTAACCTTCTACTGGTAAATGAGTAAATTTTCCTTGATCTTAGGTTTACATTTTAATTTTTTTTATTTGGCTTTAGTACAAAAAATATACAGAAGAGTCACAGTGTGTTGGGATTTGGCATCTTACCACTATTCTTTTTTCAAATATTGTTTCTATTTGTAATATTGTTTAGGGAGTTGGTGTGTTTGATTTATGGGAGTTTTTTCCCCAAAGAAGCTTAGAGCAGTGCTTCTTGGTGTAGAGAAAGAAAGGAAAGAAGAAGAATAAATCCAATCCAAATTCACATTAAAATCAGAAATTGGTTACAGGAGTAAGCTCTACACCACACCACGTTAAAATTAGAAATCGGTCCAGATTAATTATTCCTTCCTAAGGGCTACAGCTATGTAAATTCTTCCTTCCTAAGGGCTTCTATGTAAATTGTAAATTTGGGGGTGAGTGTATCAGGTTTTCTGGTACAAAGGGTCCCTGATACACTACAAAGGGCTTACATGTAAATATTCCTTCCAAAAGGGCTTCCATGTAAATTGATTAATTATTTGTAAATTGTTTTATCTTATAGTTAAGGTAAAGAGCAAGAAATCCTACATCAATTCATACATGAGGAGGGATCGGATTACACCACTATTTTGGTGACATGGTGTGACAATGTCCATTTTTGAAATTTCAAAATCCAAATAGTCGATCCAAACCGTTCAATATGATGAATATATTAAGAGTAACTTGGAAATCAAATTTTACATTTTTCTGAATTTTTTTACTATTTATTAAGTATTTAACAAAATCGCTATATTCAGACCGTTGAATTTTTGAACTCCTCTAAATAAACCAAAAAAAAATTCAGAAAAATGTAAAATTTGATCTGTAAGCACATTTTAACATATCCATCAAGTTGAACGGTTTGGATCAACTGTTTGGACTTTGAAAATGAACGGTGTTATTCCATGTCACCAAAAAATGGTGTCATTTGATCCCTCCTCTTCATACATTTCTTATTTATGGCTTGTTTTATTTTAAAAAGTTAGTAGTAGGCAGTATCAGAACCATGTTATAGGATTTAATAATGGCTTGTTTCAATTTGAAATGAAGGTTAGAGCAAGGGATTCAACAGCATATTATAGTTGCAACGACCATTTTGTGGTGGTTGACAAGAATGTTGAGTATGGCATCAGTGCATCTGTCTCTACTAAAAAATACAATTTTACCCAGTTGGATTTGAGAAATCGGGTAGGCTCTTCTGTTGCAAATTGACCTTTATTTTGTCAGGTAAGTTTCATATTCTCATTCTCACTTCTTACTTTTTTTACCGGTAACCATAATAGAGGTACTTGAACTTTTAATTTCTACCACAAATAATTTTAATCTATCTTAAGTTTATCAACATGAGAGTGGTTTATCTTTATTTCCTTTACTATTCATGAGTGGTTTATCTTTATTTCCTTGATAGTGGTATGCTTGTACATTGTCTCTCCCACCATCCGTACCTTGGGCCTCATCGTGGATTGCTGGTGTCGTATGGGTCGAGCAGATCTTCCATTTTGTGTGCTTGGTCAGTCCTCGAGAGAAGGATATTGTGTTGATACCATCATGTTCGGCTCGCTGATCAAGGGGCTCTGTGCATTGAAGCAGATTGGGCTTGCTGGTAAGGTGTTTGCTAAAATGATATTGATCAAAACTTTCTCAAATAGTGTATTGTATTATGAAAAAGAAGTGTAATTAAGTTTTCATAACATTTATATCCTTGCTATTATTTGGGAAAAAAAATTAGTGTTAGTGTTTACAGATCCATGGCAAGCAAAGAACTTGAATTATCAAATAAGAGCAATATAAATTAATTGGTGAATGATATATATACCTATAACGCCTATGTTTGGTTGTAGTATTAATAAAGAATAAGAGGGTAACTCACAATGGTTATTTATGAAAATTCCCATGAACTTCAATATACTTTTTGTACTATTTAATGATAATACCAAGGACAATTAATTTCATATTATTGGAATTTTAAATCACTTGATATATGTTAAATACACATCAAATTTCATTTGAATTAAACTGGCATAGAATATTTTAAAAACTATCAGATCTTGAAATTTCAATAATAGACGTAATGTCAGATCTCGAAAAACTATCAAATCTTGAAATAGTCTGATAGCAGAAACCAATAACTACATTTATCATGCATCAAGATATGGTAAAACATGTTTTGAAAATTTGTATTATTTCTTATAATATACATCCGTTGCAACGCACGGGTACGATACTAGTATATATATATATATATATATATATATGGGTTGTTTAAGTGCGCTTCGGCGTTGTTCTTTTTATTTTTTATTTTTTACAATCGATCGTTTGACTGATTGGAAAGGCATACAAGATAATAAAGTTACAACCTTTGTTCGTATTGAGCAAAACCTTTTCGTACAAACCTCTTTATTCTTTCTTAAGCTTTTCTTTGCTTTTTGCTACTTTGAAAAGGAAAATACACTGTACACTTATTTACTATATACTAAAAAGAAATTTGACATATCTTTCCGTGTTTCACGTGGTTCGTCTATATGATATTAGATATCACAGAGGATGCGAATTCAGGGGGGTGGGGTGTGTGTGTGTGTGTGTGTGTGTGTGTGGAGGGGGTCGTTGGTATATTTAGCTTTAAAGAAGGCTAATTGAGCCAGATAGCCAGTAGGACTTGGATCCCCCGTGCCTTTTTTCCCTTTCATCTTTCCATATCGTAAAGAAATCTGCTTTACTTTTTTCTGATGCTAAAAAAAAATTGGTTGCTAGTGGCCTTAGAAAGCAACTTCAATTCTCTAAGTTGGATGCTTAGTAGGATATTCCAAATGGAGCCCATCTATATTATCTATATATATTATCTATATTGAGCTGATGATCGTGCATTTCGAATTTTAGATAGACTAAAATATAATCAGATGAAAATAATTTATCTGATAAAATCCGATATTTAATTTGACTCGAGTCTGACAGAATTTAAAAATTATATAATCTGAGTTCGTCCCAATACATTATTTTAACCCAAATCAATTTTTCTAAATTATAATTTTAATAATGAGATAATGTTAGTAGTTCAATCAATTGAGATTATTTTCTACATTAACATCTAATATTGAGATAACTTTTGCGTAACTTTAACTGAATGTTAGTAGAGGAGAGAGAGATACCCTTTCTAACTCCTTAATTTTTAAAGCTTCACTTCTCTTAGTCTATTTTATCGCTCTTGGTAGTTCCAATATTAATCATCAATATAGTTACAAAAATGATCTCTTACATTAATTTGTCTCATTCACTATATTTCTAAATGACTTTTTTTTTCCCACTAATTAAATTATGATTAGTATTGTTTTTTCACCCCAAAATAATCATTAGTTGTACTTTTTGTTCTCCATTATAAAATATCAACAAAGTTTAAATAAGTGCACCACAGTTTGCTTCCTTTAGCGTTCTGTGGTTATATACTATATTATCTAAATGAATGTGATTATGTGAACTTTAATAAAAGGGCACATCAATGTGTTATGTGGGTCAGTGGATTTGGTTACAGTTCAACTTTGGTGAAAGAAGGCAAGAGGCTAGGTAGAGTTAAAAAAGGAGGCCCATAGAAAAAGAATTCAAAACCTTGTAACATCATACATGGATCCATGTTACAAGCAATGACATTATGACAGAAGGGTCCTACCCTTCATTGACTTGTATAAGTATGTGTCATAAGGAATTTGTAACAGAGAATCCCGCCTCACAGGCGGAGGTGGGAAACGTGTTTAATGTTTGCTAATGTTTGCTAATATTTTTTTTTTTTTACCAAATTAATTCATAAATTTTATATGTGAACACTTCATTTTAAAGTTGACACTCTAAGAAAAGTTGGTAAGCTTAAGAACACTCTTCTACTCTGTATAACGTGGAAGTGTTTTGTTAATACTCTGTTCGGTCTCACTTGGCAGTCCCTGTCAAGTTTCCAAAAAAAAAAAAAAAAAAAAATACTCTGTTCAGTCAATGTAATTATGTATATCTTTTTGTATATAACTTTTGTGCATTCAAGAGTGGATTATTCGGGTCCTAAATTGATTCACTTAGGCCACCTCTACCAAACATCAAGCATGCACCAAAGATGACAAATGACAAGTACTTTCTTTTTTCTTGAAAATTATTGAAAGGACACTTAAAGCTCTTACAATCAAATAATTATGCATCTAGTGAAAGTGGTTATAATCGGTCTGCCACTTTTTTATTTTATTTTATTTTATATACGTATCAACGTTTCTTAGAAACCTCAACCTCCTTTGTCACACCCTATATATAGAGAGAGAGGGAGAGGCATAGAGCTTATAAGTTATAACTAGCCTCTTCAAGCTGAGGGTATATATAAAAATCAATTCCATCCAACTTCTCCTGCCAAAGGCTGAGCGCCACGGGTGCTCATAAGAAGGAAGACATGGAGAAATCACCAAGTGGTCAAAAGAGAAAATTGCATGGAATGTTCATGTTCGCTGATTGGATCGATGTACTTTTAATGATTTTAGGCACAATCGGAGCAGTCGGTGATGGTTGTTCGACAAATTGCCTCCTGCTCTTTGCCAGTGAATTAATAAATTCCATAGGTAATGCGAATGCAACCGGAAATAATGCACATTTCATGAAAGAGGTTGAAAAGGTTAGTGCGAAAGAACTTTTGAACTTTTGCTTCAAAGTTTCTTTTAATGTTGATTAATTTCATCTAATTTGGTGATATATTTTTTTTCTAAATATTCGCAGACTTGCTTATACTTTGTCTATCTAGGAATTGCAGTCTTGGTGGTGGCATTTATGGGTAATTCCGATAGCTCTAAAACTTTCTACATCAATATATAATTCATTGTGAAACTTAATTTTTTTTTTTTCAATGATATTATATGGTATTGATCACAACTGAAGGGATATATACTTATTTAACACAAAGTGCAAAGTGCTATTGACAAAGTTTCATTTTTTTATATATACTTGCAAAATCCCAGTGGGATATTCTTGTACAGAAAGTAGAAAACATGTTAAGCATGTATTTTGGTTGTTCTTGCAGAGGGGTATTGTTGGAGTAGAACAAGTGAGAGGCAGGTGCTAAGGATTAGGTACATGTATTTGGAGGCTATTCTAAGGCAAGAGGTGGGATTCTTTGACTCACAAGAGGCTACTACTACTGAGATCATTGAAAGCATCTCCAAAGACACTTCTCTCATTCAAGAGGTCCTTAGTGAGAAGGTATATCATCTCTATCTGTTTCTTTTTTCTTCTTCTTAATTTTAGGAATAAGTGTTTTGTTTTCTTTCAATTATTTTTACTTACTTAGGATCAGATAGAAGTTTGTGCTGCTGCACTTAAGATAGGATAAAAATTGGTGCTTATCTTTAATCTGAGCCAGCATATTTTTATGACAAGACATATAAGATTTATTTATCTTTTAATGATATTACGAGGGAATCTCACCTGACTTTTTTTTGAAGTAGTCAAATGTAAGTTGGTACTAACTAAGATGCCAACATGTGCTAATTAAAGAAAGACATGGAACTTTGCCAATATGCTATTTTTGTGGAAATTTACTCGATTCTGCAGCTGGAACAAACTTTTTGGTTGCTTATTTATATTTGTAATATTAATTGTTCTTTATAGAAGCATAGAATCATTGGGTCTGATATTGTTCTACGTATGGAATCATATAGGAGATAAATACTTCCTCCACGTTACTGACAAATTAAGTTGGAACGGAATATGCTAAAGGAAAGTTGAAGAAAATAAAAACATCTGATTCAAAATTAGGAAATAGAATATATATATCTCCATAGATAAAAAGGCTTCCAACAATTTGCTCTGGGAATCTGTTTATGTTTTGTTTTGCTGTCATTGCAAGACCTCATTTTATATATAGCAGTTTTCTGACAGCAATGAAGTGGTTTTCCAACAACTCTTTTACTTTTATTTGAGGAGTATTAATTTAAATATTTTCAAAATTTTAGCTATGAAACATAACCACAATACTAGGTCACTACATTAAAATTGTATTACCCTTGTATAAGATATTTCCTCTATTTCTATCCACTTAATTATTCTCATTAATGTGCTTTCACAGAGAAGTTTGACTTCTTTCCTAATTTCCATTTTCTTTTTTTTTTTTAAAGAAAAAAAAATAAAGTTTTCAATAATGTACAATTTACAGTTTGGCCCCGAGAACTCCAGGAATTTATAATCTCAATATTCAACAGGTTCCTCTGTTTCTGATGCACTCATCAATGTTCATATCTGGCCTAATCTTCTCCGCCTATTTTTCGTGGCGCCTCTCCTTAGTCGCATTCCCTTTAGTAATTCTTCTCATAATCCCTGGCCTCATATATGGAAAGTACCTCCTCTACCTCTCCCATAAAGCCCGTGCTGAGTACTCAATAGCAAATTCCTTAGTACAGCAAGCACTTGGATCAATCAAGACTGTCTATTCATTTACTGCTGAAAGTCGGATCGTGGAGCGCTATGCTGCAGTGCTGGATAGAACAACAAAAATGGGGATCAAGCAAGGGATTGCCAAGGGTGCTGCAGTTGGTTGTATTGGCTTGAGTTTTGCGATATGGGGTTTTCTTGCATGGTACGGGAGCAGGCTTGTGATGTACCATGGCGAAAGTGGAGGGAGGATCTACGCGGCTGGAATTTCATTTGTGTTAGGAGGCCTGTAAGTATTTTTCTTTTCTTATGTTTCATTTAATTAAATTATCTTTTGAGTGGCAAACTAAATAATAATAATTACATCTGAGTAATGTCCTTTATTAAAACTTTAATTAACTGGTTCATATTTTAGAATTATTGTTACTTCTTGTTTTGAAAAATAAATGAAGCAGGCTCTAGTTGAGCATGAAACTATATTAGTAATATTATATGTTACTTATCAAATGGATGAATAAATATTTATTTAAAGAGTGAAGTTACACACATTTGGTATTAAATTGGCTAAATGGCTTAAGTTGGTAGTTAGTACTGAGTTATCTGAAATACAGTAGTTGATACTGAGTTGTATCGTTCTAGCAGTCAAGCATCTGTTTTGTCATGCCATTGCAGTGGTATCATTGTATGGAATAGAATATTATTGAGATTAAATTACTATTATAATTTGTACATTTTACAAAGACTATGATCATAGGTTCAAGGTTTAATGCAGACAAAAGTATAAGAAATAATTGAGGAGACAAAGGAGTATATAATTCTAATGATGCATCACAATATTCCTAGCTACCAAATGCTGTGAAACCGTCTTCAACTTGCTATTTCTTTTTTCTTGTAACAGTGAAGTCATCAAGTCAAGTTATAATATCCAGTACTTAAACCATATTTTATCCTATGGAATATTTTTAGCTTTAATTATTGGAGTGCAGATCACGCTACATATATATACAACAGAACAATTTAAGGCCATAGACTTATTTTTAAATTAATTCCATAATATGTAACACGTTTAGTCAGAATATATATATTTAAGTTGAAGCAAGCGTGATTTACATTCCAAGAGTATTATTTTATTTATAAGTTCATAATATCTACTTAATTATAATGTGTCTCTTTAAGAAAAAATATATGTCAAAGAGCCTGATCAAACCTTTGTTACAAAATCATAGAAGTCAAATTTGGCCTCTCTCGATTTATGATCTCATGACAATACTTTCATTTCCCTGCTTTTTTAGGGTAAGGTGGAAAGTTGCCATCTTACAATTTCATTGATTAAAGAAAAAAAATATTTACAGCTCAGTGAATCCTCGTTACATATTGTATAATAAAAGCTCTTCTAAGACCCTATCCTCCTTAATATGTGCAATACCCTTTAGTCACTAAATAGGGAACTTTTTTATATAATTAACTTTCAATTAAAAGACAAACATATCTGTTAGTCCTAAATTCTACATTGATCTCAAACAGGTCCCTCGGAACAGCAATCCCTGAAGTAAAACACTTCACTGAAGCATCAGTATCCGCAACCCTCATTCTGAACCGTATCAACCGTGCCCCACAAATTAACACGGATGACCCGACCGGGCTGAGATTGGATCAAATCCGTGGCGAAATCGAATTCAATTCAATCCGGTTTACATACCCATCTCGACCCGAATCGATAATTCTAAAAGACTTTTCCCTCCATGTATCCGCCGGTCAAACTGTAGCCTTGGTGGGGTCCAGTGGCAGTGGCAAATCCACGGTTATATCTTTGGTTCAACGCTTTTATGATGTGAATGAAGGGATTGTCAAAATTGACGGTTATGATATAAAGAGGTTGCAATTGAGATGGATAAGAGAAAAGATGGGGCTAGTGAGCCAAGAACACGCGCTTTTTGGCACGTCTATAAAAGAAAATATTTTGTTCGGCAATCCTGAAGCAACTGTTGAAGAAATGTATGCGGCCGCAATGACAGCCAATGCACACAACTTCATAGAGCAGCTTCCAGAAGGATATGAGACTAAGGTGAGGGGTTTTGTACATTATAGAATTTTTTATGTGGAATATGAATATATAATGGTACAAATAAGGTCAATTATGATAACTTGTATAAACACTTCATTTAAATGAATCTACTCTTCCATTTAATTGCTGCTATGTTTATAACTTTATATGTACAGTATGTTCTGAGCAATGTTAAAATATTCTTGGTATCTAGCTTAATTATAGCATTGAACTTTTTCAAACTTCGTACCGATCTACACTTGGCAATGGTAATTAATGTGAGATTTCATAGGTTATATTTTACTATTAATATAATTATGGTTTTTCTTTTAGATCGGAGAAAGAGGATCACTTTTGTCAGGAGGGCAGAAACAGCGAATTGCAATTGCTAGAGCAATTATAAAAAACCCAGCTATTCTCCTTCTTGATGAGGCCACAAGTGCACTTGATTCGGAGTCAGAGAAGCTGGTGCAAACTACACTTGATCAAGCTTCCATGGGTAGAACCACTCTGGTACCTAGAATCTTATCTCCTAATTTTTACACAATTTACTTCGTCTTCCACTGCATATCTAATATAAATCAGCACCTGACTTGATTGGCACAGATAGGAAATGACACAGCTTTATACTTGGAACTTGTTACTAGAGTAAGAAACCCCAATTTTTAACATCCGGTCCCTAGGAACTGACACCAGAGAACTACTAGTACCAACACAAAAAATAGTGTGATCTGATAAATACCTTCTGAACAGGTGGTAGCTCACAAACTTTCAACCATAAGGCATGCTGATAAGATTGCTGTGGTAGACAACGGTACCATAGTAGAAATTGGCACACATGATGAGTTACTTGTCAAGGGGGGTCACTACTCTCGTCTCGTCAAACTACAAAAGATGGCAAGTTATATTGACCAAGATCAAGATTTAATTATACCGGGCTCTGCTGCCCGGAGCAGCACAAGCCGCCTCAGCCTCAGCATCAGCATGACCAAAGCAAGCCCATTCAACCTCACCCCAGCTCAAGAAACACTCATGTCCTCACCAATTACTCAGAATTTAACCCCGTCTTTTTCAAGACTTCTTGCTATGAATGCTCCCGAGTGGAAACAAGCCCTAGTCGGTAGCCTCTCAGCTATCGTTTATGGTTCATTGCAACCCACTTATGCCTTCACAATTGGTGGTCTCATCACGGCATTTTTCTTAACGGACCATGATAAGATGAAGGCAATTGTTCGGCAATATGTGGCCATATTTTGCTCTCTTTCGGCTGTGTCTATAGTGGTCAACATCTTGCAACACTACAACTTTGCACGAATGGGGGAGAATTTGGTGAGACGAATCCGGGTACGGGTGTTAGAAAAACTACTGACATTTGAGACTGCATGGTTTGATGAAGAATCAAATTCGAGTGGTGCATTATGCTCGAGATTAAGCAATGAAGCTTCTCTAGTGAAAACCTTAGTAGCCGATCGGATTTCTCTGTTAGTGCAAACTGCATCTGGGGTAACAATAGCAGTTACGATGGGGCTGGTCGTTGC
The DNA here is from genome assembly GCA_033356055.1 of Carex pumila. Classification (NCBI taxonomy): domain Eukaryota; kingdom Viridiplantae; phylum Streptophyta; class Magnoliopsida; order Poales; family Cyperaceae; genus Carex; species Carex pumila. The sequence continues at coordinate 511,398 of JARJHM010000099.1, forward strand.
ATGGAAACTGGCTCTTGTCATGATTGCAGTGCAACCTATTATCATGTCATGCTACTATGCTAAAAAAATCGTTTTATCAAAAGTTTCAGGGAATTTGGCCAAGGCACAATATAAAAGCACTCAAATTGCCATAGAGGCAGTTTACAATCACCGAATGGTGACATCCTTCGGTTGCTCAGATTTAGTCCTCAGGTTATTCAAAAAGGCACAGGAAGAGCCATTAAAAGCAGCAAGTAAAAAATCGTGGGTTGCAGGGATAGCTACTGGTTGCTCACCCTGCTTGTCGTTCATGTTTTGGGCTTTGGATTTCTGGTACGGAGGGAAGCTGGTACAGGCAGGGCAAATTTCTGCTGGTGATGTCTTTAAGACTTTCTTTATTTTGGTAAGTACGGGGAAGATGATTGCTGATGCCGGGAGCATGACGACTGATTTAGCAAAGGGCGCCAATGCAGTTGCCTCTGTTTTCGAGGTGCTTGATAGACAATCGATGACTCCACAAGTAAGAATCTTACCTTAAATTTACATTTCGGATGCATTTTTGGAATTAAGAGATTGCAAAGGAAATCAAATGGTCTAATGATTATACTATTTTAATATATATTTCAGGTAAATCTGAAAGCTGAAAAGAACAAATTGGAGAAGAGAATCCAAGGACGCATAGAACTAAAGAAGGTCGATTTTGCGTACCCAACCAGACCGCAATGTCAAATCTTGCAAGAGTTCAATTTAGAAGTGAAGGCCGGCACAAGCATAGCACTGGTAGGTAGAAGCGGTTGTGGTAAATCTACAATTATCAGCCTGATCCAACGGTTCTATGATGTCGATAGAGGTGTTGTTCGAGTCGATGGCATGGATATAAGGGAACTGGATATCATCTGGTACCGCGGTTTCACTGCACTTGTTAGTCAAGAGCCGGTGCTATTTTCAGGCACCATTCGGGAAAACATTTCATTTGGGAAGCCAGAAGCAAGTGAAGACGAGATTTTGGAGGCAGCAAAATCGGCAAATGCACACGGATTCATCTCGTAAGTCTTTGTTCTTTCTGTGACATGTGACAGATCCAAATCAGATAGCACAACTATCAACCAAGAAACAATTAATTGCATGGGCTCCTGTATTTAATGTATTTAATTGTGATTTTTTTTTTTTTTGTTATAGTTCTCTAAATGATGGATATGACACTGACTGTGGCGAGAGAGGCTTACAGTTATCAGGAGGTCAAAAGCAGCGAATTGCAATTGCAAGAGCCATTATAAGGAATCCAGCAATACTTCTACTAGATGAAGCAACAAGCGCCTTGGATGTACAATCTGAACAAGTGGTGCAAGAGGCGCTTGATCGAATCATGGCCGGTAGAACCACCGTTGTTGTAGCACACCGGCTAAATATAATTAAAAATGTCGATTCAATTGCTTTCTTGGGAGATGGTAAGGTCATGGAGCGTGGTACCTACCAACATCTCATGACCAAGAAAGGTGCATTTTATGACCTGGCTACACTACAAAGATGACAAATATATTGTATGGAACTAAATGATATTCTATTTGTTAACAATTGACTAGGAGAAGTGCTGCTATGTATGAGTACAGAATCCTAGAACAATAGTTCTATTACAAGATGTGTAATATTTTATTCCCGTTTATTTAAAGAGAAAAATTAATACCATAGATAACCAAATGTTAAGCTGAATTAGTTCAGGATTATACAAGGTCTATTATATAGGTATACAGAATTTTAAAACCAAAGCTACTACAGGTCTATTATATAGGTATACTTTAAACGGAAAGCATACAAACAGGGAACCTGACAAAAGCATATATAAAAAGCCTCCATTGCACTAGTGCGGACTAAATAGGCAAATATGGAAGTTATGTTTAAAGGATTCTAGCTTAGAAAAAAAAAAAGGCTAAACAATAAACATACGCCATCTATTAACAAAAAGCCCTAGCAGGGTTGCCCCACCAGCAACCCTGAATCACATAAACAACAAAAGGGCAATAGCATGAACTTCACAGATTCTTTCAAGCTCTAGCCTAGCTTTCCAGAACCATATTATAACAAGTTAGTGAGGGAGTGAGAGAAACAGAGAGAGAGACTAAGAGAACATTAAGTTTTAGCATTCTTCCTTCCTGTAGATGCTGGCGGCATCTGCCCTTTGGAAACCCTGAAAAAGTGGACCAGAAATTCGGTTGATTTCACAAGCTCAAAAGCACAGTAGTCATCTTCTTCTAGAGAGTTGTCACATACGAATGAAGACCATCCTCCCGACGACAGCTTGTCTCTATCATCTATATGTGGGAGATATGCAACAGACCAGGTTTTACTGTTGGCTGAATCATGCAAAATAACCTGTGTTTTGCTGCGCGGCAGATACTTTCTTGAAAACTTCACAGGGAATCTCTGCATCCAAATAATATACTACAGTTAGATTTCAGAAAAAAGCATACATGCACTGGCAATGCCAAAGACGCCAGATTCATTAGACATCCCAGTATTTGTTATCTTTGTTTGCGGTGAATGCAGATGCACTGTTTGTCTACATTTTTTTTTTTTGAATCTCTTGATGCATGTGTAGACTGAAAGAAATTCGGTCCAGTAAAGGCCACACTGCATCTCAATTGGAGACAAACCAGCCTATGATTCTACTTGTGTGCTGCAAACTGGAGCAAAGCTGCAACCCCAGGAATAATGTATGAGTGGTCACCAAAGTTACATGTCAAACAGCAGTTCATAGGGTATGCATGCCTCAACAATAACTCTTTCAATATGCTTATTATTGAGGCAAACAAATAAAGAAGCATGCAAAATACCCATTTTCACACTTGGAACTTCTTTTCTTTCCTTTTCTCTTCCCGCCTCCTGGCAAGTAGGGCAAAATCGGAGTAATAATGGATATTGATATAACGTACTAGGCATATCAGTCTGAAATCTATTTTATCAACAATGATTCACAATACCCCTCCTAAATTATAGTATGATTAACTTAAATAAAACAACCAGAAAGATTTCAAAGATGAAAATGACCATTCTGCCATCAATACATAACAGCTGTATTCCCAAGATAGAGTAATGAATATAGTTTTCACATTGCACCATTACCATACAATTCTAAATCAAACAGTTCATATTCAATAAGTTGAATACTAACACTACAACAGGATGGAGATATCACAACAAAATTTGTCATTAAAATTAATACAAATTTGTGGCATAAATATTTTATTACAATGATTCCAAATCATTGCCGTGTTGTTGCAAAATCTAATGTAGCAGTACATCATTGCAACCAACAATATTTTTTTTATTATTTAGTGTTTTAAAATAATTCATCCAGGGTAATAATTAATTACAATGAACTTAAAGGTTGCAATCTAAGTAGTTGGCCAATTAAACAATAGAATAAAATATAAAATTTTTGAGTGAGTCTCCAGTATAGTAAAAAAAAATTATGGATTGTATACATCTAACACTAAACAATATATCCAGTGAGAATCATAACTGGATAAAAAGGAAACATTAGAAAGTTCCTTGTAAGGGTTAATTTCTCACATACCCTCAAAGAGTTCTTTAATTTCTTATTTACCCCCGAACACTTGAATATATCTCATTTGTCCCTTAACTCTTACAATTCTTTCTTTTTTACCCATAGAGTTAATTATCTATTGTTAATAATAATAATAATTTCCAATTGTACCCTTGTGTGGGCCCTCTAATCAAGAAGTCTATGGGCTCTCTAATCAAAGCATATTTGTTTCTTCACGAATCTAGATCGATGAATTAAAATTTCTTAATCTACACCGTTAAAAAAAGTGAACCCCTTCAGATTTGATTGGAAATAAATTTCACCTGCTTATCACGTGTGGAACTGGACTAAACCTGATTCTGATTAGAAGATTTAGCATATTCTGCTCTTTGTATCTTAGATTAAATTTATACTCATTTTTTGCTTGAGCCTAATAGAGCACAACATTTGACATTTTGCATATAAAGTCTTCATTAAAGCCTCCTAACAGTCTTCGAATATTTGTTATCAATTATGTGAGACTTTAATTTTCTTAACAGTATTAATTATGAGTTTTGGATATCTTTATAGTTCAAGAATTAAATTGATTAGTGGCAAATTGGAATTTTTGTTGCTCATTTGCTTGGTCGATTTTTAATCTCTTGCATAAGCATTAAAGGGAAGTTATGTTCATTAAAAGTATAAGAAACAAATTGATTTGTTGTATCAGGATTCTACAAGTCATATCTTGACTATTCCTTCGAATATTACTGAATATGAAGCATTATAGCAGTAGTGTACTGGGTAGACATCCACATGGAGTACCAGTAATGTTTTTCGAAAAAAAGAAAATTAGAATCTCAAATTTTAAAAAATGTAATTATTCGAAGACTGTTAGGAGGCTTTAATGAAGACTTTATATGCAAAATGTCAAATGTTGTGCTCTATTAGGCTCAAGCAAAGAGTAGGTATAAATTTAATCTAAGATACAAAGAGCAGAATATGCTAAGTCTTCTAATCAGAATCAGGTTTGTCTAGTTCCGCACATGAGAAGCACGTGAAATTTATTTCCCATTAAATCTGAAGGGTTCACTTTTTTAAACGGTGTAGATTAAGAAATTTTAATTCATCAATCTTGATTTGTGAAGAAACAAATATGCTTTGATTAGAGAGCCCATAGACTTCTTGATTAAAGGGCCCACACAAGGGTACAATTGGAAATTATTATTATTAATAATAGATAATTAACTCTATGGGTAAAAAAGAAAGAATTGTAAGAGTTAAGGGACAAATGAGATATATTCAAGTGCTTGAGGGTAAATAAGAAATTAAAGAACTCTTTGAGGGTATGTGAGAAATTAACCCTTTATAAAATTTGTAACCGAAAAAGCTTAACTGATTATGTTTAGTTTCCCAATATTGTCCCTAGTTTATCTACTTGTCAAAATGGATTTTTTGATTTTTTGCTCTAAAATGTGGTGCATTAAAGAAAATCTCTAATTTAAAATAGTATATGATATTATCAGAAGAGCAGCCACTGAACATCCAGCAGAGGATGGGTCAAAAAGAACCCATGCTGAAAGGACTCAGTTCCCTGCTCAAATCAACTGCATATCTAGAAGATTCTGGCAATCTCTTGTCCTTAATGGGATGCTTAGGGTGGTCACACTTATTCTCTACTTCAGGTGGGACTAACAAAGCAGTCACTCTTTTTGTTATATGTATTCGCCTTTCAAAAAGTTTGGAAGTTCAGAAGTTAATCTATTACAGTAAATACTTGCGTAGTACACAAAATTAATCATTATTATAACAATATATATACTATGGGATGAAAAATTAAAATATTTTCCACTTAAGCACTGATAATTATTTTAGATACATTGCAAAATTATGAATTTGATGTAGTGGACGCATGGAAGAACCTCTCATGTTTGAAAAATAATCGATTTTAAGTAAAATAAACAAGACAGAGCTAACCATTTGCATGTTGTATACATGTGATGCCTTCAAACAAATCACAAAGAAAGGATTCTCTGATGCAAAGGAATGTGCGGCCTCTCGCACCTTCAGCTTCTCCTTTTCTGGCACTGGACCCCTTTTCCTCCTCTCTGATGCTTTCTTGCGCTTTCTTTTTGAGGATTCAACAACATGCATCTCCTCCTCATCTTCTATTTCAGTGTCTGTGATCTTGGGTTCAGTGGAGAAAACTGATTTCTCTTCATGATATAAAAAGGGATTACCCACCAAATATCGAGTTCCAGTCCAAGAAAATAAAAAATCAACCCTTTTTCTAGTATTGCAGGGTTCAGTGCTGTTATAAGAAATGCACCAGTCATTACTATACAAGTGCACATGGACCGTTGTGTTTTTTTTTTTTTTTTGAGTAAAGATTGGAGGTCAAGCCACCCAACTACTTAATATCCATAAAAGATTCTCTTATCTGGATTTCGAACCTGAGACCTCCCACACGGAGAGCATTGCCTTTGCACACGGACCATTGTAATGCCAACAAAAAAAATGAATCAAGTTTAAGTTATACTGCAAGTCAAAACAAATAGGGTGAGGATCCATTGCAATAAATTTATCTTGACAACATTAACCACCACCAAAATTGACATATATTTTAAAATCCAGCAAGTAAAATGTAATCTATACTTTATAAATATCTTATGAGTGAGGCTATGGTACTACGCATAGTGTAGATTGGTCCGTACTATGGATCAATATCTTTGTTTTCAAAGTTTAAACAGTCTATCTGAAACGTTCAATATGATCTCCATTTGAAAATGTACTTGTTCTAAAAATTCTAGACCATTCAAAAGTAGTGATTTTCTACCTATCTTAAAAAAGTAAAAAAGTCTAAAAACTGTTAAATTTAGTCTACATTCCATTTTTCATATCGAGATCATGTTGAACGGTTCATATCGACTATTTGAACTTAAAAAATGAAGATATTGATCCATAGTATGGACTCATATCTTATACATGAATGTCATGCAAATTTATGCATGTCCGGCCCTCGTGCTAGGCAGCCAGGGTGACCGCCCCGGACCCCAAGATTATAAAGGACTCAAATTTTTGTATATATATAAAAAAAATGGAAAATGTTTGTATATATATATAAAAAAAAATAATTTGTATATATTAAAAATAAATAAAATACTAAGACTCAAATTTTGTATGTATAAAAGACTCAAATTTTTCTATTTATAAAGGGCTCTAAAATTAATTTGTATATATTAAAAATAAATAAAATATTAAGGCTCAAATTTTGTATGTATAAAGGGCTCAAATTTTTCTATAAATAGGTATAATTTATTGGCATATCAATAAAAAATCAGACTGGCTAATCGCTTCTATAAGTACTTCCACACCATATGCTTATAAGTCGTTTTTGTGTTTTAAAAGTCTAAATAGTCAATCCAAACCGTTCAACATGATATCCATATTAAAACGAATTCCTATCCTCTGCATTAACTCAAAAATGAATCTTTTGAGTTAATATATATGGATTGTCCAATCAGTTTTAAGATTAGTCCATATTAGATCTACACCAATATTAAAGACCCCCTTATATTATAGGTAGGGCCGGATGGGCCTCGATTATAATCAAACGGCCAAGATGCATTAACTCAAAAAATGCTATTTTGAGTTAATGCAGATGATGCGGACTCTATTAAAACATGCTTGGAGACCAAATTTTACATTTTTATACTATTTTTAAGGTAGTTCTAAAACCTAATATTCAGCGGGTATCCAATATGCTCTCTTTTATCTTGCTTCTTACCCCTACCGAAGGTTTGAAAAGCTAGCGGAACTCGTCACTACTCTGAAGTTCAGGCTTTTGTTAGAGCAGAGTTACCCGTAGGCGAAATGTCTAGAATTGTATGTAGAAAATCATTGTTTTTTATGGTTCAGAACTTCTGAATTAATGAATTTTCTATCTATCTTAAAAAATAGTAAAAAAAATTCAAAAAAAATGTAAAATTTGGTCTCCAAGCACATTTTAATATGGATATCATATTGAATGGTTCGGATCGACTGTTTGGACTTTGAAAATGCAAAAATGACTTAATAAGCATATTGCGTTGAATTACATATGAAAGTGTATTAATCAGTTTCATAAAAAAATTGTATATATAAAGAGTCCAAAATTTTCTCCCGCCCCGAACCCCAAAATCTTCAGGAACGGCCCTAATTTTATACAAATTTTATTGTTCATCAAATGACATGAAATTTACAAGCAATCCATATTTAATGACATTTGAATTGCATGAAAATTGATATACAACCAATCTATAAGGAAACCAACATGTCTGTATTTCTTTTTCTACTTTAAAATATCTTTGGGCATTATTTGATAAAAGTGTTGGCAAGGTTGTCAAGGGATCCCCTATCCAAAAAAATAATGGTTTAACCAATCAATAATTACTATGTTCTAACTAAAATCTGGCTTCTTTGGACATAAATAATAGTAATTAACTTACCAAATTCAATTATTAAATTCATTTCCTACTACACAAATAATTAACAAAGTTTAAGGATACTATTTCCATGCCTTTAAGTTTCAGCCGATCTCCCAACTCGGCATGACCAAAAGCAAGTTTTCTCGGCTTAAGCTGACCCTTTCTCCCTCCACTTCCACTACCACCATCCGAATCTTCCTTTTCACAAGCTGTCTTGTCAAATATCAGCACAGTGAAGCTCATGCAACCATTGTACCGAAATATCAACAATTCGTGCTCCTTCAAGGAATGATTTTGCACAAATTTCGACCACCCTCTGGTAAAAAACACACCAGTTGTAGTCTTCTCGATCTCTGCATACCATATCCGTCCAGTGGGGCCTTCAATGGATGCGGTCATAGTTGGTGCGTCAGATAAAGAACTGGCCTTTGTTGTCATATCCTCTTGTAAATTTTTCACGAAATTGGGGGGGATTTTCTGTATATGGAATAAAATGGTGATGAAAGATCATGAGAATGTATGTGTTATTTAGTCAAGGAATCAAAGAGCATGCAAACAATTGAAGTGCCAGATATCAAACCATACCGCGGAGGGGGGGTGTGCATTGATATTTGGTATTTTCTTCTTGTACAAGTTTCTTTTGGGGGGTAGCACTGATCAATATTGTAATATAATCCTCCTTTTCCTCAATTTGCTATTTTTTCTATTTGGGCTTTAGCAACTTTGTAAAATCACAGACTTCTTCACAAAAAGATTTTATGTAAGTCTCACTCTTCACAAATTGATTTTTCAGTTTCCACAAATCAATTTTGCGAAGATGTTACTTTCTCAAATTTTCTGATAAATGCCATGATTTAATATTCTCTTCAATGACACGCTTTGCACAATTATAGCAATATCCATCTCATACCATACTGTGCTGATCAAATTATGTACTGATTTATAAGCTCAGTGTGCACAAACTGACCTGCATGTGCGATGTTGTTGACAAAGCAACCATTTTGGAACGAATACATCAAAAATAAAAATAAAATGCATAGATTGTGTAAAACATTTATAAACATAACTCCTTAAAAAAGATAAATTTTAGTGCAAGTTGAAACACTAAATAGAGGAGCAAAATACAGATTGACCGCCATTATAAGTCCATAAGACGAATTGTGATTAATAGATCCAACGATCAGGCCGTTTCGCAGTAATAATTAGACAAAAGAAAAGAGGGGGAAATAATAGTAGAGAATTCGGGAAAAAAAGGAGAGGCTTTTCATAGAACCTCTTACCTCTCCGTGATATGCGGGAATGATCGTAACACGAGACTCAATAGCTAAAATATTTACAAAGGTCATGCACGAAACAATTAAATAGGAAAAGACCGGAAAAAATAAAGAGACTTGCCATGCGTTGTGTGAAGTCTCCGACAAGGACTCTGAAGAAATGGGGATTTGGCCTCATCACCTCCGTCCAATCTACATCATCCATCTCCACTACTGGCACCGACTCTGGAATGGGTTGTGTGTGTGAGTGTGACCCTGTCAGAGAGAGAGAGAGAGAGAGCGGCGGCGGCGGAGGAGGGGAGATCAAAGATGGAAGCTGAGGGGGCGGGGGTCAAACCCAGGGGCTCGTCCTTTAATGGCGCGAAGAACCAAGTATTAATTTTTTCTCACACGAGGAACGTACGGACAGTTACGCCTTGTAGATAGGGGGTAGGTGCGATTGACATTGCATCAACTTTTAGGTTCAATTAGCTCTATCACCGTAAGATTTATGAGCACAAAAATTGATAAAAACTCATACGGATTTTAATACAGACTGCACGATTCTTAATGCAATTGGATGGCCAGATCATCCATCGAACCAAAATAGGTTCAATGGGCATCGGACCTACCCCGAAGTGCTTGTTTTGGATGAAGAGCAGAGATTTTTTTTTTTTTAAATAAAACTGTTTCTGAAAAATTTAACACAAGAGCCAGAGTGAAAAAGGCAAAAAGCTATAAAAAAATACTATGGAGACAAAAAAAAAAATCATGTTCTCTGCTGATTTTTAGCATTGGTAGAGTAAACTCTACATTTATACACTATTGATGGTTTGAAAATGACTTCACCGATTCTCAATGGAGAAATTTTTTTTTTCTACCTCCATGATAGAGTCTTTTTTTTTTTTTTTTTTTACCGCAAACAATGCTTGTTCCGTTAAAAAGATTAAAGCCAGTTCTATTTTAAAAAAAAATCTAACAACAGAGAATGGGAGGGACCTGTATCCTCCTAGGTACTTGACTCAAGCAAATTAAAATTGACGGACCAGATTAATTTTATTCGGATCAAACTCAATCCGGTTCATATGGAAATTGTAGGGGTCTGTTTTGAGATTTGTGTCAGTTAAAAGAACCATCCAATTATAATTTTACTAAGTCGGGTAACCTGAGGGGATGTGAATTCAGGAAATGGAGGGGAGGTGAAGAATGAAATGGAACGTAATTGAATAGAAAGGAAGACTAATATATGAGGAGGGATTAAGTTACAACATTTTTTGAGTTACAACAAGTTACAACAAGATTTTTTTTTTAATTTTGAAAGTCCAAATCGTCGATCCAAACCGTTAGATGTGATCTCTACAATAAAATGTGCTTGGAGACCAAATTTTATATTTTTTGAAATTTTTTTACTATTTGTTAAGATGGGTACAAAATTCAATGGTCTGAATTTGACTAGTTTTTGTACCCATCTTAATAAATAGTAAAAAATTTCCAAAAAATGTAAAATTTGGTCTCTAAGCACATTTTATTGTAGAGATCATATCTAACAGTTTGGATCGACGATTTGGACTTTCAAAATTAAAAAAAAAGCTTGTTGTAACTTGTTGTAACTCAAAAAATGTTGTAACTTGATCCCTCCTCCTAATATATATATATATAGAGTGTGACTAATATGCTTTCGGTAGCACTTCAGTTAAAGTGCTACCGGTCCAAATTTCAAATTTCAAAATCCAAATAGTCAATCCAAACTGTTCATCTTGTTCTCCATATTAATATGTGCTTGGAGACCAAATTTTACATTTTTCTAAATTTTTTTACTATTTATTAAGCCACTTTGAAAATCGCTGATCCAACGGTAGCTTCTGATTTTACTGTTTTGTTAAGCATATTAATCACACTATATATATATATATATATAGCAGAACTAGGGTGCTCTTAAGCTCACTAAAGTGTTTGGTGAGCTTGACTCTAAAACCTATCAAATCGATTTCAAATGACAAATCTAAATCATTGAAACCCACCTACCTTATGTGTGATGTGTCTACATGTGAAATTTTTAAACATTCGAATTAATTTAGTATAAAGTCAAGCGGTAAAAAAAACATTCAAAAAATGAATGCACTAAAATTAATTTATTAACCTTCTAATTTTGACCGATTGACTTTATACTAAACTAATTCAAATGTTTAAAATTTTCATATGTAGACGCATCACACGTAAGGTAAGCGGGTTTCAATGGTTCAGATTCATTATTTGAAATTGATTTGATGGGTTTTAAAGTCAAGCTCACCAAACACTTTGGTGAGCTTGAGAGCACCCTAGTTCTTCTCATATATATATATATATATATATATATATATATAGAGGTAGGATAATATACAATCGATTGTTCCTGAGGTTCCGTACAACCAAGTCATTTTTCGATTTTTAAAGTCCAAATGATCGATCCAAACCGTTCGTCTTTGTAACACCACGTAATGGAAGTACTATATTAAGGTACGATAAAAAAATAATTTAGATATCTTTCTTATTTCTTTAATTAAATAGCTTAGTTTAATAAGAATGCAAAATGCAAAATAGGCACCTTGAATAGAATTATGTTAAATTACAGACCATCAGAAAATTATATAAAAACAAAATATACGAAATACTGACGTTTAACAAAACAACTTTCAACATATTTAATAATAATATTATCAACATACAAGATATATGTAGATTTATTTAATGAAATAAATTATAAATGCCATCTTAATTAACAAGATATCAATAATAACGGCAAATAATTATAATATAGTATTAACTAAAACATATAAATTAATAAACATTATAGCAGTGTCGGTAAGACAAACACAGAGTGACTAAACATTAAGAAATCACAAAAGAGAATTTGAAGCGTGAGTTTGAGATTTTAGTATAATGTCTCTCCATAATTAACTTTTCAAGATAACCGCCTTACACATAGCGTCTTTTCCTTTGTAAATAGCGACTGTTCTTATTATCAAATTAATTCGTCTGTTACGTGCATGCCTTCTCTCTTCTTTTATCACAAAAATTACCATCTCCTTTATTTTATATTTATTTCCCTGCCGGCTGCCGCTTCATTCCCCTGAATTGATTGCAAAACGACAATCTTGGGCTTTTATTTTATTCACTACCGCACATTCTTTTGTGCCAAATCCTATAACCTAAATTCCTCTCTTAAACTCCAAAAGTTACAATCTTGCTAAATCGAGTTGAATCTTCCATGGTCTGAAAATTTTCTTCTGTAAGGTACTCCATCTATACCATGATATTTTATTTATATAATTGTTGTATAAATTTCATCGATTAAAATATGTTAGATTATGTTAGATTGATATATTTAACTAGAGTAATTTTCTGCACGAATGGTATAAAAGATTTCTTTATTCCATGCATAAATTAATTTATTAGAATATGTTAGATTGTAATATTAGTTAAAATAGGTTCTGTTATTAATTGTATGAATTCATGAATAATTAGACAATTATTATACTCATCGATTTGATTCCTCTATTTTGTCATATTTATATAATCTTTATATTATACTTATTTATTTGATAAGAATTTTGAGAGTTATATAAGTTTTAACAATTATTTATTTATTAGGAAGTATTATTATTACTTGATAAAATTGTCTTAGTTCTTTGTAACCGGTGGCAATTATTAATGATTTCTTTAATTAATAGTTCTTAAAATTTCTGATGTGCCCAGTTTTGATTTGCCTTTGAAGGATAATAACTTATATATATACTGAAGTCAAAGATGGTCAAGGATTTTGACCGAATTTCATCAAACTTTAGAAATTATATATATTATTTTATTAAATTGTAATTTTTCGCCGATAACCCTAGGAATTATTTTTATTACAAATAATTATGTTGATTTACATCTACTATTTTAATTGATAGAGATTTACTCACCGATAACCCTAAAACTAATTTAGTTATGATCTTAGGATAAAATAGTATTGTATTTATATTCGGGTTTAAATACAAATATGTTCTATTTACATTTCCTTGATTCGCTTAAAACAAAGTTTAATATGTTACGTATGATTGTATGGTAAAATAATATCTTATTTAGATCTGGTTTTACGTACCCGACTACACTTATTCAAGAAATAATACTTGTCTGTTTCCTGTGAGCAAACTCTATCTTTCTTTTCAATTTTCAATTTCTTTTTCATTCGTATATTCTCTAGGAGGCCCAATCCGTGCAAACCAATGTTTTCCAATTTTCATTAAATTAATATTTCTTTGACTTGTGTTTTGTTTGTTTTCTTCTGTTGCATTCATTTGAATTTGAGTATTTTATACTATATATATAAATTAGTTTGATAATAGTCAGATAGTCAGTTTGGAATTCGATTACGTTAGTAAATTCCTCTGTATAAGCCAGATTAGATAGTAGTAAATATATTTGGTTTATATCTTGAATGACAATCAAATGGAAATATATATATATATAAGTGTTAATTTAGAAACCGTGTTACATGGTCTAGGTCTGAGTTTTGAAGTAAAGAGTGACGAAGAAGCGGTAGCGAACTACACCACAATAGCAGGTACGGGTTTCCTGGACAGTGTCAAATTGTTACTTATCGTTTTTTTTGTATTTATTTATTTATGGAATTATGCATGTTGAATCGAACGATCCTTTTGGTTTTGTTTAGAATACTAGGATAAGATTATTCGATTGATCAACGGATTTTTAAGATGTGTAGTGTAGAGTATGATATTTGTGTGATTAAACGAAATAAACGTGGACAGTAACGAATAAGTTAAAGAAAAGGAGCCAATATGCGTTGAACGCATGTTGGAATGTATACATTGGGTCTAGTGTCCGACTGGACCCCTCGTTAACGTGGCGTTAGTTGGACTTTCTGTCACGGGTCAATATCTTGCGGTGGTTCGAGTCCCCGTTGAGTGAGACAGTTGAACTAGTGGTGGTTCGAGTCCCCCTAGTGAGACGCCAATAGCTAGGGTGGTTCGAGTCCCCTTGGTGAGCCAAAGAAGATCTAGCAGTGGTTCGAGTCCCCGGCTAGTGACACGGCTAAGATCTAGTGGGGTTTGAGTCCCCCTGGTGAGGCAGTTAAAAACATGAAAGATAACTAAAGAAATGTATGTGTACTTGTGTGTGTGTGTGTGTGTGCCCCCGGGTGTGTTTGTTTCAAATATTCATTAGTAAGATCGCATGTAAGAATATAATTTTAATATCCTATTTGTGTTAATAAGTGAATTTGACAAATTCCGGGACTGGAACTGAATCCCGTACTGAGAGACTGTTCGATCTCTCACCCGTTTCCACTTTTACGTGGGTTCCAGGAAATGATGAGGCCGACATGGAGCACAAATAGGAGGAACGTGGATATGGAGATCAACGAGTAGATGGCTCAAGTATCTTTTCATTTTCTTTTTAGTTAAACTTTAATTTTCTCTTTATAAGTGGATACATTGATTGACATGACAATTATCGGTTTGTTTGTCATGTTTGTCTTGATCTCATGTTGAATGTGTGTTATCTACTCAAACTATTTGTGATGTTAGAAGACTCGTTTGTGTTTTAAATATTGCATGAGTATTTATTATTGATAATGTATGTGATGTGCACACGTCTTACGTGTAAATACGTGGCGGGTTGTCTCGGGGTGTGACAGTCTTGTTCTCTGTATTAATATGTGCTTGGAGACCAAATTTTATATTTTTCTGAATTTTTTTACTATTTATTAAGCTACTTTGAAAATTGCTGATTCAATGGTAGCTTCTGGTTTTACTGTTTTGTTAAGTTACCGTTGGATCAACGATTTTCAAAGTGGCTTAATAAATAGTAAAAAAATTCAAAAAATGTAAAATTTGGTCTCCAAGCACATATTAATATGGAGAACAAGATGAATGGTTTGGATCGATCATTTGGACTTTAAAAATTGGAAAATGACTTAGTTGTACGGGACCTCAGAAACAATCGATTGTATATAAGCCTACCTCTATATATATATATATATATATATATATATATATGAGGAGGGATCAAGTTACAACATTTTTTGAGTTACAACAAGTTACAACAAGCATTATTTACATTTTTAAAGTTCAAATCGTCGATCCAAACCGTTGGATGTGATCTCTACAATAAAATGTGCTTGGAGACCAAATTTTACATTTTTTGGAATTTTTTTACTATTTATTAAGATGGGTACAAAAACTAGTCAAATTCATACCATTGAATTTTGTACCTATCTTAATAAATAGTAAAAAAATTCCAAAAAATATAAAATTCGGTCTCCAAGCACATTTTATTGTAGAGATCACATCTAATGGTTTGGATCGATGATTTGGACTTTAAAAATGTAAATAATGCTTGTTGTAACTTGTTATAACTTAAAAAATGTTGTTACTTGATCCCTCCTCTATATATATATAGGAATATGCTAGCATGCTATGCATAGCATAGAACCCCTCCATGCAACGGGTTGGATTTCGAGTTTTTAAAATCCTAATGGTCGATCCGAACCGTTCATCTTGTTCTCCATATTAACACGTGTTTGGAGACCAAATTTTATAATTTTTGGAATTTTTTTACTATTTCTTTAGATTTATTGAAAATCGCTGTTTTCAGCAAATCTGTACCATAAAAAAACAGCGACTTTCAATAAATCTAAAGAAATAGTAAAAAACTTTCAAAAAATATAAAATTTGGTCTCCAAACACATATTAATATGGAGAACAAGATGAACGGTTCAGATCGACCATTAGGATTTTGAAAACTCAAAATCCAAGCCGTTGCATAGAGGGGTTCTATGCTATGCATAACACGCTAGCATATTCCTATATATATATATATAGAGGAGGGATCAAATGACACCATCCATTTTCAAAGTCCAAACAGTCGATCCAAACCGTTCAACTTGATGGATATGTTAAAATGTGCTTACAGATCAAATTTTATATTTTTTTGAATTTTTTTTTGGTTTATTTAGAGGGGTTCAAAAATTCAACGGTCTGAATATAGCGATTTTGTTAAATACTTAATAAATAGTAAAAAAATTCAGAAAAATGTAAAATTTGATTTCCAAGTTACTCTTAATATATTTATCATATTGAATGGTTTGGATCGACTATTTGAATTTTGAAATTTCAAAAATGGACATTGTCACACCATGTCACCAAAATAGTGGTGTAATCCGATCCCTCCTCATATATATATATATATATATATATATATATATATGTAGGACTTGGCTACGGTGCTATGGGTAGCTAAGAGGCCTCCCGTGCTACGGCTTAATATTCGACTTTTTAAAATTCTAACGGTCGATCCGAACCGTTCATCTTGTTCTCCATATTAATATGTGCTTGGAGACCAAATTTTACATTTTTTGGAAATTTTTTACTATTTTTTTAGATTTATTGAAAATCGTTGTTTTTAAGACAAATCTGGACCATAAAAAACAGCGATATTCAATAAATCTAAAAAAATAGTAAATTTTTTTTAAAAAATGTAAAATTTGGTCTCCAAATACATATTAATATAGAGAACAAAATGAACGGTTCGGATCGACCGTTAGAATTTTTAAAAGTCGAATATTAAACCGTAGCACAGGAGGCCTCTTAGCTATCCATAGCATATTAGCCAAATCCTATATATATAGAGGTAGGCTACGGTGAGTTGCTTAGTAAAATGCGTTTCTACTTCATGCCGTATTTTTATTTTGAAAGTCCAAACGATCAATCCAAACCGTTAGATGTTTAATCCATATTGAAATGTGCTTGGAGACCAAATTTTATATTTTTTGGAATTTTTTTACTATTTATTAAGCATTTTCTAAAATTGTTGTTTTGCTGTAAATAGTAAAAAATAGTAAAATTTTCTGGACCATCAGATCAGCGACTTTCAAAATTGCTTAATAAATAGTAAAAAAATTCCAAAAAAATGTAAAATTTGGTCTCCAAGCACATTTCAATATGGAGAATAAGATGAACGGTTTGGATCAACATTTTGAACTATAAAATAGCGAAATATGAGCGTGAAGTAAAATAGTCACTTTACTTCGCAACTCACCGTAGCCCACCTCTATATATAGAGTTAGGCTGGGGTGCTATGGATAGCATAGTGGCCTCCCGTGCTACGGCTCAATATTCAAGTTTTCAAAATCCAAACGGTTGATCCGAACCGTTCAAGTTGATATCTATATTAAATTGTGCATAGAGACCAAATTTTACATTTTTTGGAATTTTTTTACTATTTCTTTAGAATTTTTGAAAATTGCTGTTTTTGATGGTCCAGAATTTTCTGAAAACCAACGATTTTCAAAAATTCTAAAGAAATAGTAAAAAAATTCTAAAAAATGTAAAATTTGGTCTCCATGCACAATTTAATATGGAGATCAACTTGAACGGTTCAGATCGACATTTTCAACTATAAAATCAAAGATATAGACGTGAAGTAAAACACTCATTTTACTTCGCGAAGCACCGTAGCCCAACTCTATATATATATATATATATATATATATAGGCTAATGTGCATTCGAATGTATATGGTCCGAAGTGCTTACGGTCCAAATTTGAAATTTTAAAATCCAAACGGTCGATCCGAACCATTCATCTTGTTCTCCATATTAATATGTGCTTGGAGGCCAAATTTTACATTTTTCTGAATTTTTTTACTATTATATATATATATATATATATTTGTTTGGATGATTAATGAGAAAAAATAAAATTTTTTTTTTAGTCTTATTTTCTGTTTGGTTAATTAAAATTATAAAAGATTAATTAAATTTTAATGTATTTGACTATTATATCTTTTAAAATCTTAAAACACAATTAGATAATTTGACGTTCGTGCACACCTCTCTCTTCACAACATAAATATCGAATGATTTCAGTCACTAACGTTTTGCATAAATTAACTGATATCTCACAAATGTATTTACTTTCCGACCCATATTTTGTACCAAAACCTGTGTTTAGAACCATTAAATCGGTCATAATTCATTGAATATCTATAGAATATGGTACTGCTGCACTTTTATTCTTATCTTGCAGGAAACGGGCGAAAATAGGAAGAAAATCTGCTCTCTGAAGTTCTGACATGGGTCTTACAAGTTCTAACACGGGTCTTACAACATCTTGTACGGGTCGTATCAGCCTCAGACCAGAACAATGCTGAAATTTCAGCATCCGAACTTAAAATAGTCATAACTTTTGACTCGTAACTCCGTTTTCATCGTTCTTCGACTTTTCAGAAAGATTGCGAGAAGATCTATAATCTGGAATTTTCGGAAATCCTGTACGGCCCGTGTCAATTCTGATACCGGTCGTGTCAGACAAATCTGATAGGAAATCTGGAATTTTGGGGAAGAAGTCTGAAGGAAGGAAAGTCGGCCAGGGATCATATAAGCGAGATTTCTTGCACCTGGTGGTATCCTGAACCAAAAAGAGACATTCTAGGCTGAGAGACTTGGCAGCTAAGCTTGGAGACGAAGTTGAGAAGCGGAAGACGCGAGATTTTGACGGATCTTCTTCGTACTTCGGGTTTTGTCATGGCTGTTTACTTTATTATTTCTTTTGTTGTTTTTAGAACTATGTTTGAGTAGTTTTCTTTGTTTCTAGGGTTAAGACATATTCGAATGTTTTGTTTTGCATGAAGTTATTGAATTCTTGTGTCGAAATCTATGTTTGATTGATTGTGTCTAATTTTAATTGCTTAAATTAAGTTGTTTGATTTTATTGGTTTGTCACTAGATGCATGATCACATCTAAAGCGCATTCTCCCCTTTAGAATCTCTCAACCAAAGTTAAGTACCTGAGGTAGGTTTAGTAATCCAAAAGGTGAAACCAAATAATAGCCGAAAGGCTAACATTTTCTCTTATCAACAACTAAGAGAATACCTTTAGAATACCAATCAACCAACTAGGTAATTCGGGCCAATGCGAAAGTCGAAGTCTAGAATCCGAAGAGGGTAATTATTGCAATTCCATACCAAGTTTTATGAACCAAAATACGAGAGTTGAGGTTTAGAAACATTAGGTCTGGTCAGTAGAACCCTACACAAAGGAACAGCGCAAAGAAACAATAACTGTTATATTAACTCGAAGTTAGTACAAGTCGGACAGGAAGCTATACAACTCGTATCACCTGATACAACCCGACAGTATCAGGGACTGAGAGGCAGAACTGAGATGAGTCTGAAACCTTGGAAATGCCTTTTATCATTGATTTAAAACCAAATTTTACTTTCTGCTATTTAATTATTGCAATTAAACTTAGGAAACATAATTACCAAAACCAACCTTTCAAACCTCTAGTACCTAACTAATTTAAGTAGAGTCCAGTTTAGATTTGAATTGTCTCTGTGATCGATACCCAACAATATACTACTCGATAGGACTGTGCACTTGCAGTCTGAACCGAAGGTGTATTCAAGGTTAAAAAGTACAGCTTGCTGTACTGAAACTTTGTGCATACTTTTGTGTGAACATTAACAAAACCTTGAGGGTTCATTCTAATGATGTCAATTTTTTTTTTTGAAAGCCTAATAGTAGCTATCAGGAGTGTCTACCAAAAATATAAGAACTTCACTACAAACAACAAAAAGAGTTAAAAACTAATGATCTCAGCAGTACTGGAACCATAGTCGACCCTCTTTGTACGCTTGTTCAGCTAGAAGAGATGGAGGCATACATTTGTCATCAAACACCTTGCAATTTTGTTCCTTCCACAAACACCAGCAAGCTGAGAAGAACCACACCCCCCCAAGACTTACTTGGCAATAAGTGACGGCTTCTTTGATAAGATTGGATTACTGTCTGTTTAATTGAATCCTCTCTGTGCAAAATGTTGTATCCGAGGTGCACTCTAAATCTGTTCCAGAAAGAAATTGCATATTCACATTGAAACAGCAGGTCCTGTGCTGTTTCAAGTGAACAATGTTGACACTGCACACAGTGTCGGTTACATTGTATGCCCCTTCGGATCAGAACATCCTGGGTTAAAAAGTCTGTCTTATATGCACAGGTAAGCAAATACTTTGACAGAAGGTGGGCTTTTCAACTGCCATGTGAAAGGAAGGCCCTCTATAGTTCTTCCTAGTGTAGATATGATATTGTAGAAAGAACCAGCGGTATAGGTTTTAGAAGTTATAAGATTCCACTGTAATTGGTCATGTGCCTATGATCCAATTCTGCCAAAACATGGTAAGCCCCTTATTGCTGCCTCTTGTAGAGATAATGTGCGGTTCTCTTTGTTAGTTTATAATAATCTAGAAGTCAATAATACGATAAATTATCATAAAGCTTTGTTCATGAATTGAATGTTTATTTATATATCATTTTGTTGCCTTGAGTATTATTGAATTTATGAATCATTTCGAGTTCATGACTGAATCTATAATATAGATGATATATACTCTTAAAAGGTCACTGACCAAGGTAATTAGCAGGAACACTAATTACCGCAATAAGGTTAGTATGTGGATTAAAAGATAGTTAAGTTTTACAAACCACCTGACACGAGATGTCATTTTAATCACATAGATACATGTTTTAGGAACATGGTATTTGACAGACCTCGAATGAAACATTAAATATAATTGTGTTCGTGTCATTTATGTTTTATTCAGTGTCACGTTCTACAGTATGCGGTATTTATCATTCTCACTGAGAAATATGTATGTGTAATTGTTATCTACCGCTATCCGTAAAAAGCAGTCATAACGGTGACTTTTCCATATGTATAGCTTAGCTGAAGAAGTGATAGTTTACCAAGAATGCTATTTGTCTCTCGTATTTTATACGAGCTATAGCATCATTGGGCCCCTTGATAGAGTAATATTATCTGCTAGCGGTATAATTACAAGAGTAATTATATTTGATAATCTGCTCAAGATCAAGAAAAGATTCCGTTAGCAAGGATGACACACATCTACCTTGAAACTAATCTGATATCTATGAGACAGAAGAACAAACACGAGTAAATTGTTTACTGGATCGTGATATTGTATAGTACAGCATCATCTGTGTAATTGGATGGTCATGATGTATACTGCCAGATACCGTTCATGATTATAGAAGTTAAAACAGTATTAACTATATTTACCAACATAACACAGATCCTATTGGGTCACACCATATAGGAGTTAATTGGAGAATCTTATTATGATTGATTATAAATTGGTTATGATCAATAGTAAGATGGTTATAATTAATTATACGTGTTATAATTAAATTATAAATGTTATGTAAAAATAACAAGCAAAAATATTGGTTAATTTATAAGCGTGTGACACGTTGTATAAAAGTTAATCGGTTAATTTATAAATGTGCAGGACACGTTGTATAAATTACCGAAACAAACAATCGCAAGAAATATAATTGTTCATAATAATTATATGAATATTATTTGTATTCGGACCGAGGGCATTTGGGTTTTTTCAGATTCGTCCTTATCCGCATGATATGTCATCGATCCTATCCAGATGACACGTCATCGATACCGAAATAAACAACCGCAAAATATATATATAATTGTTCAGAATAATTATACAAATATTATTTGTATTTGGGCCGAGGGCATTCGGGTCTTTTTAGATTCGTCCTTATCCACATGACATGTCATCGATCCTATCCAGATGACACGTCATCGATCTTATCCACATGACATGTCATCATCCTTATCCATTCAATGGCATATCTTGTAAATAGGTATATGTTGAGGGATATTTCGGTCTTTTGTGAACCTCCTCAAAAGCCTATAAATAGAGGGGTACATGGAAAGAGAAACCCACTAATTCACTCGTATCGTTTTGTGTCGAAACGAATCGGTATTTTCTCTCTTTCTCAGTTTCTCTCCCAAATAGTGTTTCGGTTGAGAAAAGAAAGTTATACATAGTTGACGTATAATATTGCAGATTGTTGTGGAGTATATTTACGGGATCGATGAATAGTGTTTTATCAAATTTCGCAGTATGTCAGTTTTGCTCATTGATAAAACTGAGTAACCGAAAATTTGTGTTTACGGGGTTTTGTCTTTTTCCCTGTGAATAGTGTTTTTACAGAATTTTGTAGTTTACGGTATTTCTGGTAAAAGAAATAAACCGCTCTCTGGTTAGTCCTGGTGGATAACCGATAGAGGCATCAGACGTCTGATGCTCCGAGACGAGTCATTCCCGATGCCGCTCTTCTCGCTCGGTCTGCATTCCAACTATGATTTGGAAACAAGGTATAAATATGTTATATGAATCTATTTAATTGGTAAGTAGATTAAAATTTTAGAAATCAATCATGGAGTAGATCTGTAAAATGATTAAATTGGGTTTTGATGCCAAATGAATACTGAAGGTGGACAGCCTTGGAAAGTTTCCTGACATACCCCGTTTAATCTTGAGTTTAAGTTGGCCGTAGAAATTTTTGTTCTACGGTCATTCCGCAATTTAAGCCTAAACAGGTTTTGGTTACCCCGAAACCCAACACTCTTGAAGTGGTGCCATTAGGGAGGACATAGTTGGTACCGTCCGGTTATCAAACCAGCAAGAGATGGAGGCCCCAGAACCAACCATCCAAGAAGTGCATAGGTCAAACAATGGTCTCAATTTAAGTAATTGATTCCAAAAAAATGAACCATTGACTTTCCATACCGGGTGTTGGTGTCGTGATTGATCGAATGGTAAGAATTGTTTGAGCCCACAGTGAATCTTGGTGCCGGTATAGCTTCCACCACCATCTGAGAAGTAGAGCCCAATTTCTTTTTGCCAAATCTGCCCCTCCCATACCGCCATATTGCTTTGGTGTATATATAGCATTCCAATTGATCAATGATATTCCTTTTCTTCCCTGAGATCTTCCCCATAAGAAAGACCTTCGAATCTTGTCAATTCTTTTGATCACCCACGTTGGCAGTAGGAAGGATCCCATGAAATAAATGGGCACTGAACTTAAAACAACATTCATCAATAGTAGGTGGCCTCCTCTTGATATAAGTTTTGATTTCCATCCTTCTAGCTTTGACTCCAATCTCTCAATTAAAGGCATGAAGGCTGCATTTGTCAGACGATTAATCATCAGTGGGAGGCCTAGATAAGTAATGGGAAAATCCGTTCGGGTATATCCTAACAATGTCGATATGACCGAAATTTGGTCAGAGCCCTGATTGAGCGGTATCCAGGAGCTCTTATTGAAATTAATTTGCAGCCCAGAGACTTCTGTGAAAAGCCGAAGCATAAGCTTAAGAGAGATGAGTGCAGGGACCGATGTGTTGGTAATCAAAATCGTGTCATATGCATATTGATGCATGATAACAGATTGGCGCAGCTTTGAGGAAATTCGGCTGTTATGCAAAACATTGAGAGATTGGATAAATTTTTGAAGCACATCAACGGCTATATTAAATAACATGGGAGACAACGGGTCTCCCTACCGCAGACCTCTATGGTGTTTGAAAAATTATGACTCGCCTCCATTGATAACTATTCTGGAGGATGCAATGGAGAAGAGCATATCAATCCATTTAATGGGAAAACCACGTGCTTGCATGACTATTTTCAGGAAGTTCCAGTTGATGAAATCGAATGCTTTTGCAAAATCTAGTTTGATGAAACACGCAGATTTGCCATTCTTAGAAATATGATGTAAGATTTCCCGAGTAGCATTCAAATTTTCATTAATTTGCCATCCCTAGATAAAAGCCGTTTGGGAAGGTGATATCAAGTTTAGTAAAAAACCTCTTAACCAGTTAGCTAGCAACTTAGAGATTAATTTGGGTACGACATTCATAACACTAATCGGCCGATAGTCACCAACTTCTTTCGGCTCCTCTTTTTTAGGTATCATAGTAATGTTTGCTTGGTTAATGCTTGTCAGGTCAATACCATGGTTATAGAAACCATGTATGATTTGAATAACATCCATTTTAATTACCTGCCAATGCACTTGCAAAAATTCATTGATAACTCCATTCGGTCCAGATGCTTTGAGCCTTGCTAGCTGTTTGACCGCCATTTGTATTTCTAATTCAGTAAACAGCTCTTGTAGGGATGAGAGGTTAAGGCTTGTTGGGTATAGCACTTCGGGTTTGAATGGTAGTACCTCATTATCTACACCAAGTAATGCTTCCATTTGAGTCTTAAAAGCCTCTTTGATTGCTACATCATCTATTAATAATTGGTTATTAATAAGTAAGGATGAGACTTTATTCCTTCTATGCCGAGCTGATGCAAAGGCATGAAAAAAACTTGTATTTTTATCACCAACTCGTAACCATCTACATTGGGATCGGTGCTGCCACCAAGATTCAATTATGCTCGATAAGTGAAAAGCCCTTTCTCTAGTCATAATCCTGAACCGCCTTTCCCTGTACCGCCTTTCATAACTTGTTAATGATCTATGTTCCTCAATTTGGTCGAAAAATAACACTGTATTATTACACATATTCAATTGTTTTTCAATCTCAGTGAAGTTGGAGCAATGCCACTTCCTCAAATCATCATGCAGCCATTTGCAATTCTGCCCAAAAGCAGCTAGAGCATTCTGCGCGCTACCTCTTGCTTCGGTTATGTTGCCCCATCCAGAGCGTATAATTAATCTGAGTAGCCTCTGGGTTTATCATCCAAAAAAGCTCCATTTGGTAGAGCCTTGAGAGAGATAAGAGTGAACTGCTAGGGGAGATTAGAGTCCACAAGGATTCGGTCAATCCGTGAATGGGATGGGCTAGGCCTGGTGTTGACCCATGTGAAACGCCTATTCTTGAGGGGGGACATCAGGGAGTGCCGTGTCTCTGATGAAATCGTTAAATAACGACATAAGATGGAAGTTGACTTTGAGACTTGATCGATCAATCATTCATCTAATAAGGTTGAAATCTCCTCCTAAAATCCACGGATGTTGCACAAGAGATTCTATATAGCGAAGCTCTCTAATGAAAGCAGGTTTTTGTGAATCAATAGAGGGGCCATAAACATTTGTCACCATGAAGGTAGCTCCAGAGCTTGACTGCTGTAGATGAACAGTGCATGAGTGTCTTGTGACCCATGAGTTCAACAACAAGTAAGCCATATTCCATACAATCAATATTCCCCTAGCGGAGTTATGAGCATGAGTCACAACAATATTCCTATCAAAATAAGTAGGGAGAAGCTGGGAATAATGAGCAAAGTTTATTTCATTCCATTTGGTTTCTTGTAACATGCAAACATCACAACGAGATTGTCTCAACACATTTATAACAACATCACATTTTTGAAGACACCCCAAACCTCTACAATTCCAAGAGAGAAGATTTAATTTTTTAAGTTTGTATAACATTTAAAAATAGAGTACAGCTTTACTCTTGATGAGACACCCACCAATCATCCTTCCTCATCGGAAGTCAACTCATCTTTAGGGTCCGGATCAAATCTACCCATGTCAAGCTCGGGTTCTTTTGTCGTTAACATCTCATTTTCGGCATGGCTCGTTTGTGCTTGCATCCTTCTCTGTTCATTATCAAGAGATATCATCTCTTCTACATCACTACTTTTAAATCGACAAGTTGAAACTAACTTTGCCACATGCTCGTACTAGACCTGGACTTCGTAGAAGCCTTCTGGATTGAGAGAAATTTGTTCTTGTTATGATTCTTTTTGTTTTCCAGTTCCTCTTCTTAATGGGCCAACATTGACCGCAAGCTTAATCTTCGGTTTAGGCCGCTGGGATTCCTTGTGTTTTCTAATTAATTGGCTGCTTGAGGAGATAGTTAAATCCTTTTGTCAGGTCTATTTATATTTAGATGACAATGGCCTATAAGAGGGCCAACAAGAAGGCCCTTCAGTTTAGGTAGAGGGACCGGAGGTCGCATTGGCCGCACATATTTTTTGGAAATCCCTTTCTCCAAGGAATTAATATTTTTCGGGATTTGTGTAGCTATAACATCGGTTTGGGAATGTTCTGGATTTGTGGAAGGATTCCGCTTCATACTTGGAGATGATTGGTTATTATTGGGAGGTAATATGGAAGATTCACCACGTTGAAGAATTTTTTGAGGCTGAATTCTATGTTTTCCACCTTGATGCGGGTCAGAAGTTAAGAAGGACTAACCCGTTCCATGCTGTGGTATGATGTGATCTTCAGGTGTTGTTTTTTTGGTAAGTGGGTCAGTGATGGCAAGGCAGGGGAGATTTATTGGGAGATTTTCTGTGACAGGTTTTGGTGGAGATATTTTGTAAAGGGTTTGGTTGCATCTCTTGTTGATTCACTTCATTAAAGGAAAAGCTATGTGATGCCTGTGAATTCATAATCTGTTGAGGCACAGATTGTTGAGTTTGAGGGATTTGATTTTGCGAGATTTGTATGTTGGGATCTAGTGTGGCCATATCCTGTGTAGCAAACTCCAGATCATACATCTCAACCTCCTTCATGGTGGTAAATTGCTGGAGCTCTGGTGGTAGGGACTCTGCTGTTCAACCACAACAGACTTCACGAAGAACCCGAGTGCTCATCGGAATTAACTCGTGGGGGTCTATCATAGTGTCATCATCTGAGGAGGAGGAAGACGGAGGTGGTGGAATTGGCCGCTGGTACACCTTTGGGTGCTTTGGCATATCATCAACAGTGTATAGAGGCACCCTTTGGTAGGCTTCAGCATGTACCTGGATGTAATATATCATACCCCCGATATGCACAACCAGTTGCGGAGGAGCTAGAGAGAGGTCATCAACTCCAACCGCTACCAACCAAGAAGCTATGGATGAAGGATTCTCAGGCTCCACTGAACCAAGAAAAACACCAAAGCATGCTATCACTTGTTTGACATATTTCTCTCTGTGTAGTGGAGGTGGCAGACCAACCAACCTGAGCAATACTTTGTAGGTCGGGATGCTAATGGAAGCATCTTCTAGCGGTGTCCAAGGTTGGAAGGTGATACCTTCATCCCAGAGGTCCTGAGGAGTTGCGTTAATGAAGGTATCAGAATGAAGGCCTTCAGGTAGAACAATGAAGAATCTGGAACCACTCATTTGAGACACACTGATCTCTTCCTTCTGAACTTTCTTGGTGCAACATGCAAAGGTGACAGCATTGTCTAAACTCAAATCCCATTTGTACCCCGAGGTATACATAACCACTACTTGCCGGAGCCTTTCAAGCTCCTCAAAGTATTCATGGTCTTTTTCTATAAAACAGTGCAACCTTATAGGTCTATCACTCGGCATTTCCGGCGCCCTGTATGGGTAGGAGCCCGTGAGGAGTTCATCAAAACCAGGTTCAGAATTGTTGGGTGGTGGCGATGGAGTTGTTTGCTTTGGTGGGGGAGGGGCAACAATGTCCTGTTTACAAGCAGATCTGATATGGTCATAGGACCAACATCGGCCACATCATTTTGGGTTTCTACACTTTGCCACTGAGTGGCCTGTCCGGCAACACCGAAAGCAACGCCCTTTCCATTCCGAGAAGGTATGCGATGGAGGGAAGCGAAGCCTTGATGGAGTACATCTTAATAAATATGTTGTTGAACTATTAAAAAAATGAAAATTTGCCAAACTATTTTAATGGGGCTAAATTGTCAAATATTTGCATTTAGCACTCTAGTATATGCAAAAAATTATGAGTTACATTTAGCACTCAAGTATATAGCACTCAGTGAAAATTTTGGTGCTATTTTGTTCTATAAGTTGCTTATTGTAAAGAGGCTTGACCTTTATTTTAAGGTACGTGTTTGGATATATAATTGTTTTATTATAGCTTTTGCTTCTTTGAACCAGCCACTGTTTGCTATTTTTTATTTATTTCCTGACAAGCTGATTTGTGAATTTTGTGCAGAACAGCTCACAACTCCGAATTGGGTGCTCTTGGTCTCTGAAATTCAAGAAAGTCATGATCTACATCTCTGCTAAGTTTCATTCTTTTCTAAATTTTCTAGCTGGATTGAACTAGTGTTACTTGAAGCAGCCATTTTAAAAAATAATTATAGAAAGTATTTTCTTTTCCAAATTACTTGAAGCAGCCATTTTACAAAATCTATAAAAAAAATAACATAATAATTTATATATAAATAAATGACTATAGTAAACAAAATAAAAAAAACTATTATACAGCAGCTTAAAACGGTAAATATATATATGAGGAGAGTTCAAATACCTCCATTTTTTGTGCCTCCATCATGCCTCTATTTTTTAAAACTTTAATAACTCAAAATTTAAAACTTAAAAATCAAAATAAAACCGTTAGATGTGATCTATGTTATTTTCTCTATGTGCTCATAAAAAATTATCACATTTCAATTTTGTTTTTATGTAAAACAATAAGTTCAAAAATCAACATCTAGAAATAATCTAAATTAGTGCATTTTTTACAAGCTCTTGATGACAATCAAAATAAAATTGAAATGTCATAATTTTTTACATGTTCATAGATAAAATGATATAGATCATATTCAATAGTTTTATTTTGACTTTTAAGTTTTAAATTTTGAATTATTAAAGTTTTAAAAAATGAAGATATGGTGGAGGCACAAAAAATGAAGACATTTGAACCCTCCTCTATATATATATATATATATATATATATATATAATCGATGCTTGATTTTAGCTGTTTGGTTATAAAAATTGGAATGCTCCAAACGTAACCAAGTTCATATCAAACTCCTCTGATAAAAAAATTACTCTCATAAAACAACATATCTAACTCTAATTAAGCTGTTGTAAACAACTTTTACATATTCAACTCTGATTTAGCAACCTGGTGTGTAAACGACTTTGATAAAAAAGCTCTAAACTTGATGTTTAAAAAATTATCAATGTCGATATCTCAACAAAAAAAAAAACACTAACTTGCTCAATGAAAAATATAGTGGTTGTTTGTTTAGATTTGCGGTAAAGAAATTTTAATGAGAACTATATAGTAAGATATATAAGATTAGGTACTTGCGTCTTTTTCTCTCATAATATTTGCATCAAACTTTCTTTTCACTTGTTACATCTTAAATTTAAGAGGGAAATCGATTCTATTGATTTCAATTATATAAGGTTAATCATTTTTCCTCATGTACTTCTCACCTCCACCATAATTTTGTGAACTAAACATGATTCGAATGAAATTTTTCTTCCAATTTCTTCCATTAAACTCTACCCAAACATGGTGTTACAGACAAATATTTCTCTCTTTGTGGTCTAGGTCCCATTTTTGTATTATGGAAGAACACTTGAAAATTTGTAATTTTGAAAAAAAAAAAATTGCGTCACGTCACGTGTGTCATTTACATATACAATTGTATATTGCGTAATGTGATTGTTATTCACCATTTTAGTCATATCATGTTAATAGGGGCGGATCCAGGATTTTCGTCAGGGAGGGGCAAAAAAAATATTGAATTGGGTATAAATAGCTTATCGGATTTAAACCCATTAACTAATTGGGTACTCGATTCAAAATAATATTTTGACTTATATTTTCCAATACACTGACTTATAATTTCTGATTATATAACTTATAATTAATATTATGAATCATAATTCAAGAAATTTATTTTGATTTTAACACTAAATTTAACTTTAATTACAAATCAAACATTCATAGGGGGGCAAAAAAATTTTCAGAGAGGGGCAAAGTCGATTGGTACCAATAAATCACTACTAAAACTCGAAATCCGGGTAGGGGTGGCTACACCCCCTCCCCTCCCCCCCCCCCTCCCCCCGTGCTACAGTAGATCCATCCCGGCATGTTATGTCACATTTGAAGTTGCGTAACTAATTTTTTCAACATTATTTCATAATTACAGTTTATTTTTATAATTTCTTATTTTTGATATATTTTGTTATTATTTTTTTAACTAACTTAAAATTAAACTCAATTAGTCACGTCACGTGTGATTACAGCGTGACTATTTACATGACATAATTGTATTTCACTATTTTAGTTCTATCACATTATGTAAAAATAAATTTTGATCACATTGTTACACCAAAAAGGTATAGTACAAAGTTTCAGTACAGTAAGCTGTACCTTTTAACCTTAAATATGCTCTTCGGTTCAGACTACAAGTGCACAGTCATATCGAATAGTATATTGTTGGATATCGATCACAGGGACGGTTCAAATCTAAACCGGACTCTACTTAAATCAGTTAAGTACTAGAAGTGATATAATGTTGGCTTGGTTGTTTAAATTTCCTAAATAATTCAATAGCAATGATTAACTACGAGAAAGTAAATAGCTTGATTTAAATCAATTAATAAAAGGCGTTTTCAGGGTTTCAGACTTATCTCAGTTCTGCCTCTCAGTC
Source organism: Carex pumila (assembly GCA_033356055.1). Taxonomy (NCBI): domain Eukaryota; kingdom Viridiplantae; phylum Streptophyta; class Magnoliopsida; order Poales; family Cyperaceae; genus Carex; species Carex pumila. The sequence continues at coordinate 541,891 of JARJHM010000099.1, forward strand.
CTTGATACGGGTTGTACAGCTTCCTGTACGGGTCGTATCAGGTGATACGAGTCGTACAACTTCCTGTCTGACCCGTACTGACTTCGAGTTAATGCACCTGTTACTGTTTCCTTGCATTGTTTGTGTAAGATTCTACTGACCAGACCTATTATTTCTAAACCTCAACTCTCGTATATTGGTTCATAAAACTTGGTATGGAGTTGTAATATGTACCCTCTTTGGATTCTAGACTTTGACTTTCATGTTGGTTCGAATTACCTAGTTAGTTGATTGGTATTCTAAAGGTATTCTCTTATTCGTCGATAAGAGGAAATTGTCACCTTTCGGATTACTAAACCTACTTCATGTACTTAACTTTGGTTGAGAGATTTTAAAGGGGAGAATGCGCTTTAGATGTGATCATGCATCTAGTGATAAACCAATAAAAATCAAACAACTTAATTTAAGCAATTAAAATCAAACACAAATTTCAACACAAGAATTTGTTAGTTTGTAATAATCTAGAAGTCAATAATACGTTAATTTATCATAAAGCTTTGTTCATGAATTGGATGATTAATATCATTTTGTTGCCTTGAGTATTATTGCATTTATGGATCATTTCGAGTTCATGACTGAAATTGTAAAACTCCATAATATAGATGATATATACTCTTAATCTTAAAAGGTCACTGACCAAGGTAATTAGCAGGAACACTAATTACCGCTATAAGGTTAGTATGTGAATTAAATGATGGTCAAGTTTTACAGACCATAGACAAGAAGTTGTCATTTTAATCACATAGATATATGTTCCAGGAACATGATATCTGACAGACCCCGAATGAAACATTATACGGAATTGTGTTCGTGTCATTAATGCTTTCATTCAGTGTTAAGTTCTAAAGTATGAGGTATTCATCTTTCCTACTAAGAAATGTATATGTGTGATTGTTATCAAACGTTGTCGGTAAAATGCAGTTATAACGGTAGCTCTTCGGTATACATGGCTTAGCTGAGGTAGTGATGGTTTACCAAAAGTACTATTGTCCCTCGTATCTCTATACGAGCTATAGCATCACTGGGCCCCTTGATAGAGTAAGATTATCAGCGCGCGGTATGATTACAAGAGTAATCATATTTGATAATCTGCTCAAGATCAAGAAAAGATTAAGTTTACAAGGATGACACACACCTACCTTGAAACTAATCTGATAGCTATATGACAAAAGAATTAACACGAGTAAATTGTTTACTGGATCGTGATATTGTACTGTACAGCATCATCTGTGTAATTGGATGGTCATGATGTGTTGTCAGATGCCTCTCATGATTATAGAAGTTAAAACAGTTTTAATTCTATTTACCAACATAACACAGATCCTATTGGGTCACACCATATAGGAGTTAATCGGAGAATCTTATTGTGATTGATTATAAATTGGTTATGATCAATAGTAAGATGGTTATAATTAATTATACGTGTTATAATTAAATTATAAATGTTATGTAAAAATAACAAGCAAAAACATTGGTTAATTTATAAACGTGTATGACACGTTGTATAAAAGTTAACCGGTTAATTTATAAATGTGCATGACACGTTGTATAAATTACTGAAACAACAACCGCAAGAAAAATATATATAATTGTTCAGAATAATTATATGAATATTATTTGTGTTCGGGCCGAGGGCATTCGAGTCTTTTCAGATTCGTCCTTATCCACATGACATGTCATCGATCCTATCCAGATGACACGTCATCGATACCGAAACAAACAACCGCAGAAAAATATATATAATTGTTCAGAATAATTATACGAACATTATTTGTGTTCGGACCGAGGGCATTCGGGTCTTTTCAGGTTCGTGCTTATCCGCATGACGTGTCATCGATCCTATCCAGATGACACGTCATCGATCTTATCCACATGTCATCATCCTTATCCATTCGATGGCATATCTTGTAAATAGGCATATGTTGAGGGGTATTTCGGTCTTTTGCGAACCTCCTCAAAAGCCTATAAATAGAGGTGGAGGGGTAGAGAGAAAACTCACTAATTCACGCGTATCGTTTCGTGCAGAATCGAATCGGTATTTTCTCTCTTTCTCGGTTTCTCTCCCAAATAGTGTTTCGGTTGAGAAAAGAAAGTTATACGTGGTTAACGTATAATCTTGCGGGTTGTTGTGGAGTATATTTACGGGGTCGATGAATAGTGTTTTACCGAATTTCGCGGTATTTCAGTTTTACTCATTGATGAAACTGAGTAATCGAAAATTCGTGTTTACGGGTTTTCGTCTTTTCCCCGTGAATAGTGTTTTTGCAGAATTCCGCGGTTTACGGTATTTCTGGCAGAAGAAATAAACCGCTCTCTGGTTAGTCCTGGTGGATAACCGATAGAGGCATCAGACGTCTGATGCTCCGAGACGAGTCGATTCCTTCCGTGATGTAGCTCTACACGCTCGGTCTGCATTCCAACTGTGATTTGGAAACAAGGTATAAATATGTTATATTAATCTATTTAATTGGTAAGTAGATTAAAGTTTTAGAAATCAATCATGGAGTAGATCTGTAAAAGGATTAAATTGGGTTTTGATGCGAAAGGAATACTGAAGGTGGACCGCCTTGGAAAGTTTCCTGACATACCCCGTTTAATCCTGAGCTTAAGTTGGCCGTAGAAATTTTTGTTCTACGGTCATTCCGCACCTTAAGCCTAAACGGATTTTGGTTACCGCGAAACCCCAAAAGTGGTATCCGAAACCCTACAGAATTCAATAACTTTCATGCAAAACAAAACATTCGAATATATCTTAACCCTAGAAACAAAGAAAACTACTCAAACATAATACTAAAACAAATAAAAAAAATAATAAAAGAAACAACCATGACAAAACCTGAAGTACTAAGAAGATCCGTCGAAAACTCGCGTCTTTTGCTTCTCAACTTTGTCTCCCAGCTTAGCCGCTCAGTCCAAACCCTAGAATATGCTCTTCTGGTTCAGAATTATCTCTCTGGTGCAAGAAATCCCGCTTATAAGCTTTTATGGTCAACCTTCCTTCAATAGGCCTTGTTTCTAATTTCTGGATCTGTTTCCGAAAATGTCTGACACGGGTCGAACAAAATATTGTACGGGTTGTGTAGGATGTTGTACGGGTCGGAAAACAGAGCAATACCATATTCTATAGATATTCAATGAAATACGACCAATTTAATAATTTAAACACAGGTTTTGGTACAAAATACAGGTCATAATATAGATAAGTTTGCGAGATATCAAATTCTCCCAAGCTGAAATCTTGCTTGTCCTCAAGAAAAAATCCCAACTTAAGTATCGGGTTGGACTTTGGACTACCTAAATGCAGATAAATTCCTAAATGTGAAAATTTACATGAACTGCTCTTATCAAGAACCATGAGAATTTTTTTGGATACAATTTGGATTTTCCTTGATCAATTTTGATTCACCCCACTAATCAATTAATCAAACTTCAAATTCTAAAATGTTTTAATATTTGCAAAGCTAATTACCAAAATTGATCAATATTTCATTCTTTCACTGAAACTATGCCCTCGTTTGTGGTAATTTTTCTTCTTTTAGCCCCCCAAGCTTGGAATAAGATTAGGTCAGAAAGTCACGGACTTCGTGTGTTGATATATGCAAAAGTTCTTTTCTTTTCTAAGTTTCGGAGACGAGCTCAAAGGTGCCCAATATGACTTATTGCCAGTACTCTTCTTTTCTCCATCTTTTCATTTATTTCATCACTTTTTTAAAAAAAATTTGCATACACCATGAATACACATATCCAATGATATTCATTCATACTAATGGATATCCCAATCTTTCTTTATTTAAAATCTTCATTTCTTTATTAAAAAGACAGAGGTCAGTTTCAAAATGACTTTTCGATACAATTTAAGTTTTCATCTTTTCAAGTTCTCAAAACATCCCTTCCTAATCAGTTCTTTGATCAATTATGGGGTTAGTTGTAATTTCTCAAGGTCATTCCAAACTATAGGGCGCAGAAAGTTGCACGGCATCAGGTTAGCTAACAGTGCAGGTTTTTATGTGTGGATGAGTGGAAATGCTTCCAGCTGGGTTCAGTGCTCTGGCTCTTTGAGATGAACGTGAGCAGGCCACCAAACTCAGGGGAAGGCATCTACTGGGGATTTCTTTCTGCATTCCTTCTGGTTCACCCCTTGTGACGACCTACGTTTATGATCAGTTGTTGGAGGTTTTATTATTTTTGATTGTGAGGACATTTAACTACTGATGGGCGCAAGCCCCCGTCGTTAATTACATTAGAAAGACCTTTCAAGTCTGACTAAACACCACATGCATTCCAGGATTTGTGCCTATGGGTTGTGAACTTAATAATGGGGCTAAAAGGGGGCTCATGTATTGTTTATTTAGGTCATACGATTGGTTTTCATTTGACTTTGGATTTCTTTTGGTTAGTTACCATGATATATGCATGAAAATATGGATTTCATATTTAAAATATAAGAATGTACATGAGAAATATTATTTATGTGTTTTTAATTTGAAAGGAGCATTTAAATATCATTTTTTATATTTTTATTTATAAGAATATGTCAAGAGAGGGGCATTTTGGTCATTTCAGATTATGGCTAGGACCTGGATATGTTCAAATATTATTTAGAATCATAGAGAATTCAATTTGGGTTCATTTGGAACTGATTTGAGTTGATTCGGACTTAGTATGAAAAAGTTATGGTTAAAAGGGACTTGAAAATACTTATTTGTAAAGGTTTTATATTTTCAGGGACTTGTTTGTAAATTCCTAGGAACCTGAGGCTGTGATTTGAGCTTTTGATAGGGTCTAAAATGTAAAATGGGCCATTAAGGGCTTGTTTGAAAGGGTTTTATGCTGACAGAGGCCTTTGTGTAAATTTACAGGGGCTTCTCTACATGTTTTAAATAAACAGGGGGGTTTATATGCAAAAAAAGGATCTTCTGGTCACATGTGGACTTTAAGATTGGTGTAGAGCTTTGAGATTTGGGCTTTTGGGCCTTTGAGATGTGCACAAGCCATTGGATTGAAATCATTGGACTTCAGGATTGGTGCAGAGATGATTTAATTAAATGGGCTTTGAGATTTGGGCTTTTGGGCCTTTGAGATGTGCATTGGGCTATCAATTAATGCACAAGGCATAGATACCACTCATTTGGGCTTTGAGATTAGTGCAAGGAATTTTATTCAAATTGACAAGTGGGTCACATGCTGTCAGAGAGCCGTTGGATTTGATTTTGAATTTGGTTCATTGGATTAAACAGATTGCTTTAAGATCCGTGTTTCTTGCTTTGAGAATCATGCTCAAGAGTTGTTGGCTTAGGGTTCATCCCTGATGAACTGAGTCTGGCAGATCTAGGCCACGGCGGGCTGGCCAAAGGCATGGTTGTGATCGTGAGGTTGCCAAGAGTTCATTGGTACCATTGTCGGTCGCCGGCGACCATCAGAGGCGGCGGAATGGGCATCTACAGTACCTGTTTGTACCAATTGAGTTCTAGATCGGTTTTGATTGGTTCCTTCATGATTTCTTTTAATTAGTTCGTTATTTGAGATCGTGTGAGACTATAGAAGACATTGGGAGCATCAATTTTACGTTTAATGAAGTTTTGGACATGATTTGAGTTTTATAGCTTCGATTTCAATACCAAGTTGGTACCAAAGGTTGGTACAGAGGGTTCAAAACTTAATTGGACATTTAGAGAGACCATTTCAAAGTTATTTAAGCATAGTAAAGGCATTGGTTTGGACTGAAATAGGTTCTGTCTATGAAGAACATTGTTATTTCAGTTTCTTTTGATTCATTTTCTCATAATTTATGTGTATGATGTGCACATTTTATTTTACAAACTCAAAGTTGTATATGTTAAGGATTTTTGTTCCAAATTTCAGAATTTTCTGAGTCCATTTGCTCAGTCAAAAGGGTTGAACAAGGTCAAGGGTATTCATGGTAATTTTATCAATTTAATTACAGGATTTTTATTTTTTAAAGCTGAACTTTGAAGATCCATAACTTTCTGTAGGATTGTCAAAATGATATGAATTTTATATTAATTTTGTGTGTTTTGATGTGCTTTATTTGACTGTGAAGCCCATTTTTCATTTTGTTCCTTCTACGGATCTGAATTTCCAGATTTGCAGACAGGGGTCATATATACACATTTTAATGAATCCCATTGTACCAGTGGTACTTTTAAAGCAATTGAGTGCTGAGGCTATGCTTAGTATGGTACCAGGAACTGGTATAGGTCACTTTAAGGTCTGGTTTGGCTTTACAACAGATTTCAAGGGCTTTCAAGTGACTGTTTTGGTACCAGTATCAGATAAGAGAAGATCAAAGCTCAAGAGTTCATCAAATCATCATTCTAGAATATTTAAAACATGTCAAGGCTTTTAGATTATGCAGGGAGGCCCCTGAATGTTTGAAAATCATGATTTGGCATCTTTACACTTGATTTCAAGGCATTATCATCAAAACTTCATTAATTCAAAGGTGTAAATGACATGTAGCAGTATAATTGCTGTCTTTTTACACTTTGGACCTCAGTTTCTCACTATTTGCAAATAAACCCTTCAAAATAGTGAAATTAGCTATTTTGGCAGCATAACTTCACTATTTCTCTAATTTTATTTACAAATAGGCCCTCTCAAGTGATCATTAGGTTGAGAACTATAAAGGATGCCATGCTGGCTCACTTTGAATAGCCCTTGTGTGTTTATCTTTTATTTAAAGTCACTTTATTCCCTATTTTGGTCATTTTTATAAAGAAATCATAAGGATCTGATGAGCAAGGATGCCATCTGGCTCACTACACTAATCTTAGCCTATAATTAATTTATAGAAATGATCAAGGGAAGGCAGAAAGGAAAAAGATACATGAAAAGCAAGAAAATCATATAAAAATGTGATTTTTATAAAAGTATTGTATCAAGGCAGTGGATCTTTGCACTTTAGGTGTTTATATACACATTTATACATATTTAGATGATTTCAAAAAAATAGAAACAAATCAAACAAGGCAGAATAAAAAAACAAAGCAAATAAAGATGAAAACATGAAAGGAAGAAGCATTTTATTCATCAAATCAAGATCAAGTACATGGATTGGCTTTCCAGATCCTTACATTATATCTATAACTCTCTGATTACCTAGTCTCAGTAGAGAGGAAGAGGGATTTTAGCTTTCAAGCTTGCTGGTGTGTATGTGTACCAGTATGTGTGTATATGGTGGCTATAGCTTGTATATGGCTTCTCAGGTGTATCAATCTCCTTTTATTCTTTTCATTTGATCATGTATATATAGCCTTGAAGGCAGGAGATCTTAGGGTTAGGGCTTGGCCTATGCTGGCACCATCTGAGCTCTTTAATTCATTCAATTTGATTTCAATGCTTGAGATTCAACTCTGGCCTTCAATAGTGTCATTTGCAGGGGAGTAAACCAATCACATTGAGCTATGTTGGCAATCCAAGGGTGCAATGATCAGAGCCTTTGATTTGATTGAGTTTAAAGGCTGAGATGGAGTATATGAGGGTCATGCCTTTCCTCAGGTGCTGGAGGGAAGATTCCTTTAATTTGTCATGTTGTGCACCTGTATATGGGGTTAATTGAGCGTCAGAGTCATCCCCAACAGCTGATTTCCTCTTATCGATCTACTGTGCCTTGCTTTTGTAGGCATTAATGTGTCAGTAGCCAATTCAGGTATACATTCTTTAAATTGGGCATTAAAGGTCTTCATTTAAACCCCAACGATCATTTTTAAGCACTCAGATAGTTCTGAACCCATTTCATTATTTCTAATTTCACGAGACCTTACAACTTGGGTATCCCGGGTTCAAGTTATTTAGAGCTATTCTTTTCAAATTAACCATTCAAATAGCATCACCTTGAGGTGAGAAGCTTCTATGTGCTTTCAATTTCATGGTTTGAGCCTTGCTCTGCCAGAATCGGTGTTCTCCATCGTCAGAGAAGAAAAGAGAGGGAAGAAGGAAGAGAGGGAGAGACTGACTAGTGGAGCCCATGCGTCAGTTCTCCTTCTCTGACCTTTCTCTTCTCTCACTTGGGCTTGGCATGGGGTGGACCATGCAGGGGCTTATGCACGGTGCATAAAGCACTAAGTGCATGCAACCCGAAGGGGTCAAAACGCGCTGAAGCGCTGGGTTTTAATCAAGCTCAGATTTGATTGAGCTTGGATCACGGTGAGCCAAAGCACTGACATCTCAGTGCATGAAGTTCATTTTATTTGCTCTGGGTCCATCCATATCTACAACCCAGCGAAATTGAACCTTGAGAGGCTCACAATGGGCCCCAGACATCAGGTTTAGTCTTAGGTGCCCTAATTTGCACCCATAGAGGTCAGGGTAATTGCTAGGGGTACCCAGAGTCATGTGGCACCAATCAAAGGCTGCCATGTCATCAAAAACTTTGAAAATTCATAACTCCTTAATCATCTTGAGTTAGAATCTGTAGAAAATATCAAAATTCATGGTTTTGCATATAGAATGTTGTCATGAATTATAATATGCCATTTCTTTTCATCTTGGGAAGATTTCATGCACATTTAGCATCTTTCGAGTGTTTAAAATAGTTACCAATTCTCTATTTATTTAATTGGCAACTTTTTAAGGTACATGTTCGCACATAATATATGCTACAAAGTTTCAGTATAGCAAGCTATACCTTTTAAACCTTTGTTATACTCTGTCAAATCAGATAGCAAGTGCACTATCCTATCGATGAGTATGCTCAGGTATCGATCCACATGGACGGGAGAAAATAACCAGACTTATCCTAAAATTACTTGAGATTTCTAGAAGTGAGAGAAATTGGTTTGATTTAGTTCTAACAATTCTACTGATTTATGACAAGTTTAAAAGACAATAAAAATAATTAAAGTTGTTTTCAATTGATAAAAAAAGGTGTTTTCAGGGTTCAGATTTCATTTCTGTTCAACCTCGAGGCATACGGCCCGTACAGATTCCCATACGATCCATAGGGCACCCCGAGTTAATGCTGCAGCTACTATTTTCTACGCTGATACTGATGTTTAGGATTTCTATCGACCAGATCTGGATACCTAACTTCAACTTTCGCATTTCGGCCTAATTTATCTAAGTTACTTATTGGTTTACTAATAGTATCCAAGGACTTTCGCCTTAAGGAAAGTTTCACCTTTCAGGTACTCCTTGGTTTCACCCTACTTCATATACTTTATTCGATTGGATTAAATGTCATAGACTTGGCTCCTAACACTTAGATGTGTGCATTCATCTAACGGGATGACTAATCAATTCAAGCAAGCACAAATAAAGCAATCAAAATACTACTCAACAAGTAAAAACAAAGCATTCAACGCAAAATCCAAGTAACATGCAAACAAAACCAAACTAGAAACTACATCTTAACCCTAGAAACAAAGTAAACTAGCTACTCATGTTCATAAGATAACACAAATAACAAGAAATAAGAGAGTTCATGACAAAACAGTGAAAAATCCGAAGATCCATTGCAAACTCGCGTTTTTCACCTCTCTTCTTCTTTTCCTCCTCTTGTCTTTTGCTCCAAGAAAGATTGTCCGAGTCCCAGTGGTGAATCCCCATTTTTTTGGTGTGGGAATATCTCCTTTAATGCCCCAGATCACTTCCCCAAAAGCTTCCTTTTCGGCCTCCTTAAATCATGCTCAATCTAGATTCCAGCTGGATTTTCTAAATTAGCGTCGTACGGCCCGTAGGGAATCCCGTATGGACCGTATGCCTGTGCCTTGTCTTGGAGACTTGGTGCCCCTATTGTGGAACCTTATGTGTGGTAGGGCAGATCTTGTACTGCCCGCACAAAATGTCATACAGGTCGTATGAAAAGTTGTCAGACTAAGTTTTTCACCATTTTTTTCCTGCAAAATACCAAACAAAGCATAACAATACCACATTTCAAAGTAAAAGTCCACATTTTTAGGCTTTAAAGCACAGGTTTTAATATAAATTAGGGCCATAATTTAGACATAATATGGAGATATCAGTACAACACAAACACAACCAAATTTTTTTCACAAAAGTTCCTAATTCAAGTAATCACACAAATTTATCACCTAAAAATACAAATTTTTGAAAAATAAATATGACCTAAATGCAGATACAGTTTTCTTCTATTCCACCCTCCAAGATTGAATGAAGCATTGTTCTCAATGCTTGAATTCACACAAGAAAAAGTAAATAGAAGAAAATATGAAAACTAACCAGACATGGAGCGAGGGGTGAGCAGGGCGCCTCACCAATTGATGGAAGGTGGGTCGGGTGGATCGGGGCTGAGCACCCACTTCTGAAGTGGACGGATCGGGTGGCTAGTTTGGTGGGAGGTGGGTCGGGTGACTTTTGGTGGAACGCAGTGTTGAATGTGCCAAAGGGATACACCATTCTTTCCTTTTTAACACGCCAAGGGAGAGAATGCATAGACCAGGTTGGTTGTGCATGGCTCGTATGCTAGTTTGTACGGTCCGTGTGACTGTGATTATTCGCTAGTAAGGTCCTGTGCATGCATGCGGCTGGGTTCATGCCCGTTAGCTTCTTGATCAGGTTCTTAATCACAGTTCGCTAAGCTTTTAAATCCTCCAAGAGTCTAGCAATGCAATTCGAGGGCGGATCTGAGCGAAAAAGTTGTAAAAACTCAAACAATAAAGTTGTAAAATTTGTTGCAAGTATTTCACAAAATTTTAAATCACATCCAAGTCCGGCCCTGACCCAGGGCAGCCACCAAGCCCCAAAATCCAATGGGGCCCCAAAAAAAATTTGTATATGTTAAAAATCATAGAATGAAAAACCGGATCAAACTGGCTTAATCAAGCAATTCTTCACCCATTCTTGACGTTTGGAGCCGGTTTGGAGATGATTCTCGTGATTTGAAGCAATTTTTGAGAAGTGAAGTGTTACGACTTACCACTCACGTCCGATTTGGGGGAGAAATTTACAATTTTGACCAGGTTAAAATGCTGACTGGAGAAGAACGATTCTCGAGTTGTTTGGTCGAGGGGCAGAAAAACATTAGAAAGAATGACGTTGTAGGTGGGCCCAAATTATTAATATGCGACCTACATCGCATACTAGAGAAGTCAATACATAAGAAATGAAGATAATCCATGCTATATTTGAAGAGGTCGCTAGTCAACTAAAACGAAATGAAAACAAGCTTACTATCTTGTTAATTTTTATTAACAAAATGAAGATAATCCATGCTATGAAGTTTGTCATTTTTATTAAAATTGGTTTGAAATTAATTTTAACTTATTGAACACTAAAAGAAAAATAATAATTTCAGCAATATTGTCTCATGTTAATTAATTATTTATTTTACCTAACTTTTCTATTATTTTAGTGAAAATCAAGTTTTTGCTAATAAAATATGAACTTCCGATCTGATTTGGCCGATTAAAGATTTGCTTGTTGAGAATGGCCTTATTATAAATTCTAAATTAAATTCTAAAGATAAAGATAATAGGGGTCTCCACATATCATTTTGATAAAAAAATTATTCAAAAAATATCCAAAATTTACTCTCACCTGGATCCCAAAATCCGGCCCTGATCTCATCAATCGGAGCTCGTACGAAATAGTAGGGGCCAAAATGCAAAATACTTAAAATCTGTCAATCTGTGATGGTTCGGGCGATTAAATTGTCACCTGCCTATCCTTCCGACGCATCTTGAACGGTGTCATTCGAATTTGTTTAATTAAGACGCAATGTAGTTTTATACAAAGTCCATAAGATACTAACATATGTTTCCGAGTAGCATAATCACATGTTGCGTAAACTGAGAGTCGAGTGCTGGATTACCCAAAGGCAAAGGTCTCTCTCTATCTTCAAGCCTTATTCAATTATGGTAAATTTATTCCGGAATTTTTAAATGTATTATCGTCCAAAAAAATAAATCAAAAAATCACTTAATTTTGAAAATTCGAAATTTAGGAGGATCGCAATGTTAAATGATGGACTTATTGTTGGAGTCTGTCATTTAACGTTGCGGACCATCAAATTCATCATATTCTAATTATTCAACGCATATCATCTTTTGAATTTAATAGGTTTGTTTATTGATTTTCAAAAAATAGAAAGAATAACTTATAATTTGATTATGCTAGAAAGAACATCAAGTAAAACCGATAAAGTATTGTACAATTTATATACTAGAAGCACTACGAAACATTTTTTTCAAGCAAGATTTTTTCCGATTGTAAAAAAATTAAACTATTTCTTGATGTGTTACTGAAAAAAATTTTACTTTGAATCTGAGTTATTGATCCTGATTCAAAAGTCATCTCTAAGTGAATAAAGAAATTATTGTGATACTTATAGTATATTCAAATTCTAAGGTACTCCATCTATTTTAATATATTTCTAAAATCATTTCTAGAGAAATAGATAGAGTATTTTAGAATTTAAATGTACTAGAAGAATTATGATAATTTCTTTATTTATCTAGAAATAACTTTTAAACCGAGATCAATAACTCAAATTTAAAGCATTTTTATTTTTTTTCCTGTAGCATACCAAGAAATAGTTTAATTTTTTTACAGTAGGAAAAAATTATGCTTAAAAAATGTTTTGTAGTGCTTCTAGTATATCTAAATTATAAGATATTTTATTTATTTTGTTTAATGTTCTTTCTAACATATTCAAATTATAAATTATTCTTTTTATTTTTGAAAATAAATAAACAAATATATTAAAATTAAAAGATGATATGCGTTGGATAATTAGAATCTGATGAATATATAAGGCTGCAATGTCAAATGATAGATCTTAAAAATAGATCAGCCATTTGACTTTGCGGTTCTACTAAATTTTGGATTTTTAGAATTTGGTGGTCTTTTGGTTTATCAATTTTTCGGCAGAGATATTTGTAAAAATTTCAGAAATTTATTCGAGCGACGCATCATAAATTAATCTGAATCTAAAGTGTAAACAGGTAAGATGCTAACGGATAATAGTTATATCGTGTTTTTATTTGTTTTTATTTTCAGAGCATAGATATTTTCAAATACATATACGGATAAAAATACGTATATAGTTGAAATATTAAAATTAATTATTATATATTTATAAAATATGCAAATATTACATATGCTCATATGCATTCGTAAAAAAATAACTACATATTATTTTCATAACAAGCTAATATTTTCAAAAAAAATTATTGGTTAAAAATATAAATTAACAAAATATACTACCAATTATCATTATATTATTAGTCAATATATTAGAAAATATAAACATTAATAAAAGATGAAAAATGAGTGGATATAGTTCAGTAATTAGGCCTAAAATTAATTAATCAAACTTTATATTATACTTCAAAGATCAAATCAAAGTAATTATATAGCCATATGATATAGGCCTCTGAAACAGATACGAATCTTAAGAAAATTCGATCCAAATAATTATCCAATTCAATATCAATATAATCTTTTCGAATTAAAAAGATGAATTTGCTTCTGCATTAAAAGCTAAAAAAACATTTGTATTTGTATCAGTTTAGGTATCCGCAAAATATCTGAATCCATATATATTATCCGACAGGGTACCCAATATATATAATAGGTCTATTAAGAAACCCCAAGCATACAAACAGGGAACCTAACAAAAGCATCTATACAAAACCTCTGTTACCCTAGCACGGTCTAAATAGGCAAATATTTTAGCATAGAAATAAAGGCATCACTTGCCACTCTATACACAAAAAGCCCTTGCAGAGTTGCCCGACCAGCAACCTTGCATCACATAAACAACAAAAGGGCGATAGCATGAAATTCACAGATTCTTTCAAGCTCTGGCCTTGCTCTCCAGAACCATATTAGGAAGAGAGAGAGAGAGAGAGAGAGAGACTAGGAGAGCATTAAGCTTTAGCATTCTTACTAGCTCTAGATGCTGCCAGCATCTGCCCTTTGGAAACCCTGAAAATGTGGACCAGAAATTCGGCCGATTTCACAAGTTCAAAAGCACAGTAGTCATCTTCTTCTAGAGAGTTGTCACATACAAATGAAGACCAACCTCTCGACAGCCGGTCTCTATCTACTACATGTGGAATATATCCAACAGACCAGGTTTTATTGTTGGCTGAATCACGCAAAATAACCTCTGCTTTTCTGCGCGGCAGATACTTTCTTGAAAACTTCACAGGGAATCTCTGCATCCAAATAATATACTATAGTTAGAATTCAGAAATAAGCATGCATGCCACCAGCAATGGCAAATATACAAGATTCACTAGACCATCCCAGTATTGTATACCAGTATTTGTTATCTTTGTTGGTGGTGCATGCAGATGTAATGATTGTCTACATTTTATTTCATCCTTGATGCATATGTGTAGTCTGAAAGCAAATTAGGTCAACTAAAGGCCACATTACATCTCAATTGGACACAATTCTAGAATTAACAAACAATTGAATAATATCAGGGCCTATGATACCACTTGTGTGGTGTGAACTGGAGCAAAGTTGCAACCCAGGAATAATGTACTGTTCCCCATAATTCATATCAAACAGCAGTTCGAAGGGTATGAATGCCTCAACAATAACTCTTTCAATATGCTTATTATTGAGGCAAACAAATAAAGAAGAATGCAGTATACCCATATTCACACTTGGAACTTCTTTTCTTTCTTTTTCTCTTCCTGGCAAATAGAAGGGCAAAATCGGAGTAATAGTAGATATTTATATAATGTACTTGGCATATCAGCCTGAAATCTATTTTATCAACAATGATCCATAAGCTGAAGGATAACAATAGCCCTCCTCCTACATCATAGTATGATTAACTAAATAAAACTACCAGAAAGATTTCAAAGATGACAATGACTTCTGACCTCAATACATGACAAGCTGTACTCCCAAGATATAGCTATCAACATACTTTTCACATTGCATCATCACCATACTATCTAAATCAAACGGTTCATATTCAAAAGGTTGGATACAAGCACTACAACTTGATGGAGATATCACAACAAAAATTATCATTAAACTTGCTACAATTTTGTTGCATTGATATTTTATTACAATAATCCAAAATTGTCAGTGTTATTCCAAAATCTAGTGTAGAAATACATCATTGGAAAAAATGTTATATTTTTACAATTAGTATTTTTTAAATATAGCGTCCAGGGTAATAAATAATTGCGATAAACTTAAAGATTGCAATTTAAGTTGTTGGACAATCAAACAATAAATAAAGGTATTTAATTTTCAGAGTGAATGTCCATTATAGTTAAAAAAAACAAATCTGGACGGTCATTATTGATTTAATCGGATAGCTGATATTTGATTAGAGAAGTTCTGATGAGGATATTATTGTTAATATCCATCTAACATTAAACATTATAATTAGTAAGGATCTTGATTGGCTAAAAAGGAAACATTATCACCTCTCATTCTATTTATAAAATTTGTAACAAAAAGTGTAACTGGTTATGTTTAGTTTCCCAATGTTGTCCCAAGTTAATTGACTGGTCAAGATGGATTTTAAAAAATTTTGCCCTAAAATCATTGGAGCAAATATCTAATTTTAAATATGATATTAATCAGAAGAGCAGCCACTGAACAGACAGCAGAGGATGCATCAAAAAGAATCCATGCCGAAAGGACTCCGCTACCTGCTCAGATCAACTGCATATGTAAAAGATTCAGGCAATCTTTGTCCTTAATAGGATGCTTAGGGCTGTCACACTTGTTCTCTGCTTCAGGTGTGACTAACAAAGCAGTCACTAGTTTTGCTATAACTTTCGGCTTTTCAAAAAATTTGAAGTTCAGATGTTAATCTGTTGCAGTGAATACTTGTGATAATATACAAAATTCATCATTATTATAACAATACATATACTATGGGATGAAAAAGTAAAATATTTGCCCCTCGTGCACTGATCATTATTTTAGATGCATTGCAAAATTATGAATTTGGTGTAGCAAATTGAACACATGAAAGAACCTCTCGTGTTTGAAAAATAATAAATTTAATTAAAATAAACAAGACAAAGCTAACCAATGTCATGTTGCTGCTGTATACATGTGATGCCTTCAAACGAAGCACAAAGAAAGGATTCTCTGATGCAAAGGAATGTGCAGCCTCTTGCGCCTTCAGCTTCTCCTTTTCTGTCACTGGATCCCTTTTGCTCCTCTCCGATGCTTTCTTGCGCTTTCTTGTTGAGGTTTCAACAACATTCACCTCCTCATCTTCTGTTTCAGATTTCTCTGCATGATATAAAAGGGATTATACACCGAATATCGAGTTCCAGTCAAAGAAAATAAAAAATCAACCTGTTTTCTTTATTGCAATTTAAGTGTTGCAGGGTTTAGTGCTGTTATAAGAAATGTACCAATCATGACTATAGAAGTGCTAATGGACCATTGTAATGCCAACAAAAAAATGAATCAAATTTAAGGTATACTGCAAGTCAAAACAAAGCAAAAACAAATAGGGTGGGGATCCATTACAATAAATTCATCTTGACAACACTAACAACAACCAAAAATAACTTATATTTTTCCAGCAAGCAAATGTAATCTATACTTTATAAATATCATATGAGTGACGCTATGGTACTATGCATAGTATGGATTGGCCTGTACTATGGATCAATATCTTCGTATTCAAAGTTTAAACAGTCGATCTGAACCGTTCAACATGGTCTCTCTATGAAAATGTACTTGTTCTAAAAATTCTAGACCATTCAAAAGTAGTGATTTTCTACCTAGCTAAAAAAATACTAAAAAATGTTAAATTTAGTCTACAAGTACATTTTGATATGGAGATCATGTTGAATGGTTCAGATTGACTATTTGAACTTTAAAAATGAAGATATTGATCTATAGTACGAACAAATCTGTGCTATGCATAGTACCATAGCCTAACTCATATCTTATACATGAAGGTGATGAAATTTTATGCAAATTTTACTGTTCATCAAATGACATGAAATTTACAAGCAATCCACATTTAACAACATTTGATTTCATGGAACATCAAATGATATTTGAATTGCATGAAAATTGATACACAACCAATCTATAAGGACACCAACATGTCTATATTTTTTTCTACTTCAAAGTGTTTTTGGGCAGTGTTGGCATTTGGCAAGGTTGTCAAGATAAGCTGTTGTCAAGGGATCCCCATCCAAAAAAACAATGGGTTAACCAATCAGTAACTACTATGTTCCTAAAATCTGGCTTAACTTACCAAAATCAATGAGTAAATTCATTTCCTTCTAAACAAATTAATTAACAAAGTTTAAGGGTACTATTTCCATGCCTTGAGTTTTCGGCCGATCGCCCAACTCATCTTGACCAAAAGCAAGCTTTCTCGGCTTAAGCTGACCCTTTCTCCCTCCACTTCCACTTCCACTACCAACATCCCAATCTTCCTTTTCACAAGCTGTCTTGTCAAATATCAGCACAGTGAAGCTCATGCAACCATTGTACCGAAATATCAACAATTCATGCTCCTTCAAGGAATGGTCTCGTGCAAAATTTGACCACCCCGTGGTGAAAAACACACCAGTTGTAGTTTTCTCAAGCTCTGCATACCATGTTTGTCCAGTGGGGCCCTCGATGGATGCGGTCATACTTGGTAGGTCTGATGAGGAACTGGCTTTTTTTGTCATGTCCTCTTGTAAATTTTTCACGAAATTGGGGGGGATTTTCTGTATATGGAATAAAATGGTGATGAAAGATTATGAGAGAGTATAAAGGGAACATAAAGATTTATTGCATGCAGACAATTGAAATGGCAGATATCAAACCATACCAGATGTCTAATTATATATAGTATATACCTTGATATTTGTTATTTTCTTCTTTGAGAATTTTTTATTTATAGAAAATATTACAAAATAATAGAGGGAAAGAGAGAGTATATTGGAATTCAGAATTTAGATGCATGTTGGATGGGAAAAATTTATCCCGCTCCAAAAGAGTTTTTTGTTTTGTTTTCCTGTTGCCTTGGATCCTCTGTGGCCTTAGACAATTGTACAACAGGTTGTACACAGGAAGGATGGGAAATAGGACCCACCCACTTACCGGTGTGTGGAGGTGAAAGAGGATCCAAGGTATTCTAAAAACAAAACAAAACAAAACAAAAAAATCTATAAATAAAAAGTTCTGAGATTTAGCAATATAATCCTTCTTTTCTTAAATTTGTTATTTTTTTTCTTTCTGAGATTTAGTAACTTTGTAAAATTATAGACTTCTTCACAAAATGATTTTATGGAAGTCTCACCTTTCAAAAATAGATTTTTCAGTTTCTGCAAACCAATTTTGCAAAGAAGTTACTTTGTCAAATTCTCATGGATGCCATATTGCCATGAACTAATACTCTCTTCAACAAGATGTCTATATGAAAATCTGGTGTAAATTATGAGATGATTTGCACAATTATAGAAATCTCCATCTCATACTGTACTGTTCTGATCAAATTTTGTACTGATTTAGAAGCCCAGTGTGCAGAAACTATCCTGCATGTGCGATTTTGTTGACACAATAACCATTTTGGGACAACTACATCCAAAATAAAAAGGAAAATGTATAAAAATAATAAATTATAGTGCAAGTAGACGCACTAAATAGAGGAGCAAAATACAGATTGACCACCATTATATATATATATATATATATATATAGAGAGAGAGAGAGAGACAGGCTAATATGCTTTCGGCAGCACTTCGGCCGAAGTGCTGCCACCCCATTTTCAATTTTTCAAAATCCAAACAGTCGATCCGAATCATTCATCTTCTTCTCCATATTAATATCTGCTTGGAGACCAAATTTTACATTTTTTGGAATTTTTTTGCTATTTATTAAGCCACTTTGAAAATCGCTAATCCAACGGTGGCTTGCCAAACAGTAAAATCAGGGATTCACCGTTGGATCAGCGATTTTAAAAGTGGCTTAATAAATAGCAAAAAAATTTCAAAAAATGTAAAATTTGGTCTCCAAGTAGATATTAATATGGAGAACAAGATGAACGGTTCGGATCGACTGTTTGGATTTTGAAAAATTGAAAATGGAGTGGCAGCACTTCGGCCGAAGTGTTACCGAAAGCATATTAGCCTCTCTCTCTCTCTCTCTCTCTCTCTATATATATATATATATATATATATATATATATATATATTTTATATATAAAAAGGCTGCTAGGCCGATATTGACCACCATTATAATCCATTACACGAATTGTAATTTAATAGATCCAAAGATCAGGCCTTTTTGTAGTAATAATAAAGAAAATTATAAGAGGGGCAAATAACAGTGGAGGTTTTTCACCTAGATCCTCTTCCCTCTAGATGATCAGCGTGAATAATCGTAACACGAGACTCAGGTATTAAAAGACAGCTAAATATTTAAACGACCGCAAAAGGTCATGCACAAAATAATCAAGCAGAAAAAAACCGGGAAAAAATAAAGAGACTTGCCATGCGTTGTGTGAAGTCTCCGACGAGGACTTTGAAGAAATGGGGATTCGGCCTCTTCACCTCCGTCCAATCTACATCATTTATCTCCACTAATGGCACCGCCATTGGTGAGAGTGTGTGTGTCTCAGTCAGAGAGAGAGAGAGCGAAGGCGGAGAGATAAAAATGGAAGGTGATGGGACGGAGGCAAACAGAGGGGCTCGTCTTTTAATGGCGCCAAGAACAAAATATATCATTATTTTCTCACATGAGGAACCTACGGACATTTACGGACAAATATTAATTTCACTGTGATCCGGGTCCCACTTCTGTATCTTGGAGACTGGAACATGTGTATAACAATGAGGTTGAAGCACAATAAATGAAAAGAGAAGTGATGGTAACTTGCAGCGTTGTGAAAACGGGTTGGGTCGGGTCCCCTCGGTCCGAATCTATTCAGGCTCCCGAGTTTACGGGTTCAGTTGGATCAGACCCAGCGATTTCTGTTTGGGAGAGTTGGATCGAACCTGTGTTAAAAATGTATGTTTTAAAAGTTATCATTTTTTATAATTATGTATGTATTGTTTATAATTTTGAATATTATTATTATATATTCATATTCCTTGATATTAATATATTATATTTTAGAAGTGTTCAAGAAGATGCACTTAGTCTTGAACATATAACTTTTAAAAATGAAATGTGTAGGTTTTTTACATGAGAAGTATATAATATGATTACTATTTAAATACTATATTATGATAGAAATAAAATAGTAGTTCGTTGTGTACAACTTGTGCGGGAGAAATCTATATATTAATATTATCATTGTCCCTCAATTTGAGGGACAAAAACTAGTTAAATTTAGATCATTGAATTTTTTACCCATCTTAATAAATAGTAAAAAAAATTCCAACAAATGTAAAATTTGGTCTCCAAGCACATTTTATTGTAGAGATCATATCTAACGGTTTGGATCGACAATTTTGACTTTGAAAATGTAAAAAATTATTGTTGTAACTTGTTGTAACTCAAAAATTCTTGTAACTTGATCCCTCCTCATATAGTATATATATATATATATATATATATATATATACATACTAGTATCGTGCCCGTGCGATGCAACGGGAATATATATTGAATAGAATATGAAGATGCATTTTTTTTTACAATCACACAATTTAAATGAAAATAAAAGAGATAAATGAAAAAAAACATAATTCAAATAATAAAATAAATAATAACAAATGGAAACAAAGGATCAAATATAACATGAAAAAAATTCTTAAAGTATTATTGCTGTTACATTCCGAAATTTTAAAACTTGATTAAAATTGATAAATTGATAAATCATGCTAACAAAATAGAAGTTTAAACCTTAATTAAGGTTCCTCTAAATAAGTAAATTAAGTATGAATCAAAACCACGTTGAAATTTCGAGAATTTTGAGATTTTATAGGCTGAGTGCGGATTGGTTAATCCGCACTCATGAAATCATGTGTTGAACTGAATTTTCTGAAAATTGGCTAAGTATTGAGTGCGGATTGGTTAACCCGCACTGCGGGTAGGATTTATCTGCACTATGCTCGGATTTTTTTTCTTAATTTATATTGAAGTTTTTTAAGTCCCGACTGCGGGTTAAGTGACCTGCACTGCGGGTTAGGTAACCCGCACTGCGGATTATTTCTGTGTTAGATTTTTTTTTGAAATTCTGTCAAAAATCTACTAAGTTCCCACTGCGGGTTGTTTCTGTGTTAAAATTCATGTTCTGAAAATTGACTAAGTGTTGAGTGCGGGTTAGGTAACCCGCAGTGCGGATTGGTTAATCCGCACTCAGGGTGATTTTTGCACTAAAACTCAAATCGAACCTTCTCTCTCCCTCCCACTTCATATTTTCCCCATTATTGCGTGATTTTCGGCCAAAGAGAAGGAAAAGAGTGCGAGAACTTTTCGTTTCTTTCAGACTCCCGATTGTTGCGAGAAATCGACTCTGGAACCGAGTAAGCAGCCGAGGATCTCTCCTAGCTCTCCTATTTGGTATTTCTTTCCCTTTCTATTTCTCTCGAAAAACTCATATTTCTCGATTTCTCATATTTTTGTTTTAAACTCGAGATTTGTGTTTGAATTGCTTGAGGACTAGTTCCTCTACACTCCTTGCTTGTTTATTTTCAATATTTTTCCCGATTTCTTTCTGATTTGAGGATTCGTGATTTCTAGGGTTTTGAGCCAAAACCCAAATTGAGTATAATCGTAAATTGATTTGTTTAATCCAACTGATTAGACTCATAATCAGTGAGGTTGCCTCTTGATCATGAATTTCTAGAACAATTAACGGCTGAATTGAGGTTTTGACCAAATTAGGGTTAACCAAATGGTAAATTGAATTGATCCGAGAACCAAAGTAGTGAAACGGTGAATGAATGGTAACCTAAGTGAAATTGTGTAGGGTTTAAAGGACCCAGAAGTAAATTGTGTGAGTTTTAAAGGTTTTTAAGTAAGAAAGAAGGAACCGAAAAGAACCGATACCAAAACATAAGAATGGATTTAGGACTGTACAAATCCTAAGTAAACGTATAGACCACTGAACCCGAATTAAACCTAGTATACGTGTAATATAGGCGTAGGCTCGGTCGAGCAAGACGTTGCGAGGCAATTCGAGACGCCCGATCCTTAAATTAAGCGGTATGCTCGTCATACTAAGGTGCGGGATTCTTGGACTTGTTTGATACTTTATTTTCAGGAATTAAACTGTGTATTCGTTTGTCATGTTGAATATCATTGATTGCATAATTGAATTGTGTAAAGCATTTTGCATAGCCCAATCAAATTAAAGTCGAATTGATGTGACTTGAGTGATTTGCATGCTGGTATGGTTGTAGGTTGTGTCGATCTATTATGATCTGATTTGATATGATCTGATTTGATTGAAAGTCACAACGATTGGATTTGATATGGATGTGAATGGATTTACGAAGTTAAGCACTTGGATCCAATGAATTTGCCAAGTCGGGCTGTATGCTGACTTGGATTCCCAAGATCCTAAATGGCCTTAGGTGAACGGCCCTCGATATTCCCAGTACCGGTTGGGACGAGGGAGGGTGATTATGTGATGATATGTGATATGTTATGATATGTGATTTGAGGTCGTGGGTAACTTGTGTAACGTCTGTGGCTCGGTGGCATTCTCCTACGTGTTAATGCATTTGGAAAGGTCAATTGAATATTACGACTATTGAAATGATTCCAAAGTGGATTTTCTATATGATTCGAACCAGACCTTAATAAACTGTTAAGCCAAGCGATTGCAGATAGGTGTCAGATAAAGGGTCCAGCGGTTGGCCATCTGTAGGTGTCAGTAACCCTACAGATGTGGGTTTGATAAAGGTTCAGCTCGAAAGAACATCTGTAATTGCTACAAGCCCTAATGAACTGAGTTATGAATCGAGTTAAGCCAAAATATATGTTGTGTTTGAAATTCATCTTGGAAATTCCGTAAACTGTGTTGCAAGTTGATTTAACTGTTGTCGTGCATTGGCATTCTATTATTTATGATTATATGTATCTGTTTGCATTGTTTATTGTTTGGGTTTCATTTTTGAATATAGAGTTTGATTGCAAGTCCAATAGTCTGAACTGTGGCAAATTCGCACTGAGAATTTATTCTCACCCCCTCTCCCCGATTATTTTCAGGTTTATTTTGCGGACGCAGCAAATGAGGATATTGGTAATGCATATAAAAGATCCACTGCCTTGCATGTATACGTGACGCTTGAATAAATACACGCGGCAGGCTGTCGCACCCGTGGATTTGGGGTGTGACAATTGCGATTTAATATCTATTTTTCTGCACAAGCAAAACAATCATTAAATGATTTAGAATAGAAATGATATGTAAAGAAATAAACTTGGAAAAGATATGATTAAATGATTTAAATAAGGATTTTCTCTACATATTTATTTTTGATAGAAATTATTTTAACAATGAAAATTTCTCTATATTTCATTTTTCTACACGAAAGTTCTAGATATTATGTATTCTCTCTTCAAATCAAAGGATATGATTGTTTTCATCAGCACAAGATCTGTTATTCATCTATTCACAAAGATATAATGGCTCTAAACAAAATTCAAAAAGATATGATTATTTTCATTATCGAAAATATAGAGAAAGAGAAGAAATGAAATAGAGGAAATGGAGAAATAAATAAATAATTTGATTGCAAGAATCAAAGATAGATATAAGGAGAAATAAGAAGATGGATTGCTAGAGATTTATTCAATTTTAATGTGACAAACTATGTAACAGTCTAGGGATTCATTCAATTTTATGGAATCGAACCTTTCAATGCATCATAAACTATTGACGAAACAAGCAATTAATCATGATAACGGCTAGCTCTAATGGATCTGGCTCCGTCTACATGCAAATACACCAACAAGACACAACCTCCTTACTCCTCACTAAATAATTAACACGCATAAATAGGGCTAAAATAATAAAAATGCACGTAGTAATTAGTACGAAAATATGTTGAAAAATATATCTAAAACCATATTTCTATAACGAGAAGAACATTTTGCAAACAATTCACTAATATTTCTCTTTACTTTTTCTTAAAAAATATTTTATAATTCAAAACAAAAGCTTTTGCATATCTAGGCATTTGTAAAAAAAATATAATTTTTAACTAAAAAGAGGTATATTTAGCCAACTTATATAGAGTGATCAGGATTTAAATATGCATATATATTGGTAAGCTAGGTTCTAGGAGAAACTTCCGAGGTAAGATAAATTTGAATATATGTGTATGAATTTATGCTTTTAGTTATATTGCTCAGAATTTATAGGAAGGCAATTAATTTCTCCTCCTATTTTTTTTTTTGTAAAAGTCTTACTTTAAGGATGACATTGATTGGAAGTTGTCAATAGAATACTTGCTCACCATAGGATGGAAATAATCTACAAGAACTTTGATATTCTTTATTTTCTCTCCAAATTAAAAAAAAATATGATTGTTTTTATTAGCACAAGATTTGATATTCAACTATTTACAACGATACAATAGGGGTGCAGATTTTAACAACTAATATTTCAATTAGTATAGATACAAGGTGAGAGGAATTTTTTTTGGGACCAAACTATCCTTTCATAGAAAAGGAAACAAATACGATTCCAATTAATTTTCCAAACCATGCTTTGTTCCATAAAAAAAAAATGAATCTGTCAAAATTAATTGAAAGTTACCAGATTTCAAATCTTTTAAATTGGAAAGTTATCAGATGTTGTCAACAGTAAGTAGAAAAATTATACATAAGCAAAATAACAACAATTACCTTGGTTCTAAAAAAAACAAATAATTACCTTACCAATAGACTTTTTGCAAAAAAATAAATAATAAATAATTACCGGATTTTATTCAAATAAAAAAAATTGGGAATCACAATTATTATACCAAAAAATATACTCTATATTTTATAGTATAGATCTTGTAACCACAATACGATTAATAGATATTTATTAAAATTCATACAAATTTAAACTATAAAATTAATAAATAAAACATAAAAAGTAGAAATTAAAAATAAAACTAAAATAAAAATCATTACTCATAAAAATATTTTATTAACAACATCAATTCAAATAAAATGTCTTGATATATCATGTATTTTAATTATTCCAATATCTTTGTATGTCTTTTATCTCTGATTTAAAAAAAAAGTTGATTAGACGTGTTCACGACTTCATTATTTTTTCTTTCAACTAAAGGTACATCAGGTACATGACGATATTGATTATCTCTATTAGATAGTAAAACCACATATTTATCTTACTTTGAAATATAAATATATAATGTGTATCCTTTAGATGAGTAAAATTCTCTAACACCATTATATAAATCTTCATAGGTTTTATTTAAAATTGAGTAATTCAAGTTTTTTAATCTAGTAAACAAAAAAAAGTATAATAATTAACATTTTATATTTGAATCAAAAGCTAATTATATGTAATTTTATTATTGCAAAAAAAATTTTACCATGC
Organism: Carex pumila; assembly: GCA_033356055.1. Lineage (NCBI taxonomy): Eukaryota > Viridiplantae > Streptophyta > Magnoliopsida > Poales > Cyperaceae > Carex > Carex pumila. The sequence goes on from JARJHM010000099.1 coordinate 567,368, forward strand.
TTTATTTTGCAAAAATATAAGAGGAACAATTCGAAATTCTTTGAAAATAAAACTAATTAAACATTTTGAATCATCGTTATTGAGTTGGAACTTGATAATTTTATATAAGCTAGCTTGAAGCAGACTTGGCAACTTTAAAATTTTCAAGTTTTTTTTTCTCAACCATGAAAGCAAATAAATTGCATAAATTTACTCTTAGGACATAAATATTGGTGGGTACGTATTAAGATAACTTTTTAATTTAAAAAATTTACAATTCTATAACTTTCTAATTAATGTAGCCAGTATCCATTAATAATTATTTCTTTTTTATAAAACAGATTGTATGATTTGTAAAATTGGAACCTTATATTTATTCTTTCCTTTTCGATAAAAGGACAAAAAAAATTTCTCTCACTTCAGATTTGCACTAATTGGAATATTAGCTATTAAAATTTGCACTTATACAATAGCTATAGAGGAAAATGAGAAATGAAACAAAAGAAAATGAAGAAATAAGGAAATAATTTGATTGCAAGAATCAAAGATAGCTGTAAGGAGAAATAAGGAAAGATATTGCTAGAGATTCATTCAATTTTAATGTGACAAACCTTGCAACAATTTATGTGGCGAGTATGTTTTTAACTAACTTTAGGCTTCTACACACAAAATATATGTATTTAATCAAAATAAGACAAATTATGTGATTGGAGGGTTGATATTCAATTCGAAAATTCATCTTTCAATCTGAGCCATTGGCGGATCAGGACAACTACGTGCATAATATAAGAATGGAGATATATATATATATATATATATATATGAGGAGGGATCAAGTTACAACTTTTTTTGAGTTACAACAAGTTACAACAAGCATTATTTACATTTTCAAAGTCCAAATCGTCGATCTAAACCGTTAGATGTGATATCTACAATAAAATGTGCTTGGAGACCAAATTTTATATTTTTTGGAATTTTTTTACTATTTATTAAGACGGGTACAAAATTCAATGGTATAAATTTGACTAGTTTTTGTACCCACCTTAATAAATAGTAAAAAAATTCCAAAAAATGTAAAATTTGGTCTCCAACCACATTTTATTGTAGAAATCACATCTAACAATTTGGATCGACGATTAGGACTTTGAAAATGTAAATAATGCTTGTTGTAACTTGTTGTAACTCAAAAAATGTTGTAACTTGATCCCCCTCTATATATATATATATAGTGAATGTGGATACAATTAATTAATTATATTTCTATTTAATAATTAAATTTCTATTTAAATAAATTAATGCATGCATCTAATGACCGCTTAGTGAATTTGAACATATCTTATCTTAGTGCATGTAGAAGGATTGGAGTATACGTACGTAGTACTCTCTTTTTAGGTTTATCGTTTTTACTTTTTACTTTGTTTCGTTGCACAAATTAAATCAGTAAGGAACGTTTTTAATTAAGTAATGTTGGTAAAAATAAATTCAACTGTAGAATATTTTTAATTTTAACTGTGTTCCAAGTAATGCACGAATCTTCTTTGATGTAAATATATTTTGTACTTATTTTGTCGAATTCGCATCCACTCAGTCAGATATCTCAAAAGTTTAAATAAGTTGTACGTGCACCAATCTCAATTGTTCAAATAAGTTGTGCACAATAATACTCCTTAATTTGGGCTATCCCCGATTAGGCACCGTACACTATATGTTATCTCAGTAAGCTTTGGTTCTAAATAATACATTTGTTCTTAAAATTGAATAACATGACATATATATATTTATTTTTATTTTTACTTTTATAGACGGGCTGATGTGAATCAAGGCACGGTGTTAGGATATCTAATGAAATTTTTTAAGCCCGTCGATTTCAAATTTCAAACTTTTTCAAATTTGTTTCCAAATTTGTTTTTTTTTTCAAATTCCAATTTTTTCCAAATTTTAATTTTTTTCAAAATTCAATTTTTTGTTTCAAATTTCAGATTTTTTTTTTCAAATTTCAATTTTTTTCAAATATTTGAAATTTAAAAAACTTAAAATTTGAAAAAAGTTTGATATTTGAAAAAAATTGAAATTTGAAATTTAAAATCAGTGAAAAAATGTCTATTGTGTTCTATGTTTGATATGAATGTTATTTACATGATATAGTTTAGTTTGTTACCTTATTTATTAATTTATTTAACTTTTCACATATCCATAATTTTATTGTATTCTATTAGTTATATTTTCGCTGTTATTGTCTTTATTTTATTTAACTTATATACTTATGCTACTTTAGATGATATTATTGTTAATTAATTTATTTAATATTTGTATAATATGAAGACCTCACTTTTGAATAGTAACATAAATGATGTTTATGTATTGCAACAGAATTAAATATTCGACACATTTTTTTGTTAATAATTAAGTAAAAATATGAGCCGACTCACGAGCCGAGTTAGAGCCGAATTATTTTGTTTTTCTCATTAAGCCGAGCCGAATTTGAGCTGAACCTTAATCATTAGCAACCGAGAGAGAGAGAGAGGTGATTCTATGTTGATCAATGGTCAAGCTTCAATATATTACAGAGGAAACAAGCCAAGGAGAAAGAAAAAAAAAAAAGGAAAATTCTCCAAGAGAGGAATGTAATATAAATTATTACTTTTTTTGGATGCAAAGTCTACGTTAGTCAACAATAAAAGTGGATATTCAAATTTTCTTTTCCAAAATCAACGTGACATCACATCACCTGGAAGGCTAAGGCTAGTAGTACATGGTCCCGACATTTTTAAAAATACAAATCTTGTAATAATAATAACTAGGTTTGAGCCAATTAAATAAAAATGTCAAAACTGTTGAAAATTTTCATGGCTTGGAATTTTAATTCCAAACGGTGGAAATTTTTTTTTCTTGCAAAACAAATATTTTTTTATTTTTTGTATTGAAATATTAGAAATTTTAAATATATTTCTTTGAAAATAAATGAAATACAACATAATTTGATTTATTAGAAAGACTGTAACAAATAACCCGATTAATATTTTTCAGGCCGAATTTTTCGCGGCTGTAAGAAAAATTAATATATTTCTTTATGTGTTATTGAAAAAAAAAATGCTTAGATTCTGAATTATTATCCTGGTTCAAAAGTCACTTCTAGGTAATATAGAAAATATTGTGATCCTTCTAGTAAATTTAATTTCTAAAAAGTTGTATCTATTTTGAGAATTCATTTTTAATAACAATCATTAATAACTTAAAGTTTTTATTTTTATTCAAAAATAGATACAACTTTTTAGAAACTAAATGTACTAGAAGGATCACAATATTTTCTATATTACCTAGAAGTGACTTTTGAATCGGGATCAATAACTCATAATCCAAGCATTTTTATTTTTTTGCAATAACACATAAAAGAAATATATTAATTTTTCTTATAGTCGCAAAAAAATCTGGCTTGAAAAATGTTGATTGAGTTAGTTGTTACAGTCTTTCTAATAAATTGAATTATATTTTATTCCATCCATTTTCAAAGAAATATGTTTAACATTTCTAATATTTCAATACAAAAACTAAATTTTTTTTTTAATTTCTGTTTTACAAAAAAAAAATAAACTGTGGAAAAATTTTACAGCTTGAAATTTTAATTCCAAGTGGAAATTTTTCATGGTTTGGACATTTTTATTAAATTGGCTCAAAATTGGTTATAATTATTAAAAGATTTAGCTAATTGGGTATTTTTAAAAATGTCGGCATATGGTCATTCCATACTCCATAAGTCCATATCCATACTGCTTGGAATTATTAATTTTTTCCTTTTTCCCTTTCTCGTAATGGATTCTTTGTGATTATAGCCTACTAGAAAGAAGGGCAACTGTGCACATGTATCTAATCAAAAAGTTCGCATGTAGAAGAAATAAGTCTACCATTCCAATTCGGGATTTAGATATAATAAGAATGTAATTCATAAATAATTTGTTAGTTCTGTAGTATAATAGTATTGTTGTTCGTATAATAATCTTTTACGTCTATTTGATTAATTTGCAAAAACATATAATTATTGAATTTTACAATTTCTTCTACTTTGAGATTATGTGGGTTCAAGAAAAATTGGAATTGCAATATAGAATACTTGGACTGATGAAGATATTCGTCAAGAATGTAAATTGTAATATTTAATAAATAGTGAAGCATGTTTGAGGCTGTTTTTATAAAGCAAAACATTATGTAACGTTTGTAAATCGTTATAATGTTTTACTCCTATCAAAAGCCACAAGTAAAAGCTTGATCAAATTCAATGTTTTATAAAAACATTATAATGTTTTATAAAAACATTATAACGTTTTAAGGATGTTAAAGGACTACGAAATCCAGTTGTTAAATCCTCTAAAAAAACGTAATAACACTTTGCAAAATCGTTGTAATGTTTTAAGGATATTAAGGGACTAAAATTCAGTGTACAAATGTCCTAAAAATGTTATAATGTTTTCACAAAACGTTGTAACATTTTAATTAAAATTGGAATTCAAAAATCCTATTTTTGATCAAGATTTTACAAAGCAAAACGTTATGTAATGTTTTATAAACGTTGTAACGTTTGTGAGCATTTAAGCTGAGCTGTCAGTCAATTTGAAAACCTAAAAATCACAAAAGGAAAACGTTGTAACGTTTTAGCCCAATTAGCTCATTTTTGAGCTGACTCTATAAATAGGTGATTGGGATTTCTTCTCAAACCATCTCACTCGACCCTAATCTTCTAAAAAGCAATTTTCTGAGAACTTAGCCTACTCTATTGTTGTGAGAGCTTAAAACTTCAAAATCTCTCAAACAACCTCAAACACACTTCACTAATCTCAACTTAGATTAGGTTAGAGTGATCTATTGAGTGTTTCTCTTGAGTAAGTTGAACTAAGAGACCTTGTTCTCATTTCTTTGGGTTGGCAGTTTGACTTTCAGCTTGGTGTGTAAGGGCTCAATGGTTCACGAGTTGTAATCATTTTGTATTGGGTAATGTAGCAATCGTGCTACAAAATCGACGCTCAACTCAACCTTTTAAGTGTGATTTAAATTTCATTCGGAGTCGCCACCCATAATGCAACGGGAAATATATAATTTGATTTATTTTATGCCCATGGATAAGCTAGGTTCGTGTCTTGGTTATGAATGTGGAAGGTGTTAGGCACCACACTCACCCGATCAATTGGTCTCTACTAATTCTAGCTTTCAAAAATTATTCCAGCGATAATGTATGTTACAAAATGAGATAAGTAAACTTGACAAACAACAATAAAAAGAAAGAAGAAAAAACAGAAACAAAGCAACTAAAAGAGAATGAAAATTAATCAAAAAATTTCAAGCCACAATGATCTTCATTCTTGTTGTTAGCACGTCATAGTAATTTCTTCGATGGCTTGGATGGATGGTTTTAGTATTTTGAGAACTTGGTTAATGGAATAACATAATAAGGATGTCACTCATGATTTTTGAGGCTGATTATGTTAGGGTTTCATGAGGATATTAATGGAAAAACTATTTTTCTTCCTTGCTGTTTTTTTTTCTGTGGGCTGAATTATAGACGTTTTGCAGCAAGGACATGACTAGATTATATGTTTTTAATATGCATAAATGAGTTAATTTTATTGCTTTAAATCTCAATTTTTGCTGTTGAACTTGCTGCTAGAAAAAACTGTTCTACTAGAATTTTTCTATTGAGTTTTTTTTTCTAGCTGCTGGGATTTTTTGCATATGACTTAAATCAAAAAAATACTACTAATATTTGTAAGTTTAGGTAAATAATTTAAGGTTTAAATTTTAGGACCTAAATGATGAATTTTAAAATAGATAATTTTTGCTTCAAGTAAGATAGTTGGTAGCTACTAGTACCATACTCTTAGACATAAAATGTGTTGCACTTAGGGGCACCTCTAATTGAACAAAAACTGAAAATAAATTGCAATTGAAAGTAAATAGATGAGTTTAGAGAAATTGACACGCGGGATGATAACGGAGTTCGGCAAAACAATGGCCTACGTCTCCGGGGCGTCGCAACCTCTTTCTAGGTGCGCCTTTCTATTACCCAATATGAAAGGATTACAATTGTGAACCGTGAGCCCTTACAAAATGGGAAGTCACGGCCAACGAGAGATGAGCGCCGGCGAGCCCTTACAACCAAGGGAAGTCACACGAGCAACTCGAGGTTTGAGCCGGCGAGCCCTTACAAACAAGGGAAGTCACACAAGCTACTCAAGAACAAGAGAAACACTCAATAGATCACTCTAACCTAATATAATTAGAGATTAGTGAAGTGGATTTGAGGTTGTTTGAGATTGATTGAGAGATATTGAAGTTTTAAGCTCAATCAACAATGGTGGAACCAAGCTCTCAGAAAATCGCCTCTTTTAAAGTTTAGGGACGGCTAGGTTGGATTTGAAAGTGATCCCTTCAGTCTATTTATAGTGGCAGCTCAAAAATGAGCTGTTTGACATAAAACGTTACCAACGTTTTATTAAACGTTACAACGTTTTATTCAAATGCGATTTTAGGGTTTTAAATCTCTGACAGCTTAGTAAAACGTTACCAATGTTTTATAAAACGTTACAACGTTTTAACCTGTAAAAACTTGATCAAAATAGAAGTTATTTGAAGCTTAATTATTCCTGAAACGTTGCAACGTTTTATAAAACGTTACAACGTTTTAGAAACGTTACAACGTTTCATGTTGGTACAGTTCAGCTGTGTTTCAGCAGTTCTAAAGCTATTAATCGTTACAACGTTTGTATAACGTTATAACTTGATTCTTCTTTTGATCAGTTTATTGCTACTGATTATTATAAAACGTTACCAACGTTTTGAAAACGTTCATAACGTTTTATCCCAATTTAATCAACCTCAAACATACTTTACCAAGCTTTTGATTTTACAATTTGTATTCTTGATAAAAGTCTTCGTGATTTCTTCAGTCCAAACTTATTATATCGCAGTTCTTACTCTTCTTGGATCTATATGTTCTCAAAAATAGAAGAAATCATAAAATTCAATAATTGTATGTTTTTACAAATTAGTCAAATAGACGTAAAAGATTATTGTACGAACAACAAAATGTATAATTTTTTTTGTGATGTTTGGAGTTGCTCTCTTAGCTTGAAGTAGCAAGTAAGAAAAGGGCCTTATCACAAAGTTAAATAGTATATTCTCATAATAATGCACAAACTCACTGAGTTGATGTGCTGAAATTAAACGAACATCTACTACTCGCTCATTGGTAGACAATTATTGCACCATATGACTTCATATATTGTATCCTACCAGTTGTATTCATTGGTAATTTATTGGATAATTAAGCGTCAAATAATCTCTAATACTTACCAACTTCTAACTAGGCAAGTATATAGTACCATATTACTATTATTTTTTTTTATACTTTAGGTGATCACTTATGTTTTACTAGAATTGGCATGCTAACTCTTTTGAAATAATTTTTCTTTTGGGATGGCATGATTTTTCACCTATAAGAATTAGTATATATATCACTTTTTTAAGAAAACTTTATTTTATTTAATATTTAAATGCAACATCATGTGAAATAGTCAAATATTGAGCTAAAATTGAAGCTAGAAGCCGGCTGAAAAGGGGTTTCAAGTTGCTCCTTGGCTGGTTTTGCCACTTGCACAAGTGATTTGACTATACATTTTATAATCAACTTGTCATCTTGCTACTAACATCATTTGGTGAACTTTTCTAAATTTTTTCCTTAGGCTTTGTAGCGTAATTATGCTCACAATTTATGAAGCCTATTAGATGTATTTTTTTTCTGGATTTTCATAGCATTAGAAGGTATATGTATTAAATCACAAAAGGTTATTCTTTATATAAAAAAAAGGTTTCTATGTGGAGAAGAAAAATATTTGCTTGATATAAATAGTAATGTCTTGCAAAGCTAAGCATGAATATTAAGGGTTTGCACATATTTTATAAAACATAGTTAGTAATATTGATAAGATATGATTATATATATTCTTCCTGAAAATGCATTTGTGACTTACTAATTTTTGCTATATATGCTAAAAGAGAAGCATGGCATGATGATGCAAACCAATGTTAGTTTTATACATGAAGCAATAATTAATTATCATTTGATTCATAAAAAGATGAGGGTGAAAAATAAACATGTTAATGATATGATCTTTTATTTTTAGCAAATGATTGCTTAAAATTTTTGGATGCGTGACAATTAATGTGCATAGTAGTTTCATCCAAAACGTTTTACTAAATGTAGCTCGTTAAGACTATTAAAACCAAATTAATTGATTGATCCTTATCCTTAGCTTAATCTTAAAAAAAGATATAAGAAATAAATATCTTTTATAAGATTTTTATTCGCAATCATACTTCATCTAAGATTTTTATACTTCAGAAGAAAAAAAATACATAGCGTACTACATGTTTAGATATTGATAGCTTGTCTAAGCGAGGGTTGAATACTTGTTCCTGTCACAATAAGAAATGTGGTACATGCTTAGAACTGGTATTTTGGTGTACCGAACGTTTGTTCAGGGTTGAACAATGCAATTCATAATAATAACTAATTCATGTCATAATTTTGAGATTTTATCTTAATTTTGCGAGATGATTTTTTTTTCACTCTATATATATATATTTTTTAGATGTTATCTTAATTTTGCGAGATATATATTTTTCCTCACCCTATATATATTTTTTAGATTTTATCTTAATTTTGCGAGGTGATACATAGCACTAGAATTTATCTTAAAACCGTGGATAGGAAACTATCAGTAATAATTATTATTAATGTGGATATAATTATATATATTTTTTGAAATATCTTTCATAATATTCTCATGCTGAATTTTGTTCAACCCATAGTGCACATCTTTAGTTCAAAACTAGGCAATAAAAATGACACTTATAAAAAAAAAATTGATTGCGAAGCATATCTCATTTTGCAGGTGAATGGAGATAACATTATTCATTCGTCTTGGATTTTTCAACTTGCGTTTGGTGCAAGCGCATTTTTTTTTGTCAAGACTACACAATTTGGGGTGTCTACAACTGCCCCTCTTCAGATAGCTTTGTCTCACAAGCTATGCTGAAGGAAAAAGACACCCATATTTCCATGAATATATAACTATTGGTCTGGTATATGTAGTTGCCATCGTTGCACTCAATTTCATTTAATGGGTCCCTACGGCATTAGGCATTCTAGGGTGAAACTCATTTAACTTGTCAAGTGCTGGTAAGACTACTTGGTACCCAACCTCGATTATATTTCATTAGCTAACTTTTATTTATTTATTTTAATCACATACCTGAGAACGAAGTGGTGAATCATATCTTGTAGTCATGTCGTTGCCCATTGTTGTTCCATCATTGACATTATGAGTCAAGATGGTTAACGCTAGGGTGCATTCAAAGGGGTAGCGTTCCTTTGTGGTATTTTGCCTCGTATGCTTATTGAAACATATTTTTATCCACGAGGGATATAATTTTGTTAAAAAGCAATCATCAACGGCACCACAGGGATCCACTAGGTACCTGCAGGGTTAGTGCAATTTTTTGGTTTTTTTTTTTGGGCTTACTTGGTAAAGTTCAAGACCATACTAGTTGACTCTAATTCAAAGTAGACAAGTTATGAAGTTCTTATTCAAGTAATTAAATTGGACACCTACTCTCTCTTTTTTCTTTTTTTTTCATAGAGGTTAGTGAATGTTTGGGTTGAATGGATAGTGGACCTTAGGAAAGAAGAAAAATTGCATGAAAGTCGCAAGTGTTTTCAAGCTAAGAACTTATTTAACTCCATAGTACAACCAAAACTAATTTGACCGCTTTCAAGATTTTCTTCTTTTATTTGGTTAGCTGACCTGACCCATTTATTCGGGATACCACCTCATTCACTTCACTTCATATGCCCGTTAGAGGGTTTTTTTTTTTTTTTTGGTGTTGCACATATGCAACAACTGAACTATGCTACATACACATTCCTTCTCCTCCTTTCTTTCTTTAACCTAGTATATAAATACTTTGGAATCACAAGCATTTAGATATTATGAGGATTTAGAAGTAAAGGGTATGACTTTCTAATGAGTTTGGAGAGCATAATGTGAATCTATTTTGTCCGGTCTAAGGTTAAGCCATGTAATCTCGAGGATTTGCTACAAATTAAATTGGAACTGTGACTTAGTACAATTGACATGGCATAGAAAAATATTGAACATTCAAAATATTAATGATCTCTCCCTTGAACAATTTATTCACCCCATGATTGATCTTATTATGCATCACCTAGAATGATTATTTCGAACAATTGTGCATGGAATGGAAAATTCTTCCAGACAGACAGGTGTCATGTCTGTTGTGCAAATTGTCTCAAACTCGCTTGTTTCATCTTGCAAATCAGATAAAAAATCAAAATGATACCTTAGTGAGTGTTGACCTGCTCCAGAAAATTCTCTTCAACCAATTCATCAATCACATCGCCATGTAACACGATTCGGGTTAAGCGGGATACTTCATTGCTCGGTCGATTTGAAAGTGAACTTTCTCATCTCCGATGTTCAAGATTAAAGTCCCATTTTCACATCAATCAGCGCCCCAGCGGTTCTAAAAAATGGTCGTCCTAGAATAGTAGGGACCTCCTTGTCGTCCTCCATTTCCATCACAATTAAATCACTGGGCACATAGAACTTACCTACTTGAACCGGTATATCTTCCGCTATGCCAAGTGGTAGTCTCATCGAAGAATCTGCAAGTTGTAAGGTCATTCGTGTAGGTTTAAGCTCACCTACACCAAATCGTTCGAAGACAGTTCCGGCATGAGACTCACACTAGCTCCCAAATTACATAAAGCTCGTCGAACGGTGGCCTTGCCAATCGTGCATGGAATGAAAAATTTACCCGGATCTTCCAATTTTAGTGGAAGTTCACTTCTCAATATGACACTACACTATAGGATGGTAATGTGCAATTGCTTGAGAACTTCAATAAACTTGAAGAACTATTCATTGAGTTAGGTTTCGACTAATCTCTGTGGAAATGGTACTGGTGGCCGGTAGAGCGGTGGTTTCTCAGTCACCTTCTTTTTATGTCTGTCAGCTTCATTCTGTACGGGCCGTACGGGATTGGTACAGACCGTATGGTCTGTCTTCTCATTCACAACTTCAATTAGATCAGGCTCTGACTGCTTGAAAATCACAGAGGGAGTCGATATGGGCCGTATAGGATTCGTACAGACCGTATGGTCGGCTTCTGGCTCAACAAGCATAGATGGTCCTTGGTACTGTGTCCCACTTTGCAATGTCACCGCTTTGGCCTCTTCCCTGGAGTTAATCTCTGGTTGGCCTGGTAGCATTCCAGGTTAAGGTGGTGCGCCTTGGCTCCCACTCTAAGGCTTGTTTTGGACGGCAAAACTAGCCAACTGAGCATTGATCGCTTACATCTGTTCGAAAATCATTTGATTCATCTTCCCTTGCTCATGCATAAAGTTTTCAATTGCAGGGGCAACATAGGGCTTAGATGGTCCTGAGTATGGTGCACAGTTGTTCAAGTTATTGAATGCAGCATTGTTGTAGAAGTTGCAGTTGTTATTGTTGCTGCCATAAGGGTTGTTGTTGAAGTGTGTGGGATTGTTTTGCTTCCACCTTCAATTTTGTTGTTCAATTGGGTCCTTGGAATAGGTTCGGCTGAAAGGAGGTCTTAGGAAGTAAGATGGCCCATTGTTGAGAGAATTAACCTGCTCGGGCTCTTCATCCCTTTGCGCAAGTGGACAATTCTCATACTCGTGCCCCTCGTCTTCACACATAACACAAGGCTATGGTTGCTGGTTACCTAGTGCTTTGACACTCATCATGTCAAAAGCCTTCTGCATGGCATCCAACTTGGCAGTGCGAGTGGTGATCTGATTGACCTCAAGTCGACCTCCTCCATTTGCTCGAGTGCTCCCTCGGCCGGACCATTGTTGGTTGGTTGCCATATTGTCGATTAAGTTCATCACCTTGGTCCCTCGGATGCTGGCACCGATGGGGCCATGTACACCCACGGGTATGTACATGAGGGGGCACCCCTTTTGAAAATCATGCCCTCCCTATAGGGGAATATGCATTTTTGGACTCTAGCCATGCCTAGGATTACTACCCCCTGAAAATCCTCAATGTCAAAATCTCGCATGTCAAATACAAAAAAAAATTTCGAAAAATAAAAAAAAATTATAAAATAAAAAAATTTCAAAAATTAAAAAACATTTTAAAAATTCAAAAAATTCAAAAAAAATTCAAAAATCCAAAAAAACTTGAAAATTTTCAAAAATTCAAAAAAATTCATAAAAAATTCAAAAAACTTCAAAAATTCAAAAAACTTCAAAAATTCGAAAAAACTTCAAAAATCCGAAAAAACTTCAAAAATTTGAAAAATTCAAAAAGCTTTCAAAATAATAAAAAAATGATTTCCATTGAGTTTTGCCTGCTTCCGGTTAGTTGTTTCCCCACTAGGTTATTTTTGTGTCATTTTTGGCCAATGCTTACCCACTTTTGCATAGTTTTTGCCCCGTTGGACTGTTTTCGGGTTAATTTTGCCCAACACTTGGCCGCCTTCGCTTAATTTCCCCCGCTGGACTGTTTTCGGGTCATTTTTGCCCAATGCTTGCCGGCTTCCGCTTAGTTTTTGCCCCACTAGATTGTTTTCGGGTCATCTTTCACCGACGCTTGGCCGCATCCGCTTAGTTGCCCCCGCTTGGTTGATTTTTTCCCCATTTTTTTGTTTAACTTCAGGTTTCAAACTTTCAATTTTTTTTCCAAACTCCAGATTTTATATTTTATATTTTTAATAAGTTTGAACTTTTTCAAAATATCAAAAAAGTATAAAAATATCAAAAATTTGGATCCCGTACAATTCGGAAGTTTGAAAAATGGTCCACACCAGGTATGAACCATCCAATCTGAAAAAAGTGGAAATTTTTACAAGCCGGAAATACTGGAGTTTCAATGGCTCTTTCGACGATTGTAATTCATTTGGACCAAAATTGTCCAACCTAGTTGTATAAGATCCGAAATTGTCCAACTCATTTTTTTTCCAAACTCCAAATTTCATATTTTATATTTTTAATTTATCCTTGCATTGCATGTCAGGTGGTGCCTCTTTCTGAGCTTGCATAGTAACTGCACAAAGCAAACCTCCCCTAATTAATCACACTGGCAAAACTATTGAAAAATAAAAATATTCAACCTACAAACACCATTGGCTATAGATCGTGGAGGCACAATTCCAGAGATCTCTTGGTGCCATCTCATCGGTCGGATCATGGTAGCGCTTCCTCTGAGGATGCATCACCTTCGCGCATAACCGAGGTAAGGCGCGCGAGGGAGGGGGTAGAGGGAGGTGTGTGGCTATATATGTAGTGAATCCAATTTAAACTAAATTTAGACTTCTACACATATAAAGAACGTATTTAATCAAAGGAAGGCATATCATTTGTTTAGATGGCTCAGATTCAAATCCGAATTCTGTTGGATGGTCTGGACCTAATATTCAATTTCTCAATTGCAAATACCAAATCGTAATATACCAAATCTTAATATTTCATGTTAAAATAAAGAATAAATCATAACAAAGAACAAGAACATATAGAATAAAACCAACTAAATCATAACAAAAGTTTCAAGTACAGCCCTAATCAACCATAGAAAAGCCTTTAGCTAGTCATGGCTAAAACACAAATGAAATCAAAAGAATAAAAGAGTTCCAAAGGAAATAAAATAATAAAACCGGTTGATCAATGATGATCTCTTCTCACTTCTTCTCTCTTCTTGCTTCAAAAACAAAAATTCTCTCTCAAAAACCATCCTTAATCTGTTCTACAGGTCCCCTTTTATACCTCTCTCTAAAACCTAGAAATAACTAACTAAAAATAGTAAATTCGGGCTTTGAACCAACCTATTTGCGGGCCGCAATGCATTCATTGCGGGCCGCAATGAGTGGAGGCAGTTAACAGGCTGCGCAGAAGAAACTGGAGAGTTAATTGCGAGCCGCAATAAATATGGCTACGGACCACAATAACTGTGCTGTAATGAAGATGCTCTGGCTTGTTTGGTTGTGGGCCATAATGGATATTGGTAGTTGCTCCAATCTTCGTGCTAACTCACCCGTTTTGCTTCGTTAAGCTCCAAACACTTGATTACCTATAAAATAAATATAACTAGGGTAGTAACTTGAACTTTTGGACATTTCTAACCTAATTAAACCTAATTTAATAAAAAATTGGCTTAATATACCTATCCCTAGGTTTCAATAGATATAATTTTGGCTTATCAGTGCGATCCGTCGAGTTATTGATAAGTATAAATTATATACACAATCGATCTAGATTTTATCCTAAAACAACCTTAAATATCTTGTATTTTTAATATAAAGTGATTTAAATACACCTAGAATCAAGTTACTTCGGTTGTTTGGCTTTTCATTGCAGGAAATGATGAAAAATGGCGAAAATATCCCTCAGTGCGGATCAATCTACCCGCAGTGCGGATTAGTCAAGCCGCACTGAGTACTTAGCCGCATTTCTAACATCCAAGCATTGCACAGGAAAAAGTCCGAGCGTAGTGCGGATTGATATCAACCCGCAGTGCGGATTAATCAAGCCGCACTCAACACTTAGCCGATTTCAGAGACTTCAGAGAAGTAGTTTTAACCCGCAGTGCGGGTCAGCAATCCGCACTGCAATCCGCATTCAACTAATTCACAGGAGCTAAATAAGGAAACTTGGAGCCAGTGCGGATTAAACAACCCGCACTGTGGATTGGGTAAGCCGCACTGGACCCGCAGAAAGCCAAAAATTGCACGGTTTTGACAGTTTTTCTATTTTTGGCACCTCATGGACGTGTATTGCAGTTAAATGTGGACAGGGAATCCTGAAAAATAATCCAAATATAACATCCACTAACTCCACTTTCTAGGCTCTTAATTGGGCATGGTCATTGGCTATAAAAGAGGGGTTTCATTCTTCATTCAAGGGATCTCTTCGGAAAGATCATCATCCACACTCATCTCATCTCTTCACATCCCTCTCTATCTCATCTCTCTATCTCTTCCCATTCATTCTTTCATTCTCTCTACACATATAGCGATAAATTCTGAAGTAAGGAAAGCTTTCAAGCAAGGAGAAGAAGGGTTTCCTGAGCAAGAAGTCGGCAAGATTGAGGGCTTTGATCAAATAAAGGGTGTAATCATTTATTTATTTCATTTCTTCTTACTTTTGCCAACTTTTGTAATGGATCTCTCCATGAGGGAGTAGCTCTCTCTCTAGGGGTTTAGGTCAATGCATGAACTTGTTTAATTCTATTTTATTCGGTTATTTGTTTTTATTATGATTGTTTTATGGGATTTGATTGTTAATTTCTGTGATTTAATCATTTGTATTAATTACATAGTTAGTACTTGAATTGTAGTATCCCGTTTTGGATTCTAAAGAACCAAAATTGACTGTGATCAATAGGATAGTACCAAATTATGAATGCAAATACCCTAGGTTTAGGTTAAGATTGTAACCAATTTAATCTAAGCCGGAACTATAGAAATTAAGGTTAGGAACCTAATCGAGAAGCCAAACCCTAATTAGGACATCTCAATTCAAATCGGGTATTGGTATGATGGACTTAATTGCGAAGTACCAATATTTGAGGAGAGGAGAGACTAACAAGAGCTTATAGGTCTAGGTAGCTAGGGTGGGGGACTTCATTGAGAAGTTCGAGTTACCTAGGCACGTTATTAATTTACGAAAGTAACCCTTAATAACATATTAGGTTAGAAACCTCGTCAAATCATACATGAATTCAAACAAATACCGAGTAAATAGAGTTAGTAAGGGATTGTAGACCAAAGACCCCTAGATCTCTAAATCTTGAAAGCAAATCAATTCCTTTCTTTTACTTTTATTTACAATTATTGTTTCAAACTCCTTTCTTTTGGGTATTGAACCCAACCTTAGGAATTGTTAGAACAACCCCCCAATTTACTTTTATTGCACTTTACTTTATTTTATTTTCTGAAATTTACTACTAAAGTTTAAACATAGTAATTAAACATTCTCCCTGTGGATCGATACCTCGAATACTACTTTGATAGAATTGTGCACTTGCAATTTAACTCAAACGCGTGTTAAAGGTTTAAAAGGTATATCTTATTGTACTGAAACTTTGTGCATACGCTTTTGCGCGCATCAGTTATCATGATTCATCGGATCAGCGGGCATGCCCGCGTCAGCCTTTTATCTAATAAATGCATCCCTTCCGGAAGTCGGGGTTTGTTGCACGTATTAGCTCTAGAATTACTATGGTTATCCGAGTAGCACGTACCATCAAACAAACTATAACTGATTTAATGAGCCATTCATAGTTTCACAGTCTGAATTAGTTCATACTTACACATGCATGGCTTAATCTTTGAGACAAGCATATGACTACTGGTAGGATCAACCATGTAGCACGTCCTAAACGAGAGCCGACGCTCCGGACGGGCGGGGCCTTCGCGAGACGCAAACTGAAAATCGCTGCTCATACGATCGGAGAGGTATTCCACCTGCACAAGACCATGCTCCGGACACTAATGTTCACTATTGTGCTGTCAATGACTGCACGAAAGAATACGATTTGCATGCCGCAGTAGCGACATGACAAACAGCGTATAAGAGCAATGATTCGTACAAGGGACCTCCCGAAGTCTGCGGGGCAAAGTCCCACAGAGCTAGCACTAGGCACCATATCCGTGAGAGCCGACAAAAATCCAAGTGATGGTAACACGGCATTCAACCACGCGACAGCACAAGGATCTCGCCAACATTCCGGCTGCCCAAACGACACAAAAATGTCACAAGGGCAAGCAAATATCCATCAAGGACCGACTTCGCTACCCACAAGAGGGTAGAACCGCACAGGCAACCGATCGGAACCATCCCGACCACGACATGCTCAATGACGGGTGGGAGAGTGAAGAGACAGCCCTATGTTCGGTTGGCCGCACCAAAAGTGCAGGGAGCCCGACTATATAAAGGGATTAAATTTTGGGATTAAAAAAAAAATCTAGTCGAGGTGAGAACGATTATTAAATTCATTAAGTGGAAGATGTCATACTATAGTTTGTGAATTTATATCTATGAAGTTATTAATGATATTTAAAAATCCATAAAATACAAACAGTGATTGTTCGAAATTTTCATACGAAATCTATGAAATTGAAACCCGAGGTGACGCAGAACCGTGTCTCAGTCGGCGGAGCCTTACCCTGATGGTGGTCAGCGCCTCGTTTCGACCACTAGCAGATTAGTATAATCATCAGTCAGTATTCTTGATAGAGTAATAATTAATCGTGTCTTTCATTTTGGACCTTATGATATTTGATACGTGAGACTTTGACGTCTCGTTACGTCTAGCATGAGTGACCACGCACCACGCCATAGAAAAAGTAAAGGTCAAATCATATGATTCAGCCGTCCATACAATGTATTCTTCTTACTCGGAGGGAGGAAGCTAAGGACAAGGATTCTTATTACATCCACGCTCTAAGCGAGTCAGATGATGGCTTTCAGATGGAGTGCATACAGTACATCCACAATATTGAGTTAAAGGTAGCGACACCCTACGATTTACGTACTATTTACAAAAGCTAGGTTTGCAAATCTAGTAAATTTAAAGTCCATTTATTTCCCTAATTTTAATTTATTTCATTTCTAGTTCTAAATATGTCTTAAAATTTCAGTTAGAATTTTCAAGAGGACCTTAAGTGAAATTATTTTAGTATCCCCAGACTCTCCAATCCGTATGTTTACTTTTACCTCGTCAATGAACTACAACCTATATTGATTATAAATATTATTAAATTTTTTCCCAAAAATAAAATAAAATAAAATAAATAATTGCAAAATTTTCTATCATCCAACCATTTGACCTCTACCTAAATAAAGTCGTTTTGACCATGTCTTATTGATTTATCAAGATCAACTAAATTCTTGAAGTCCCTTTTCCTACCATAAACTGTTGAGTAGGTTGATTCAGTGTAAACTAGTTATCACCAAATTAATTTTCTATACCTTATTTTCGTGTCACACTCCAAATCCCCGGGGTCTGACAGCCTGCCGCGTGTATCTATCAAGTGTCACACATACAAGCAAGGCAGTGGATCTTTTATATGCATTATCAATATCCTCATCTGTTGTATCCATAAAATAAACCTGAAAATGTAACCCAAAGGGTGGGGGTGAGAATAAATTCTCAGTGCGAATTTGCCATATTTGAATTATTGGACTTGCAATCAAACTCTATATTCAAAAATGAAACCCAAACAATAACAATGCAAACAGATATATATATATATATATATAATCATAAATAACAGAATGCCAATGCTCGACAACAGTTTAATCAACCTGAAACACAGTTCACAGAATTTCCAAGATGAATTTCAAACACAACATATATTTTGGCTTAACTTGATTCATTAGGGCTTGTAGCAATTACAGATGTTCTTTCGAGCTGGACCTTTTATCAAACCCACATCTGTAGGGTTACTGACACCTACAGATGGCCAACCAAGCTGGACCCTTTATCTGACACTCATCTGCAATCGCTTGGCTTAACAGTTTATTAAGGTTTGATTCAAATCATATAAAGAAAATCCTCTTTGGAATCATTCTAATAGTCGTAATATTCAATTGACCTTCCAAATGCATTAACATGTATGAGAATGCCACCGAGCCACAGACGTTACACATGTCACCCACAATTCCAATCACATCTCATAACATAATCACCCTCCCTCGTCCCAACCGGTACTAGGAATATCGAGGGCCGTTCACCTAAGGCCATTTAGGATCCTGGGAATCCAAGTTAGCATACAGCTCGACTTGGCAAATTCATTAGATCCAAGTGCTTAACTTCGTAAATCCATTCACATACATATCAAATCAAATCGTGGTGACTTTCAATCAAATCAGATCATAATAGATCGACACAACCTACAACCATACCAGCATGCAAATCACTCAAGTCACATTAATTCGAGTTTAATTTGATTGGGCTATGCAAATGCTTTACACAATTCAATGATGCAATCAATGATATTCAACATGACAAACAAATACACAGTTTAATTCCTGAAAATAAACTATCAAACAAGTCCAAGAATCCAGCACCTGTTTAAGATGAGCATACCGCTTAGCTATGAATCGGGCGTCTCGAATTGCCTCGGTAAGTCTTGCTCAACCGAGCCTACACCTATATTATACGTTTACTTGGTTTAATTCGGGTTCAGTGGTCTATATGTTTACTTAGGGTTTGTACAGTCCTAAATCAATTCTTATGTTTTGGTATCGATTCTTTTCGGTTCCTTCTTTCTTATTAAAAATCTCATATAACGTGCACAATTGCATCTAGGCCCTCTAGCCATATGTCATTTCACTTTGGTAACCATCAATCACCGTTTCACTACTTTGGTTCTCGGATCAATTAAATTTACCAATTTGTTTAAACCCTAATTTGGTCAAAACCTCAATTTAACCGTTAAACGTTCTAAAATTCAAGATCAGGAAGTAACCCTACCGATTACAAGTCTAATTGGTCGGGTTAAACAAATCAAATCACGATTATGCCAACTTTCAATTTTGGCACAAAACCCTAGAAATTAGATTTCACAAGTCGGAAAAAGATTGGCAAATAAATAAGCAAGGAGTGTAGAGAAACTAGTCCCCGAGCAATTCGAACACAAATCTCGAGTTTAAGACAAGAATCTAAGAAATCGAGAAATCTGAGTTTTTCGAGAGAAATAGAAAGAGAAATAAATACCAAATAGGAGAGCTGGGAGAGATCCTCAGCTGCTTACTCGGTTCCAAAGTCGATGTCTCGCAACAATTGGAAGTTTGAAAGAAACAAAAACTCACACGCTCTTTTTCTTCTCTCTTGGGCGAAAATCACTTAAAAATGGGGAAATGGCGAAGTGAGAGAGAGAGAGAGAGAGAAGCTTCCATTTAGTTTTAAGGTTAAAATTTCCCTGAATGCGGATGAACCAATCCGCACTGTGGGTGGCTTGACCCGCACTCAACACTTAGTCGGTTTTCAGAACATGAAGTTTAACACAGAAACAATCCACAGTGCGGGTAACCTAACCCGCAGTGCGGGTCACTTAACCCGCAGTGGGAACTTAGTAAATTTTTGACAAAATTTCAGAAAAAGTCCGAGCCTAATGCGGATGCATTCAACCCGCAGTGCGGGTCAATCAATCCGCACTGAGGACTTAGAAAAATTCAGACCAACACAGAATTGCATGAGTGCGGACACACTTACCTGCAGTGCGGGTTAACCAATCCGCACTCAGCCTATAAAATCTCAAAATCTCAAAATTTCAACGCGGTTTCGATTCACACTTAACTTACTTATTTAGGGAAACCTTAATTAAGGTTTAAACTTCTATTTTGTTAACATGATTTATCTATTCTTGCCTTTAAATCATTTGAATTTAATTGTAACAATTTTGTAACATAACAATCTATGTCTATACATATAAATATCACATCAAATCCTTAAAATTCTCAAATAAACGAAATTGGTAACTTTTGTATAATTTATCTCGCACGAATAATTTCGTATAATTATACTCTTATTTGGAATTCAATTTATTTATTTATTTACACAAATCTAATTAAACAAATTTCTTCTTTTCTAAAAATTTCAGGAATTGTAGCGAATTTTCTAAGTTTCTGATTTACCGAATAATTATAATTTATTTCCTAGTGCTATATTTTATTTTATTTGTAAATCTCTAAATTTTGTTATGCATAATTTCATACAATATTTATATTACGAAATTTTAGTTTCGTTTTAGTCGGTCAGAAAATTTCTGAACGATCATTAAGTTAATTAAATTTTTTATTTAAGCCAATTGATCGATTTATCAATTTAATCAAGTTTTAAAATTTCGGAATGTAACAATTCGACTCTTAAGCATCAATGCGATAATTAACTCCCAGATTGCTTCGAATCTTAATCTGTGTCTAAGTGTCAAACTCCTCTTTAATCTTTAGAAAATTCATGAACCTCTTGGACCTCTCTAGACCTGAAGTCTTAGAAATTTCACATCTCTATGTAGAAACCCCAAATAGAATTATTATCATTTATCATCTGATCATAACTTCATTTAGTTATTTTAATTTCTAATTCGTTACCTAATTACAATAGTCGTTATTCATATTATGCTTAAACTCTTCTATGTTATCAACCTAAAGAAAGTTGTCATTTATATGATTACTTGAATTATATTCTAGTTCAATTTTCATCTACTTTACTCATATATTCGTTGAAATATATTTTCATAAACTTTTAATTCTATTTACCTAAAATAAATTGAAATGTATTCATTACATCTTAACTCTTTAAGTTAATAATATTGAAGTATCTACCATTGAATATTAACGGTGCTAGATATTACAACTCATTAAACCATTGACTAATTAGCTAAATTGTTAAATATATTTCCAGGATTAGATTTATATATTTCATTTTAAAACTACTAATTATATTTCGCATGCATAAGAAAGAATGAAATATTGTTTGCAAAATTACAATCAATTAGATATATAAAGTTTATGTACTCGACAATACCGATCAAGATTTAAAGTAGCAATTAATGTGCCTTAATGATAAGGAAGTCATTTACGCTGTTAAGTGGTTTACTCAAATTCCTAACATCCGAACAATTTGATATAACATTATTCTTATTTTAAAACCTAATTCATTAACAACCCACATGGATCTTATTTAAGCTGTTAAGCCGAAACTTTTCTCAAATTTTCCAAGGACCTTCTCTTGATGATATACCAAATAAAACTATTGTCACTACCGTGTGTACGATAATGTGACTAACTTAGATATCAACTTGTCATTCAATTATTATATTTGTTATCAATTCTATAAGTTGGCTTCTTCATTTGAATTCTATCCAACTCAATTATATCTTCTTTGACATGTTAAAATTTATTTGATTTGTCTAAATTAAATTAATTAAAAGCTATTCTAATTATGTTCTGTGTGATAATCGGGCTAAACCAAACCAATCTAATTTAAAATTTTCATAATATTAAGAATTCATGGTTCTTCTATTTGAACTTAATCATATATTTAATAATAAAAAAAAAATCAAACTTGTTTCCTTAATTATTCACCAATTTCATGAGACTTGTTGTGAATTTAACCAAAATGATTTTTGCTCAAATTTATTCACTTGACTCAAATATATCTATTGAAATGTGTTCCTTATGAATATGATCTTATTTATCTAACTAATAGGTTTTTGCTCATTTTTTTTATTTATATAAAAAAAATATAAATTTAAAAAACTAACCAAACTGCCTGTTAATTTCCAAATCTACCCAAACTGGAAAATTTTTTTCTGGTTTCAATACCAATTTTCGGAAAAAAATTTTTTCCGGAAATTGGATCCTAAATCCGGAATAATTTTTTCCGGATTTAGGATTTCTTTTTTCCTAAATCCAGAATAATTTTTTCCAGAATTAGGATTTTTTATTTTTAGGAAAAAAAAATTTCCAAAATTTGTTTTTCATTTTTCAGTTTTTATTTATAATTTATTTATTTATTGTATTGAAGTATTACAAATATTTAATATATTTTAAAAAAAATAGATGAAATACTATATAATTTGATTTATTCGAACGGCTGCTACAAATAATTCGTATCAACATTTTTCATGCCGGATTTTTTACGGCCATAAGAAAAAATAATACAATATAATATAAAATATGTATATATATGTATATACAATATAAGAGGAGGGTTTCAATGCCTCATTTTTTTCATACCTCATATTTTATATTTTTGTTTCAAAGTCCAAATTGTCTATCTGAACCGTTCAATAAAATATTTATACTAAAATATGCATGGAGATGAAATTTTATATATTTTGGATTTTTTGAAAAAAATGAGGCATTGGAACCCTCGTTTTATATTATATATATATATATATATATATATATATATATATATATACATATATTATATTATATATAGATATATTATATTATATATACATACACATATACATATATTTTATTATATTATTTTTTCTTACGGCAAGCGCAAGTTGTTAACATTGCGCAAAAGTGACTCGAAAATAGTTCAGCTAGGGAAAACTAAGCGGATGATGCTAAGCATTGGGGAAAACTAAGCAGATACGGCCAAGCATCGGAGAAAAATGGCCCGAAAATAGTCCAGCGACAAGCGCAAGCGGCTAATGTTGGGCAAAAGTGATCCGAAAATAGATCGGCAGGTGAAAACTAAGCGTATGCGGCCAAGCGTTGGGGAAAACTAAGCGGATACGGCTAAGTGTCGGTGAAAAATGGCCCGAAAATAGTCCAGCGGCAAGCACAAGCTGTTAACGTTGGGCAAAAGTGACTCAAAAACAATTCAGCTGGGGAAAACTAAGTGGATGCGGCCAAGTTGGTGAAAACTAAGCGGATACGGCTAAGCGTGGGTGAAAAATGACCCGAAAATAGTCCAGCGGCAAGCACAAGCGGTTAACATTGGGAAAAGTGACCCGAAAACAGTTCACTTGGGGAAAACTAAGCGGAAGCAACTAAGCGTTGGGGAAAACTAAGTAGATAAGGCTAAGTGTCGGTGAAAAATGGCCCGAAAAAAGTTCAACGACAAACGTTGGGCAAAAGTGACCTGAAAACAGTTCAGCTCCGAAAAATTAAGTAGATCCAGCTAAACGTTGGGGAAAACTCAGCGGATACGACTATGGATCGGTGAAAAATGGCCCAAAATTTGTCCAGCGGCAAGAAGAAGCGGCAAATATTGGGAAAAAGTGACCCAAAATCAGTTTAACTGGGGAAAACTAAGTGGATGCAGCAAGCATGAGGAAAAACTAAGCAGATACGGCTAAGCGTCGGTGAAAAATGGGCCGAAAACATTCCAGCGGCAAGCGCAAGTGACAAACGTTGATCAAAAGTGACTCAAAAAACAATTCAGCTGGGGAAAACTAAGCGCATGCAACCAAGCGTGGGGAAAAACTCAATAGATACGGCTAAGCGTCGGTGAAAAATGACCTGAAAATAGTCTAGCGGCAAGCGCAAGCTGTTAACATTGGGCAAAAGTGACTCGAAAATAGTTCAGCTAGGGAAAACTAAGTGGATGCGGCTAAGCATTGGGGAAAACTAAGCAGATACGGCCAAGCATCGGTGAAAAATGGACTGAAAACTATCCAGCAACAAGCTCAAGCAACTAATGTTGGGGAAAAGTGATCCGAAAATAGATCAGCAGGTGAAAACTTAGCGTATGCGGCCAAGCGTTGGGGAAAACTAAGCGAAAGCGGCCAAGCATTAGGGAAAACTAAGCAGATACGGGCAAGCATCGGTGAAAAATGGTTCGAAAAGTCCAGCGGCAAGTGCAAGCAGTTAACATTGGGCAAAAGTGATCCGAAAATAGTTCAGGTGGGGAAAACTAAGTGGATGCTGCCAAGCATTGGGGAAAACTAAGCGAATACAGCCAAGTGTTAGAGAAAAATGGCCCGAAAACATTCCAACGGCAAGCGCAAGCTATTAACATTGGGTAAAAGTGACCCGAAAACACACCAGCTTGAGAAAACTAAGCGGATGCGAATTGGCGTTGCGGAAAACAAGCAAGATACGGTCAAGCGTCGTTGAAAAATTGCTCGAAAATAGTCCAGCGGCAAACTCAAGCGGCTAATGTTGGGCAAAAGTGACCTGAAAATAGTTCAGCTGGGAAAAATTAAGCAGATGCGGCCAAGCGTTGGGGAGACTAAGCAAATACGGCCAAGTGTCGGTAAAAATGGCCCGAAAACAGTCTAGTGGCAAGCGCAAGCGGTTAATTTTGGGCAAAAGTGACCCGAAAACAGTTTAGTTAGCAAAAACTAAGCGGATGCAGCGAAGCTTTAGGGACAACAAAGCAGATACGGCCAAGCATCGGTGAAAAATGGCCCGAAAACAGTTCAGCAGTTAACGTTGGGCAAAAGTGACCTGAAAATAGTTCAGCTGGGCAACACTAAGCAGATGCAGCCAAGCATTAGAGAAAACTAAGCAGATGCAGCCAAACGTTGGGGAAAACTAAGCGGATGGGGCCAAATGTTGGGGAAAACTAAGCGGATACGGCCAAGTATCGGTGAAAAATGGCCCAAAAAGTCTAACGGCAAGCGCAAGTGGTTAACGTTGGGCAAAAGTGACCCAAAAATAATTAAGCTATGGAAAACTATGCAGATGCAGCCAAGCGTGAGGGAAAACTAAGCGAATACGGCCAAGCGTCGGTGAAAGATGGCCCGAAAATAGTCCAGCTGCAAGTGCAAGCGGCTAACGTTGGGCAAAAGTGACTCGAAAATAGATTAGCTGGTGAAAACTATGCATATGCGGCCAAGCATTGGGGAAAACTAAGCTGATACGGCCAAGCGTCTATGAAAAATGGCCAAAAAATAGTCCAGTGGCAAGCGCCAGCGGCTAACGTTTGGAAAAAGTGATCCAAAAACAGTTCAGCTGGGGAAAACTAAGCGGATGCAGCCAAGCGTTGGGGAAAACTAAGCAGGTATGGCTAAGCGTCGGTGAAAAATGGCTTGAAAATAGTCCAGCGGCAAGATCAAGCGGCTAACGTTGGGCAAAAGTGACCCAAAAATAGTTCAGCTGGAAAAAATTAAGCGAATGCGGCCAAGCATTGGGGAAAACTCAGCGGATACGGCCAAGCGTCGATAAAAAATGGCCCGAAAGCACTCCAGCGGCAAGCGCAAGCTGTTAACGTTGGGCAAAAGTGATCTGAAAATAGTTCAGCTGGTGAAAACTAAGCAGATGCAGCCAAGCGTTGAGGAAAACTAAGCGAATATGACCAAGCGTCGATGAAAAGGGACCCAAAAGCAGTCCAGCGATTAATGTTGGGAAAAGTGACTCGAAAACAAATCAGCTAGGGAAAACTAAGCGGATGCGGCCAAGCGTTTGGGAAAACTAAGTGGATGCGGCCAAACGTTGGGGAAAACTCAGCGGATACAGCCAACTGTCAGTGAAATATGACCCAAAAACAGTCCAGCGGCAAGTGTAAGCGGTTAATGTTGGGCTAAAGTGACCTGAAAACTACTCAGCTAGTGAAAACTAAGCGGATGCGGCTAAGCGTTGGGAAAAACTAAGCGGATGCGACCAAGCATTGGTGAAAAATGACCAGAAAATAGTCCCACGGCAAGCGCAAGCAGCTAACTTTAGGCAAAAGTGACTCGAAAATAGTTAAGCTGGGAAAAATTATGGGGATGCGGCCAAGCGTTGGGGAAAACTAGTCGGATACGGCCAAGTGTCGGTGAAAAATGACCCGATAACATTCCAGTGGCAAGCGCAAGCTGTTAACGTTTGGCAAAAGTGACCCGAAAATAGTTCAGTTGGTGAAAACTAACCGAATGCGACCAAGCGTTGGGGAAAACTAAGCGGGTACGACTAAGCGTCAGTGAAAAATGGCCAGAAAACAGTCTAGCGGCAAGCGCAAGCAGCTAACGTTGGGCAGAAGTGACCCAAAAATAGTTCAGCTGGGGAAAAATTAAGGGGATGCGGCCAAGTGTAAGGGAAAACAAAGCGGATGCGACGAAGTGTTGGGGAAAACTAACCAATACGGCCAAGCATCAGTGAAAAATGACCCAAAAACAGTTCAGCGACAAGTGCAAGCTGCTAATGTTGGGAAAAAGTGACCCATAACAGTTCAGCTCGGAAAAATTAAGCAGATGCGGCCAAGTGTTCGGGAAAACTAAGCAGATATGGCTAAACGTCGATGAAAAATGGCTCGAAAACAGTCTAGCGGCAAGTGCAAGTGGCTAACATTTGGCATAAATGACCCGAAAAACATTTAGCTGGGGAAAACTAAGCGGATGCGGCCAAGCGTCAGGGAAAACTAAGCGGATATGGCCAAGCGTATTTGAAAAATGGCTCGAAAACAGTCTAGCGGATTGCGCAAGCGGTTAACGTTAGGCAAAAGTGGTTAATGTTGGGCAAAAGAGACTTGAAAACAGTTCAGCTGGTGAAAACTAAGCGGATGCAACCTAGTGTTAGGGAAAACTAAGCAGATACGACCAAGCGTTGGTGAAAAAGGAATAAAAAACAGTCCAGCGGCAACTCAAGCGGCTAGCGTTGGGCAAAAGTGACCCGAAAACAGTTTAGCAGGGAAAACTAAGCAGATGCGGGCAAGCATCGGGGAAAACTAAGCGAATGCAGCCAAGCCTCGGTGAAAAATGGCCTAAAAAGTCTAGCGGTGAACGTTGGGCAAAAGTGACCCGAAAACAGTTTAGCTTGGGAAAACTAAGTGGATGCGGCCTAGCGTTGGGGAAAACAAAGAGGATACGGCCAAGCGTCAATGAAAAATGGCCCGAAAATAATCCAGCGGCAAGCTCAAATGGCTAACGTTGGACAAAACTGACCCAAAAATAGTAGCTGGGAAAAATTAAGCGGATGCAGCCATGCGTTGGGGAAAAATTGGAAAATACAGGCAGGCGTTGGTGAAAAATGGCCCGAAAACACTCTAGTGGAAGCGCAAGCGGTTAACATTGGGCAAAAGTGATCCGAAAACAGTTCAATTGGGAAAAACTAAGCAGATACGGCTAAGCGTCGGTGAAAAATAACCAGAAAACAGTTCCACGGCAAGCGCAAGCGGCTAACTTTGGGCAAAAGTGACTCGAAAATAGTTAAGCTGGGAAAAATTAAGGGGATGCGGCCAAGCGTTGGGGAAAACTAGTCGGATACGGCCAAGTGTCGGTGAAAAATGACCCGATAACATTCTACTGGCAAGCGCAAGCTGTTAACGTTTGGCAAAAGTGACCCAAAAATAGTTCGGTTGGTGAAAACTAAGCGGATGCGGCCAAGCGTTGAGGAAACTAAGCGGATGTGACTAAGCCTTGGGGAAAAAGTAAGCGGATACAGCCAAGCATCGGTGAAAAATGACCAGAAAACACTCTAGCGGCAAGCGCAAGCTAATAATGTGTTGGGGTTTTGACGGTTCAAACCCATTGATTTAGCTTAACAGCGGAAGTGTGTAAAAACAAAATTTTACGGTTAAGTTAAGCTAAAAATTAAACGAGGTATGTCAGGAAACCTTCCAAGGCGGTCCACCTTCAGTATTCCTTTGGCATCAAAACCTCATTTAATTCATTTACAGATCTACTCCATAATTGATTTCTAAAACATTAAATCTATCTACCAATTAAATAGATTAATATAACATGATTTATACCTTGTTTCCAAATCACAGTTGGAATGCAGAATAAGCGAGAAGAGCTACACCAAGGAAGGAATCGACTCGCAGTATCACACGTGTGATACCTCTATCGGTTATCCACCAGGACTAACCGGAGAGCGGTTTATTTCTTCTGCCAGAAATACCGTAAATCGCGGAATTCTGCAGAAACACTATTCATCGAGAAAAGGACGAAATAAATATATTTGTGTCCCGAGATTACTTGGTATCGCTTAAAAGCTAAACCGCGAGATTTCGCAAAATATATTATTTTCCTAATCTCTAAATAACCGAAATCAAGGAAGAGAGAAAAACCGATTAACGAAGTAATCAGATTAACACGTGAATTAGTGAGTTTTCTCTCTACCCTCACCCCTCTATTTATAGTGTTTTGAGGAGGTTCGCAAAAGACCGAAATACCCCTCAAAACAAATATATTTACCAAAATACCTTGACACCTCATCCCTTAATATGTGAAAAGACCAAAATGCCCCTTCCACACTCTTCTACACCCTTCTACACCCTAAGGTGTCATGCAAGGTGTCATGCAAGGTGGCATAGGTGTGAAATGACCATTTTGCCCTTGGCCCATTAAGGAATGAATAGTAAAAGGCTTTGATTTTGGGCTTTAACTTTGGGCTTTTAATTTTAATTAAGGCTTTGATTATTTTGGGCTTTTAAACCCATAATTCAAATCCATAATTAACAATTTAAAATCCAAATCAAA